>JARHVA010004435.1:837500-1255000 GCA_037957365.1 Torreya grandis
CAAAAACTTGAAATTGCTCTTTAACTCAAATTTTATATATGGCCTTATATGTTCTTGAGTTCCCTAATAGTGGTGTTATTTTATGTGATATGGGAAAGGTCCCTAACCTTGGATAGTGAATTAAGGTGTCGTGGTATCACATTAGACTTCAAAAAATTTATAGGCATTTTAATATGTTGACTTGACTACTTATAATTACTTGGTTTTAAGGTGTAACTAATTATCTATTTTACAAATAGGTTATTTTATCATGAGATGTCATAAAATGCATTTTTTAAACCTATGGCCAAAACTTAGCCTTTGGAGTACCAATCTAACTATGCATCTGAAGTAAATTGGGGCTATTTTGAGCCCCTTAAACCTAATTACATGAATGTAAAATGTGATTTAGGGGTTGATCAACTCCAATTTCATTAGCTCAATTGAATCAAAGAAACATAATTTATTTATATGTAAGTTCTACATGTATAGAATGTGATTTTGAGCTCAATAAACTTGAAGTCCTCAGCTAATGAATGCAAATGTCGACTAGCTTAATTATATAGGTAATTAGGGTCAAAATGAGCCATGTGAACATATTTTAAATTATATATTCAATGTGATTTGGAGTGAAATTAACCCTAATGTCATGTCATATATAATTAACCAAAGAGTTGATTCATTTAATCCAAGAGGCATCTGACGCCAATTTGAACCCCTTAAAGATCAAAATATGATTTAGAGCAAAATTAAAAGTTTGATTCTAACATGAATTGATCCAATTAGTCAAATTATGTAATTAGGGGTGTGATTTGGGTAAAATTGAGCCCCTAAACCAAATTTATGGCTTAATCAATTGTATAACATGTATTCAACATGTATAGCTTAACTGACCCTACTTTTATCATAAATGCAAACATGTTCAAGTAATTATCACAAATAGGTAAACAAGAAGCTAAAATTTTCTTTAATTACCTTCGTGATTAGACCTTATATTTGATATCTTGAACCCTAAACCCTATACCATTTAACTTAAACCCTAAACCATGTACCATTTACCTTAAACCCTAAGTCATAAGCCCTAAACCCCAAACCCTTTAAATTGTAGACCCTAAACCAATAAATTTATCCCCAATTAACATCTTTTATATTAGTAATAATTAGGTTTATAAGGATGAACTTGGTCAAAATCGCATCACTCATTCGTACAATTAACTTAATTGGCTCAATCAATGATGATGTGGGGGCTAATTGAGCCCAAAATCACATTCTTTACTCACAGATCTAGGTTTAAGGAGCTCAAATTTTCCCTAATCACCATCATGATTATACCTTATATACCCTAATCCCTAATCCCTAAGGTTCATAATTCCTAAACCCCAAACCATAAATATAAACTCTTTAAACTTTCAACCAATTATTTTATCCCAAATTAACATCATTTAGACTAAGAATTAAGTTCACAAGACTTAGTTTGGCCTAAATCACATGATTGATTGCCCCATTTGACTAATTCACTTAATCTACATGATGGCATGGGTATAATGACAACTTAAAAACACATTATATAGTCACAAATGGGTCTAAGTGATTCAAATTATCTTTAATTATCTTTATGATTGAACTTAATTACCCTAAACCATATATACATTAAAACCTAAGCCCTAAATTATAAACCCTAAACACTATAACCTAAATTGTAAACCATAAACTTTCCCTATTTACTAGTTAATTTAGTCCTAATTAACATCCTTTGTAGTACAAAGTAGGTTCACATGGCATAAAGTGATTAAGCATTATATAAAGGGCCTTAAACCTAAACCTTTGCCCTAATACCTAATCCCTAAAACATAATTTGTAAGCCCTATTCCCTAATTACCATTACATTCCATAAACATACATGCCTTATGATATAACCGATTTTATCATGAGATGTCATAAAATGCATTTTTTAAACCTATGGCCAAAACTTAGCCTTTGGAGTACCAATCTAGTTGTACATCTGAAGTAAATTAGGGCTATTTCAAGCCCCTTCAACCTAATTATCTAACTATAAAATTTAATTTAGGGGTTGATCAACTCTAATTTACCCCAATCACCATCATGATTGTACCTTGTATACCCTAAAACCTATTCCCCAAACCCTAATCCTTAAAGTTTATAATCCCTAAACTCTAAACCATAAATATAAACTCTTTAAACCCTAAACTAATCATTTTATCCCAAATTAACATTATTTAGACTAAGATTATCTCTGTGATTGACCCTGTGTACCCTAAACCTTAGCCCTAAACATTATACCCTAAATTGTTAATCAAAAACTTTCCCTATTTACCAATCGATTTAGTCCCAATTAACACCCTTTGTAGTAAAAATTAGGTTCATGCATGGCATAGAGTGATTAGACCTTATATACCCTTAAACCTAAACCCTACATGCCCTAATCCCTAAACCTTATGTACTAATGCCTTAATACCTAATTTGTATTAAGTAGAATGAGATTGCATTATTTAATAACACAATCATGTTATTCATAGTATAGACAACATTCAATTATCAATGTCCATGTTTAACCCCAACCAAGTATTAAGAATGATGTGATCATGGTGTTACATAATGTGATCATGTTATTTTTAATATACACTTCTCAATATGTATGTTGAAGCAGAACCTCATATAATGAATAATGTGATCACATTATATAACGTGATCATGTTATTATTATTATAGACTAAGATCACTTTTCAACATCTATTTTTAACCCAAATCAAGAATTATATCTCCATAAACATTCTTTGTGTACTTTTATGGGACTTATGGTACTTGTGTACTTGACCCTACCTTTGAAAATCTATCAATTATCCTTGATGGGAGACAAATCACATTCAAGGAAGAGGAAGATATTGAATAATAAAACACCATAGGAAATAGAAGATTTGAGAGAGAAAAACAAGATACGAATACAAAAACATCATGGTAGACAACGTACAAACCTTAATCCTGATGAACCAAATGCCATAGATAATGAGCCAATTGATAATAATGAATTAAACAATGATGAAATTGACCATAATAAATTGAATAATGATTAAATTGACCATAATGAAATGAATAATAATTAAATTGACAATAATGAATTAGATAATGTTGAAAGTTTACATTCAAAGTTCCAAGTTTTTTATTTTGTTGATGATGAGTTTATGTATGATGCTTCACACCCCATGAATGAATAAAATTTGATGGAAATAAATAATTATGAAATTAACCATCAATAAAATTTCATGGAAACATATAATGAAGAAATAAACAATGAAGAAAATGTCATCCCACCTCTAAACAATGAAATTAATAGTAATTTTGAAACACCCTCTCAACAAATTCCACCATTAACAACACCTTCAAGAAATGTACATTAAAAAGACAAGTACTTAATTAAATTCAATGAAAATATTTTAGAACCAATGCATAAAAAAATGTCTAATCTCCATTTAAGAAGACTGGCTCAATACATTTGGGATACTTTATTTTATAATTTGGATTATGATAGTCAAAGATGTCAATTATTTGTTTCATTGATAAAATTGATTAAGATGAGACCTATAATGTACACATTAGGACTAAGAACATCTAATATAGATGATGAAAATGATGAAATTATTGAAAATCTACATGATGCATATCATACCGTACACCCAAAATCAAGCACCCAAGATTGTAATGCTGCCCAGCATATAATTACAACTTGTGCAGTAAGTGACCAAATAGGGAAAAAATGAATGGTTTCAAAAACAAGCTAAAAACTTAATATAAACAAAAAAATGCTAATGAAAGTAATTGAAAGATGGAAAAGACTTAATGAACCTAATACCAATGAGATTTGAGCATTTTCTAGTAGAATTCCATGAAAGGACAAGGCTATATCTGATACTCTTAAAGAGTTACTTGCTCAATTTTGGAAAGACAATACAAGAGTTTCTCCCAATGCAAGAGGTAGTGAAAACAAGAGTTGGTTCTTATAACCGTGAACTGCATCTAAAACATTTATTGGATATAACTCAAAAATAATTGTGCTCTAATTTTTTGGAAAAACATCCACAAATTTCTATTTATCAAATATATTTTGAGATGGACAAACTTTTTTATGTAAAAATAAATCACATGCTCACCACTTGTTGTTGTAGGCAACATATTGAATTCTCAATGCACTATGATGTTTTTTGTCATATTCATTGTACTTTAAATACTAACATTTTGCAAGAGTGTGGCATTGAATTGCCACCCAAATCAACTAGGGAATTTATTCCAACAATATTTTGCAAAAGACCAAATGGATAATTATTTTACAACAAATCATGTTTAAATGGAAATTACAACATTTGTGGTGGATAGCCAAAAAAATTTAAAAATGTATCCATGAGGAGATTACAAATGCAATTGGACAAGAATTAGTTGGTCTAAGAAAATATAAATTAGTGAGTTATCAAGTAAAAGATGGAAAATAATCTAAAAGGTGTGAACTTGTTACAAAAAAGATACATGTTTCTGAAATTTTGGTCAAATTTAGGGAGAAGATTGTTTATGAGTATGCAAAGCACACACACAGGGATATATGGTTGGATGAACATTTCAAGATAAGAAAGGATACATTCCCACTTGGTTTGATTCTTTTAATAGTTGATTTGCTAAAAATTACACATTTAAACCCCAAATGGAAGTTCAAACAAAGTATTACAACTCATCACAAGTTGCCATATTTGTGCATATAGCATTCATGCATGCACCTGATAGTATAAAGTAACAACAAAAAATATTAAGGGAGTACCATTTCTATATTATCAATGATCGATCATATTGTTTAGAGTATGTGCAAGGTTATTTTCATAAGTTCTATGAATAGTTGAGTCAGAGGAGCATTACTTTCAATCAATATTACATTTGGTCAGGCAATTGCACATCACAATTCAAAAATGCATGGATGTTTTATTGGTTGAGCAGGATGCACGTTATCACTGGTGTAAAACACATTTAGAGTTTCACCGAGGCTGGTCAAGGAAAAGGGGAGCATGACAGTGTTGAAGCATGTGTATAAAGAGCTATTACAAGAGAGGATTTGAAATTTGAAGAGGGTGTTCATTTGATAAATTCAAAAACTATGGTTGAATGGTGTAATGAGAACATGTGTCATGGTGCTCAACCAAATTCTACTATTCATAGACATTTATGGTTAATGGAAGAAGAACACTTGATAAAGTATGAGTATTGTATGACTTTAATAGGTTTAAATGACTTCCACTCATTTCATAGCTCAAATGCAAGTTCTTGGACTGTTCATATGAGACACTTGGCATGTTTATGTTCTGCATGTATGGACTCTATTTGGAATAAGTGTGAGTCATAAGAGTGGGTGGATGATTGGAGTTCTAAGCCTCTAATTCCAATCAACACATATCATGTTCCAATAACATTTTAACTTACAAATATGGCATCATCAGATGACTTTGACCATGTATTTGATCTAGTTTAGTCAAGTAGAATATTTTTCATTATATACAATTTATTCTCATTAAATATCTTCATATTATCGTTAAAAATGGTTTTTTGTGATACAAGGCATGTTTTTGAAATTATTGCAGATGAGGATAATGAAAATTGTAGATGAGGATAATGAAGAGGGCACTGATTACTACCTATGTTGACATGTAAAGAGAAAGAAAAAATTGACTTCCTAGTTATAGATGGAGAAAACATTGACTATCCCACTAGGTCAGTGGTGATCATTAGAACTTGGTTTCGATGATATAGAATAAAATATTGAGATTAATGGTTATTTGAAGAGTTTTAAATGCACAAGAAGATACTGCACTATTCAAATTTTATTCTTGCAATGAATATTTAATTACAAAAATATCATAAGAGGCCATTAAATAAGAAACCATAGAAAGTTCAGGAGTCAGACCATGAAGCTATTTTTGATACTATCAAGGTTAGAGCAGATCCTAGTGGATTTTTGGATTGAAATATGTAGGTATGTTGACTTTTCAAATGTAGATGTAATCAATTTTACCAAATTTTTTTTATTTTCTAGGTAGTACATATGAATTTCATTTTTAATTACTTACTAACAATGTTTTGTAGGTTAGTGGTGCCAGATAAGCTTCCACCTTCACATGGTTGGTACTATCAGTAAAGTATTCTATATTCTTGAAGATAAGAAAAGCTTAGGTTATATCTGATCAAATCTTAGGTTGGATGTGATCAAATTTCAATAAATGACTTACAGGTTTTATTTTATGTGTATTTGAACTTAGGCTAAAAATTTGCATTTTTCTTATATTGGGAAGGGCATTCTTGAGGCTGAAATGGGTGGTGGGTTTGTCAATTAGGCCTAATGGGAGGCCAATAACCCAGTTTTATATGTTACTCACCTGCCCTGGATGTGTTGAGAGTGTCAATTTTTGGATAGAAACCATTAGAACAATAGTTTTGTAACCACAACTTAAACTTTGATGACATTTGTTGTCAGTGCTTCCACACTCCAAAACAGTAGTGAAAATACACTTTCAAGTGGATTTGAATGTTGTGGTAGTGTGATAAAATATAATTTTACTATATAGATGTGATTGAAGTGATATATTCTCAGGTGAAGGTCCCAAAAGTAGACATGGCAATTGGAGCTCAAGAAGTTGCTTGTTTAATGCTAAAAAATTGCATTTTTAGACCCCTCACTACAACTTGTTCAAAAAATTACTCTCAAAGGTTCCACCTGAGTACTCTAAGGTGAGATTAGATGGATTAAAGAGATAGGGGAGGGATTTGATGGTTCATATAAATGACTTACAGGTTTTGGTTTACATATGTTTGAACTTAGGTTTAAAATTGCATTTTTATTGTATTGGGAAGGACATTCTTGAGGCCACAATGGGTGGTGGGTTTGTCAACCAGGCCTGATGGGAGGCTAAAAACCTAGTCCTAGACATTATCCACCCCTTGAATATGTTATCAGTGTCAATTTTTATTCAAAAATCATTAAAACCATAGTTATGCAACCACAACTTAAACTTTGACAACATTTGTTGTCAGTGTTTTCGTGCTCTAAAACGTTAGTGAAAATGCACTTCCAGGTATATTTGAACATTGTGGTAGTGTAATAACATGTAATTTTCCTATTTTTATGTGATTGAGATGATATATTCTTAGGTGGAGATCTTGGAGGCATAAATGGCAGTTATAGCTTAAGAAGTTGCTTGTTCAATGCCAAAAAGTTGCATTTTTGGACCCATCACTGCAACTTATCCAATGGATTACTCTAAAAGGTTCCACCTAAGTGATATATGGTGAGATTAGAGGTCTTAAGGAGGCAATGTAAGGATTTGATGATTCATATAAATGACTTATAGGTTTCATTTAATACATGTTTGAACTTAGGCAAAAATTTTGCATTTTTCTTATATGGGAAAGGCATTCTTGAGGTCGAAATGGGTGGTGGGTTTGTCAATCGGGCCTCATGGGAGGAAAAAAACCTATTCCTATATTTTATTCACCCCCTAGATATGTTTTTAGTGTTATTTTTTAGTCAAAAAGCATTGAAACCACACAACCACAACTTAAACTTTAACAACATTTGTTATCAGTGTTTTCGTGCTCCACAATAGTAGTGAAAATGCACTTTCAAGTGGATTTGAATGTTTTGGAAGTGTGATAACATGTAATTATCTTATATAGACATGATTTAAGTGATATATTCCCAGGTGGAGGTCCCATAGGTAGAAATTGTTAGGTTGTGGAGCTAAAAGCTTCACTGATGCAGACATGGAGAAGGCCATTGGAGGAGTTGCTGGAGTGTCACAGACACTGGCGTCAGTCAGGCCAACCAACGTCGACAGGATAGGGCAAGAGAGCAATCGATGTCGGTTCGAGATCGGCCGGCATTGGCGACCCCCAGGTGGACAGGGACCGACGTCGATCGCCTGTGTGGTTCGACTGCAAGTATATTACGAGCAGTTAGTTGACGAACCAAGTGTTTGCATGATGAGAGCTAATTATAGACTGAGAGCTACAGATCTAATTATTGTACTAGGTGTCTAATTATTGTTTGGATGAGATCTATATAATAGACTCATGGTTGTATTGTAAACTTTGGCTAGAGAGTAAGAGAGCATTATTATAAGCTCCTTCTGTGTGTGAGGTGAGCAATGGTGTGTTCCTACTAGTGCCACAGTACCAAGGTGGGTGCTGGATTGGAGAATCAGCAGGGTTCTTCAAGAGTGTATAATCTTGGTCATCAGGTGAGCATGGCTTCTATAGGAGATCTACATGGTAAGTAAGATCATTGATATGCAGGTGTGTGTGTGTGTGCAAGGTCAAGATTCACAGGTGTGCAGAACCAGCTTGATCTGTAGGTGGAAGATCAGATAGGACAGCAACACAACAGGGAGTATTATTAGGAGAGATCTACTTGGAGTACATTGAGTACTTGTGGAGTGCGTGGAGCACAGGTATAAGGTGAACACCAACTCAGTGTGTGAGTTAGGTGTTGGGACCTAAGAGAGAGAGCTTTGAGGAGAGAATTAATGTTCACTTGAGGTGTGGGAAGCCTCTGAAGAGGTGGTGGAGAAGAAGTGGCATCTTCTTTATTGTATTCTTTTCTGTATGAGTATTAATACAAGTTGTGTATTGTCTCTCATATCTTGTGTTATTTTTGGATTCTAGTTACTTGTTGATTCTGGTTATTTCCGCATATTAAGTTGTTTGGTATTTGGTAATCAATTGTGTGCTTCTGGTGTATTGTATCCCCAACACGTGGTATCAGAGCCAGGTTGGGTTGAGACTAACAGAAATAATAGTTGAAGTTCAAGAAGTTACTTATTTAATGCCAATAAGTTACATTTTTAGACCCATCACTACAACTTGTCCAACAAATTGATCTAAAAAATTACACCTAAGTGATATAGGGTTAAATTAGAGGGACTAAATATGTAGGATAGGGATCTGAAGGTTTATGTAAATGACTTATAAGTTTTGTTTTATGCATGTTTGAACTTAGGCTAAAAAATTGTATTTTTCTTGTATTGGAAAGGGCATTCTTGAGGTCAAAATGGGTGGTGGGTTTATGAATCAAGCCTGATGAGAGGCCAATAACCTATTAATAGATGTTATACACCCCCATGGACATGTTGGTAGTGTTATTTTTTGGTCAAGAAGCATTAGAACAATAATTTTTCTAAACTCTTAGCCTGTAAAACATGTTAAAACTTGGGTAAGATGAGTTTTTGGTTGATTTGAGTTCTATAAACTTGGGTAAGGGTTAGAACATGTTACAATTGGTAAAATAATACTATAAATATAATTTTTAATATCTAAAAACTCTATTTTTATAAATTAACCTATTGGAGCAACAACTAGGTCTAGAGACATAGAAACTTAAAAAGATAGAATTTGAGAATGAGAGCTCAATCTCTTAGAGACCTATAGTTGGTTGATTTCTTGTAAGCTTTTACACCTAAATAAATCCTTGAGTTTTATTAATAGCTATACAAAGTGTATTAAATAATATTCTTCAACATAAAGAGAGTAGATTTAAGAGAATGTTGACTAATTAAAAACAGACCTAATGAGTAATTGACTAGTTTAAAAGAAGATTCTTTGAAAGTGGATTTTGAATCGAGTTGAAAACAAGAATGGATAATTGAGGTTATAATTATTCATGATCTTAGAGCATATGAATAGTACTATCATAGCCTTCTTAAACATATAAGATCAAACTTTGTATTAGATGGTATTAGGGGATGATAAAGGGTTTTGGCCAAAGATGGATCATTGTCTCATGAGTGAATGTTTTATTTCAAGTTAGTAAGGTTGCCTTTTATCAAAGTAAAGACATCATAGTCAAGGTTAGGAAGAATTTCATCTTGTAATTTTAGAAAAGATAAAGTTGGAAAGACAAAGAAGTAGACCATGTATTGATTGCAGAAGAGGTATTGATAGAGATCACTCGAGAGGTGAGGAAAAATATAAAGGAACAAGAATCATATAATACATACAAGAAGTAGGCCTAGTTTCAAGAAAATCTAGTCAAAAAGGTGTTAGATCTAGGTGAAGGTGAAAGATTGGGTAACTTGCAGGTATAGTTATTTGAATGAGAAATTTGTAGGGTTTTATGAATGATTTGATGTCTTTGCATTATAAAAGTTTCAACATGATTGGGTATGGGTTTTAAGTGTAATCAAATTATGTTAATAATCAATTGAAAAGTTGTAAATGGGTGATGACAAATGCAAAATAGATAAGAGTGTCATTAGTCATTTCCACTACACATAATGAAATTAAAACTTCAATTTAAAAAAATATGGGAGATCTGAGATTTATAGCATTGAAAAGAACAAATTTTTAATCCTCATTTATGTACAACATTAAATATGAGATCTGATAGATAATAGTTTAGAATATTGAAACAAAATTATACAATAACATACAATGAAATAAAAATTGAATATAAATTAGATATATTACCATAATAGGCATAAAATATAGGCCCATGTGTACAATGTCAATAATACATAGATTGTTATGATAGGCATACAAAAATTACATCTAACAACATAATATATAATGTTGGGTGAAGGTCATATATGCATATACAATGCCAAAAATGCTTAAATTGCCATAAAACACATCTCATGTAAGACATCCTATTCATCAAATAGCCTCCCTCTCTTTGCCTTCCTCAAAGCAGACTCTCCTCGAGATGCCCTGTTAGTTGATGGAGACCCCTCTAATGCCTTGGATTACTCCAAGGTCCAACTGTGGGTACTATGCTCATAGCTCATTTGTAGCTAAACTTGCTCAAATACAAGTATTATTACAAAATTAACATAAAATACATTCAACCAATTGTTAAGAAATTAATTTTAAACTACAATAAAAAATCATTTAAACATGCACTTATTTCAATCTTGTAGTCTTCTTAATCTTTTTTTTATGCTCAAACAAGTCAATGACAGGCTCAGTTGTTCGAATAGGCATTTAAAATAAGGGAGAAACATGATAAGTTTCCCTACTAATTATTTGACTGGGACTATCAGATGTCATAGGACAACCCACACATTACATTCACATAAGTTATATTTGCCCCAAGTATGTAGTAAAATTATTAAAACAAGTTTATTTTTATCATTCAAAATTACAAGTTAATATATACCTCTATCAGTGCCTATGTAAATGACATTACAGCAACAATGCCTATGTCTATCTCAGCTCGCAGAGAGGGAGGAGTGGTTACTTGAGCCATCAACTGTTTATGTAAATAATGTCTCAATTACTTTTATATAAAGTATCAAAGATATATATGGCAAGTTTTTCTCAATGTAAACCAAGATATATATGGTAACGTCTTTCAATGTGCATATCATGAAAAGACAATGTAATCCAATAATCATGGAAGTGTAACTGCCATGCAACATGCAATGGCCAAGAATAGCAAGTAGTTTGCATGTTGGAGGTAATAAAAAATTGTAATACATGTAGGAAGTGTGAGTGAAAGAGTAGGAGGTGGAAAGAATAGTAGCACTTTGAGAAAGAAAAGTTAGGGAGAGAAAAGGAATAAAAGACATATCAAGAACTTTGCCCTTACTTGTAAAGCATCTTTGGATAGATTAAAATGTAAATAAGCGTCTAACGGTTTATGATCAATATTGTGGTGTTCATATCTCTAGTCAGAGAAGATTCAAGTTAGTATTCTATTAGCCACAAATTTTGGCTTATTATTGTCCATTTTGGCACGAGATTGGCATGGTGTAGAAGGACCATGGTGCAAAAGGACCATGGCATAGAAGGACCATGGTACATAAGGACCATGACACAGAAGGACCATCGTGCAAAACTTGTGAGGTGCAGAAGAACCATGGCACATAATCTATAGGGTGTAATAGGACAACGACGTGGAAGGACCAGTGTGAGAGGACCCAGTCAAAGAAGAATTAGTCATGAAGAACTTAAGGACTTAGGACTTGAAATTGAAATAGATGATTAGGGGAGTGCATACAAAGTGGGAATAGTTAAAAGAATGATTCATATAGGACACCTAGACCTTATTCATAAGAATTTTTACACTAACCCACAAGGAGAGGAACATAGACAACAAAGATATACCATAGAGCATGGATATAGGGGGTGCAAAGGCTTGAATCTTTAGGAGGAGAACTTATTGAATTCCATAAATCTCAATCCATTGGGATTTAATTAGATAATTACTTGAATCATTAATGATTTTAAACACTTAGCTAGGGATAAACAAGTATAAATACCCTTGTTGTAAATGACTGTGGGGATGATGATGGATGAGTGTATTATTAATGTGGATGCCTAAGCTTAATATATGAAGTTATGGAATTTATCAAACTTCTTGTGTTCATGATGAATGATGTCGTGTAAGTTACTTAGCATGAATTCTGGTGCATCTTTTCTTTTATAAGAAGTAACTTTGAAATTACAATGTTGTTAATCTATGTAGTTATGGTAGTAGAACTTAGAACTTCAAGGATCATAATAATCTATATTTGCATTTATGGAATATCTAATTGATACATGTTTGACATAAATAATATAACTAAGTATTACTATACAATAAAAACCTACGAGAATTAGTTTTAAGTTGTGCACTTTAGGTGAGCACGTAAGACCTCAGTCTTGCATGAAAGGGTCAGAGTGCTAATTCATTGGGCTAGACTTTAGCACCAATGTTATATTTACAATATAAAACCCCAACATTTTGGTTCCATTATCAAGACCCGTAGCATTTGATGCTCAGTCATGGAAAATGTTTGAGTGAATTACTCTTGAGAATATAGAATAATGGATTACCATTGTTGAAGATAACTTTGCAGTTCCCTACCTTGAACAAGGAGTTTTGGCACGGTAGTGGGTAGAGTATAATATCTATAACATTTTGTATGAAACCTTATTTGTTGAGATCCTAGTTCACTTACATGCTTTGCTCTCTGCATATGCTCAAGGATGATCTCAAAACCTTGGGAAAAGATAGTTTTAGACCCTAAAGCAATAAAGAGATTTAGCACGACTTAAAACCCCATGGACTAAAGTTGTTAATATTTGGTGGAAAGGAGTTTTAAATAGCTATATTTTGGAGTATGATGTAACCACCTATTCATGTCCTAAAGATTCCAAGTTCCAATTCCTTCGAGAATCACATGGCTATTACATTAGATAATATGCATTAGAAATAAAGAAGTTATTTATTGATTTGGGACTTGAGACTATGCCAATGGAGAGTTAAATATTTTTGTGCATGAGCCATATAATTGGGAAGGGAGTGGAAATGAGTTGGTAAAATATTGTGGGTTTATAATGGTAGCCAATCAATGGGCATTACAGAAGCAAAAGTCTGATGAAGCTCGATAAAGGATTATGGGAATCAATGGTATGAGAAGGGACCAGGAGAACTCAAGAAGTGCTATCAAGATATGTAGGGAAGCAGAGACACACAAAGAGGACCCCACCATTTTTGAGTCATGTCGTATGCCTCTAATATCATATGAAGGATAAATTAGCTGGATGATGATAACTAAAGAACCAAGTTTGAACAACCTAGGTTCCCCAACCATAACATGTGCTTATGTTCTTGAATCAGATAAAGTACACATATGTAATTAGGACACAAACAGCATGGAATCATAGACTAAACTAGTAATGGGTATTGAAACTCAGCCATTTGACATACATATATAATTAACACTTTCTTTCCCCATTTAAAGGAATTAAATGGTGTAATTATGGATGCTTGGATAGAGTACAGGACTAAGTTTGGTTAATCACTCAACTTCCATGCCCCATGTCATTAGTGTTGTTGGTGGAGGTGCTAGAGGCAGACTAGATGGTGGCACAAGAGGAAGTAGTGGACTTCCCCCTTAAGGGATAGGGGTTGAAGGTTCACAATAACCACCAGTTTAGGCATCTCAGCCAATAATAATATATTACGAAATGACATTTCATTTACTAGAATATTGAGGCATGAAAAATGCAGTTGAACACATCCAAAAATGTGAACTTACTTGGAGAACCCATGGCATCACCTCTTAAAAGTGTAAGGCCACATAGTTTGTAACTACACTTTTCAAGCACATGCACAAATGGTATAGGAAGTTTAACCCTAAATAATCGGTGGTTGACTTTGATCAACTTAAAGCAGCCTTCCTTTAGGTGTTTGACATCCCTGAATTTGAGCAACAAAACATAGCTACACTAAAGGACATAAAGTAGGGACTTACTAAAAGTGTGTGAGAGTATGACACAAGGTTCAAGACATTACTATCTAAATTATCATTTGAGATTAACGTTTCTCAACATGCATAATGGTTTATGGGAGGGTTGTTACTACCTTTTTGATGAACCTTATCTCAGAAGACTTTCACTAACCCGTGTGAAGCCTTGGAAGTTGCCCTCCATGCTGAAAGAGTTAGAAGTGTTGATACTGGGATCAACACATTTATGGAAGCTCAAATGGCTTTAATAGAATCATAACTTGAGAAGTTAATAGCCAATAGTGTACATGATACATGCAGTAATTTTTGGTATATTGACTGTGAATCTGAAGGGCATACAAGGAGTAACTGCCCATGCAAGAACATTCATGTAGTACTTAAATAGATGTGTGAAAATTGTCATGAAGAACATGATGTACGCTCTTACCTACTTTTGTAGTGAGAAACTCACTCAAAGGTGTCTGACTATTGCAATATATGTGATGCCTATACCCATGACACTAATGATTGCCATTTAATTAGTGGCATTTATGAAGCACGAGTGTACGACACACGCTAAACCTCTATAGTAAATAATCAAGATAATGGTGGTTATCATGGCTAAGGTAGAGGATGAGGATGAGGAGGTGGTCACTTCCCACCTAGGACATGTTACAAATGTGGATCCCTAGACCACTTTTAGAGAGAATATCTAGAATACCCTACATGTGCTTTCTACAAAATGGACCACTGGCTGGAGGAGTGTCCTGACTTGTACACAGCTATCACTAAGGAGTGAAATGAAAAGGATGTTGACATGATACAAGTTCATAAACCACATTGGTGTGCACATTTAGGCACCCCAAATTTTCAACAGGTGAATATTACCACATGCAATAAATAGTCTCAATCCACCTATAATCTTATTGAGAAAGTGCAATGTGAAGAACCATGAGCAAGAAAGTATCCACATGCCCAACAATAGAAAGATGTCATCCAAGACACAATGACATTGGTGTGAGAAATCCAAGGAAATATATAATTCCTAAGAGATAGAGAAGTAATGTAGCATGTTGATATGTAGAAAGTAGTTGAATAGCAAAATGAGGCACATGATGACTTCCAAAAACTGTGTAAGTGCATGCTGGATGAGGACATTATCCCACAACTAAGCATTTGGATTAAGAATCAAGAGAAAGTACTGATTGAGGTTTAACCTCAAGTCACCAAGCAGACTAGGGATTATCGCTTGAATCATGTTCAGTGATGGGACAATTCTATTCCCTCTAATCCTCCAAAAGATAGAGAGATACTAGTCAATGCTACATAGATGGATGGGTAATCTGAGACATCCTAGTTGACATCAACACAGAAGTAAATGTCCTTACCAAATATGAATAGAGAAAGATGGTCAATCTAGTGATACATAATTCACCTCATGTCTTGTTTATGGTAAATAAGACTCGTGCGCTACCCATCAGGGTCCTCAAGAATGTAATAATTAATATAATTGGAGTACCCTTCAAGGCATATTTTGAGGTTCTAGAGCTAGTTGAAGTTGATGATTACCCCACTCTATTTGGAAAATCTTGGTGCTATGAGAAAAATGTAGAATTAAGTTTTAAGAAATGTTACATTAGTTTTGAAAACACTGATCAGGGCATTGTTATTCCACTCAATCATGAACAAGGACCCCCTTACACAGAGCCTGTCAATGTCAATGAAGATATAAACCACATATATAACATTACTACAAGGAATGATGAGCTAAGAGATCCCACTCTAGATGGCATTCTTTGATGATTAGACGTTCAATCTCTTTTTGACATTACAAGATATGTTTGTAATTGTTAGGCACATGGTTACTATGACCTTATTGGATGAGTGTGTAGCACCATCAATAGTCAGAAGAATGTCCCGTGCCCATTTAATAAGCATCACAAGTTTGTTCATCTTACCAGACTAGTAATGAGATGACCACTAGTAGGCCTACTATTAGAAAGATTGGATGAAACTCCATGATTCCATGAATAAATGGAGGTACATGACTTTATACAATGTCTTGAAGCATTCTATGACATTGAAAGTGATCGTATGAGATTATTAATGCATCTCTTTGATGGAACTACCACAAGGTGATAGTGTACCCATCATGAGTGACTCCTTTATTAGGATCAAGTATGCTCTACTTTACATCATCGGCTACACCATGACAACAAGGTCAGGGGATTAATTAGTTGTAGTGGCATACAAGCACCAGAACCTCACATCGAAGCATGTGTAATAATGTGAAGGGATGAAGTGACATACTTACCAAAGTACTTATGGGCCCATGCATTTTATGGGACATTACACACTTAAACATGGGCATGGTATGTTTATGAAGAGTGACACATGGGTACTAGGTTCTGGAATTTATTAAAGGAGAGCATGAAGTCAGTAGTATCCTATTCTTTACCAAGGATGGATTTATGCCTCACTCTCTAAACCATGTGTGAAGTGGTTGTAGGTGACCCAAGTCCCTTGGAAGACCATTTAAGGAATATTCATCATGACCCTGAGGAGGCCCTAAACCTATTCAATGAATCATCAACACAAGTTTTCATGCCAAAACCAGTCCTTGATCATGATTGATGTGAAGAAATACATCTAGGTAAACAAAAGCTAGTGTTTCATGTGGAAGAAGGTGAAGGATATAATCCACATGACCCTTTGACAACCCATTTATATGTCCCTATGAACTTTGACACAAAAACTATTCATGATATTGGCACCAATCTAGATAACCCTTATAATGGGCCCATTCAGACTATTCAATGCAATATCGACATGAAGCAGGAACCAAAGATGGTTACCATAGGAAATTACTGTACTGAAATGGAAATTTCAAAAATATTTGAGTTGTTAAAGGAATATCAAGATATTTCCCAAAAATTATAGAAAAATGAAGGGATTCTACCCATACTTGGGAAAAATGCATATCAAGTTGGTTAAAGGCACTCGACTAGTTAGAAAATGGCCATATAGAATGAATTTGAATCTACGGGTGTGAGTCAAAGAAGAAATTGATAACATGTTACATGTCGAAGTAATCACCCCCATTGATAAACTTGAATGGGTTAGTCCTATGGTGATTAATATCAAGAAGGATGGATGCATCCATATTTGCATGGACTATCGAGTACTTAATGCATCCTGTGTCACTAATCCCTTCCCTACAACATTAATAGAAGAGATCTTTGAAGGTGTTTTTGGATGTGAGGTATATACCTTCACATATGGATTATTTGGATACCATCAGGTCTAGATAGTTGAAGAGGACCAACTTAAGACAACTTTTTCCATCAAATGGGGATCTTTTGCATAAAATGTCATGCCTTTTGGGTTGAAGAACACCCCAATGGTATTTTCATGAATAGCAGTTGAAGCATTTAATGATTTCATCCACAAGTTCCTTCAAGTTTATTTGGATAGTTTATGGTCTGGTTAAGGACAATTGTTCTAACCTAAGGTTTATGCTTGAGAGTTTTTGGGTCTTAAAAATATCATTAAATCTAAAGAAGTACCTATTTACAACACTATTTGGTATGCTATTAGGACATATTATATGTAAAGAAGGATTTCTAGTATACCCAATGAAGGTATCTATTATTCTTCATCTCCTAGTGCCTAAGACCTAGCATGAGGTCCACACCTTTCTGGGCCATACCGATTACTATAGAAAGTTCATCTGTGGATATGCAAAGATTATCATGACCATAGAGGAACTTCTAAGCATAATGAACATTTCATATGGACTTTTTCTTGTAAAGAAGATTCTGAAACATTGAAGAAAAACTTGGTCATTGCTCCTATCCTCCAATTTTTTAATTAGATAAAATCATTCCACATATATGTTGATGCATCTGGAATGGTCGTAGGTGTAATATTTGCACAACCAGGTGAAAGTCATTTGGACCATCCAATTTACTTTTCCAGTAGAAAGCTCACTCCAGCTGAAAGGAACTATCCCACTGTGGAGTGCAAAGCATTTTCAATGTTTTATACTCTGTAGAAGTTTTGATAGTACTTATTGGCCACTCCTTTTGTTTTTTATACTGACCATGAGGCTTTGAAGTACCGTGTCAATAAACTTATACTACATGGATGAATTTGTTGCTGGATAGTTTTTTTCAAAGAGTTCCAATTTTTTATTACGATGAAATCTAGGAAAGCCAATTTTGGACTTCACCATTTGTCCTAAATTGAATCTAGAGAACCCTCATGCCCCATTAAAGATGAGTTACCTGATGCTCAACTATTCTATGTCACCCATGTACCTAAGGAGCTTGAGGATATTGCTACTTTTTTGACCTCTAGTTTAGCACCTGCTTGTCTCACTCCCCAGGCCAAGAAGTAACTCACAATTTGTGTCACACCATTTCAACTCATAGGTTGAGATCTTTACAAACTTAGACATGATGAGATTCTTTGGTGTTTGTGTTATATAGCATGAGTACCCCAAAGTACTATGATAAGTTCATAAAGGAATTACAAGAGTAAACTATGCTATAGAGGCTACTATGTGAAAGGTTTTATTGGTTAGATTATGGTGGATTACTCTCTTTAAAGATGTTAAAGCATATGTTAGGCAATGTGATATATGTCAACATGTGGGAAAACCTAGTCATAGAGATGCCATGCTTTTATAACCAATACCTTTTCAGGAACCATTCGATAAATGGGCCATTGATTTTGTTGGCCTCATCACTCTAACTAAAAAATGAATAGGATCCTAGCATATCATTTTGACAACTTACTACCTTATGCATTGGGCTGAAGCTATGCCAACAAAAGACTGTATTATTTCCACTACTATGCACTTCATCTAGGAGAATATCATCATTAGATTTGGATGCCCACTAAGTTTCACTAGTGATTATGGTACCCATTTTTTAAATGAAATAATTTATATCCTGCTGAATGAGTTCATGATTTCACACCACAAAATGACACCGTACCACCCTCAAGCCAATGACACTGTTGAGGCCTTCAACAAGATCTAGGAACCACTTTGATGAAGATTTGTAATGTTGGCCAAATAGACTAGGATGATAGGGTATCTACAGTCTTATGGGCATATCAAATGACTTAGAAGCACCTAAATAAAAGTACCCCATTCAATTTGGTATACGATAAAGAAATAGTCCTAGTTGAGTTTTTAAAACTATCTCTTTGCATAACACGTGTAAGACAATTGGATGAAGATGCATCTTGAAATCACACTTAGATGTTTTGTTATAACTTGATGAAACCCAATTCCTTGCTCATTAGAGTCAGAATGTGGAAAAAAATAAATAGAAAGCATGGCATGATCGATACTTAATACACAAAACATTTACTCCAGGCATGAAGGTCTTATTATATGACTCCAAGTTTGTGTTTCATCCCAGAAAACTTTGAATTCACTGGGATGGTCCTTTCATCATTCATAGCATTCAACCTATCAGAGCACATCGATTACAAAGGTTGGATGACCAATTCCTTCTTGGGCATTTATAATGGAATTTGGCTCTGACCATATTTCACTTACGATTAGTTGAAGTATTATAATCAATAAGGCTTTTTCCATTATATAAGATTCCCTGTTTTCAATAAAAACCCTACCTTTATTGTGTGTAAACATTTATTGATTTGATTTTTGTTAATGTTTTGTTTTTCATTTCATGGAGGACCATGACTCATTTTAGTGTGGGGTAGAAATAAATCAAAAATATTAACTTGACTTAGACATGCAAAGTATCTGGCTATGCAAGGAACCTAGGTATGCAAAGTGTTAAGGGCACGCAAGTTAGTTAAGGCATGCAAACTATGAATCCTAAGGATAAGGTGTTCTCACCATTAGTTTGAATTTTGAAAGACATTTATCTTCCACAGTAAGGAAAGTGTAGGAAATAGTTGTCATCCACTCTAAAGGAAGGCACGAGATGGGACGTGCCATTAATGTGGAAATAATAGTTATGGCAAAAAGTGTGCCAACATTGTGATGTGACAATACCATTAAAATCGTTAAATTCCAAAAGCAATGATCAAAGTGCAATGGCCATTAAGGGTCTACATTAATGACATGAAGTGATGGGTGAAGGAAAGGTATTAATGATGGTGAAACCCCCCTTGAGCTTATAAATAGGCAAGTTAAACTCTTTTTACATTTTACCTTTATGAGTATTTGAGATTAATAGAGCTGAGAACAAGCAAATACTAGAGCCAAGAAATGAAAATCCAGAGCTGAGCAAAGTGAATTCATTTCCACAGTAACCTACATAAGGCATTACAAATTTGTGGATAGGTATTACAAGTTTGGTTATGTGAAAGAAACATAAGGGTAGTGTCAAAAGTTACATGTTACAAAAGTTTGCCATTAGACGACATTCAAGCTCAAAAAGTGATATAGCCTAAGAAAAAGACCCAAAGAATTGAACCACTACCTATGATACCAGAGGAACAAGAGGTGTGTGAAGGAGACATAGTTCTTATTAGGGAAGAGACTCTAGAAAAATAAGTTGAGTACACAAAGGAAGAAGAAACAAGTATGACACAAAAAGAAAAGAAGACTCAATCATCCCTATCAAATAAGGCTCCATTGTCCCCTCCCCTACCTCTGTTAATTGAGGAAATGCAGTATCTAAAATCGGTGCTACACACAAACAATTAGGTATCCAAGGTTTCCACTTGCACAATCTTTGATTATAATCATCAGCAACCTAAAATTGAGGTTGAACTCTAGAATGAATATTGGGTCAAGTGATAAAACACCAAAAACTAGGTTGTGTTCAATCTTAATATCTTGAACCAACTAGACGTCATAGGGTTATTCTAGTTCTTCAATTTACCATACTTTGGAAAACCCATGGAGGCAATTTAGTTCCTTTTCTCATGCATCCGTATATCTACTTTTTTAGATGTAGTATGAAGATCATGCTCGAGAGAATAAGTAAGGTCACAAAATTGTAATGCTCAAGGTTGAGTGTGGTTGATGACTTGGCAGACATTGAGGAGATCTAAAGGATCACCATGATGCTTATATACCAGAAGTAGGGCCATATCATGCACATCAAGAACCTACAAGATGCTACCCTCTAGGTTATGGCATGAATCATTATGACCAAGATCAGTGGGACTAATCAATGGAAAAAAGTTGACATGTTGTACCTCTATATTACCCACCAAGTCACTCAGGGACTAAAATACAATTGGGCTATGTATTTTACCTAGAAGATCATCGAAGATGTAGAGAAGATCCATCAGATATCTAAGTACAAGTACCCATGGGGGTATTCCTTCTCTTAATGATTTTTGATGAAATTAGTGTGCTAGATTATAGTTCAAGAGCGTTGAAGTGGGTATACCTTCCCATGAATAGGTCCCCTATTGAACTCTACAAGGAATTCAAATGCTCTCATCACATCACCCCCTCATACAAAATCAAGATGAGGTATTGGTTTAATAGGATGAAGGCAACATTCAAAAATAAGTAGCACATCCCCAAGGAATTTCCCCCTTTGGTTGTGAAGCAAGTTTAGTTTGCCTTGAAATAACACTTCTCCCTCACACACATCAGAATGAACCCTTCTAGAGAGCTCTTTGTATGGCTGAAGTTACCATACACCTTCTCAGTGTAGTACTTCATAGACTTTTTGAATTGGATATACAATGCATAGCCCATTATCTTGGAAGCTAAAATATTGATATGGAGATTCATGCTCTCTGAAAGATGTTCATTTATCCAGGCAAGAATGCATACTGGGAGAAGAGGGAGATGGACTTGATGGATATCAAGGTAAAATAAATAATGATGGGTGAATAAGTGCATTTCTTCTTCTATATGATGTAGCCCTAAAAGGATCCCTAGGCTAGAGACCCTAAGGAAAAGCTCCCAAAGGAACCCCCATTGAAAAAGAAGTGGTTATACCTTAGTACCAGCATAAGTGGACACCAAGATCCATAAAAATGGTAGAAGACTACCCAGACCCCTCAACCAAACCCTGCACCTTTGCACCCATCTCCACCTTACCCTTCTCCATCTCCTCCTCAATCTTCTCCATCACAT
This sequence comes from Torreya grandis, assembly GCA_037957365.1. Classification (NCBI taxonomy): domain Eukaryota; kingdom Viridiplantae; phylum Streptophyta; class Pinopsida; order Cupressales; family Taxaceae; genus Torreya; species Torreya grandis. The sequence continues at coordinate 859,824 of JARHVA010004435.1, forward strand.
CACCTTTTTCCATCTTTACCATGCCCTTCTCCATTGCACCCTTATCCATCAAACCTTTCTTCTCCCCAACCTTTTCCACCCAAATCTCCACCACCAATAGTCCCTTTACCTCCACCTTCTTCTCCACCTCTGCCTTCTCCTCCTAAGGTTACTCCACAACCATCTCCTCCATAAACATCTACTTCAAGAGTTACCTAGCAATAGACCATTGAGAAATCACCTTAGCGAGACATTCTTGAAGTATATATTCATAGCTCAGATTATGACTTCGAGAAGAGTCCCATACTAGTGCAAGAGGATAAAGTCACCTCTAATGACTCACTATTTGATGTTGAACCACTCTATGGTGAAGAGGATGGTGAGGAAGAAGAGATAAAAAGGGCCATTGGTATCACTTTCATGGCTATCAATGAAGAAACCACACTAGATAGTGACCCTAGTAAGGGGAAGGAACTGACCGAGTTCATGGAAGAGCTTGGCAATGATGTATTTGCCAATCTGTGTGAATGTTATTAGTTTGGTGTCCCTGATAAGATGCTCTATCTATGGCCATACTTTGTTCTACAAGATGCAACCTTGGAAATAAGGAAAAAAGTGTCCTTCCTCTTGGACATGTATAATGAAGAGCAAGAATTTGATCTCCCTCCAAACAACCTCTCATTGGGACCAGATGCTCCTACGCTGCCTAAGCCACTATGGGTGGATCCTCAAAAGATCCCCCCTTTAAGTGAGCATGAAATTTTTGAAGATGACCATAGAGGACACACGCTAAAACATTTTTTTGACACTGATGTGTGCATGACTGAGAAGAAAGATACCTAAATTGTGGGTATATACAATAAAGAGGTTGCAGATAAATAAGCACTCATTGAGGAAGTGGCCACTTTGAAGCAATAGATCTAAGAAGCCATAGAGGCAAAAGTGAAAGCTTTGAACCTTTGTAAGAAAATTTATAATAATAACCGATGCTGGAAAATGGTGTACCTCTTGACAAGAATGCCATAGGCAAGCTAGAGACCTTGGTGAACCTTCTACTAAAGCAATGCAAGGAGCAGTCCGTATCGAAAGATGAGGGACTAGAGCTAACAGAACAGTTCAACATGATAATAAAAGTCTGAAAGCATGCCCTAGAAAGGGTTAGGGTATTCATCCCCATTTTGGATGGAATTTTTAAGAGGATAGCATGCCCAAATAAAATATTGGAGGCTTAACTCTAAACTGAAGAATCTCAGAGGCAATAGTTGGTTGATGTTGTGCTCTTGATAAGGGACCATGTCGAGCATGCTAAGGTATTTTAAATGATGGAGGAAGCCATAAATACTCATTTCCAATAAATAAATGCGAGTTTTGTTACCCTTTGAGGATAGGTTGTCAAGGAAGTCTCAGCACTTGAAGACATCTAGAAGGATGCTATCGCATCCCTAGACAAACTAGTTAAAAAGGCCAATGAGATCTCCAGTCAAACCAAGGAGATGAAAAAATTGAAAGGGGTCATATAAGAAATAACTACCAAAGTTTTTGAGGCATTATCACATTGGGATAATGTTATAAAGGGGATCAAGTATATGGGACCTAAGTTTTTGATCGAGGCTGCTAGCATGACTTAGTTTAGGATGGACTAAGAGCTTAGTGTGGGGTGATGTTAGCCCTAAATTTTGGCTAAGTATTGTCCATTTTGACATGGGATTAGCATGACATGAAAGTACCATGGTGAAAAAGGACCATGGTATTAAATTTTCTAGGCACATAAGCACCATGGTGCATAATCTACAGGGTACAAGAGGACAACAACATGGAAGGAGCAACATGAGAGGACCTAGTCAAAGAAGAATTAGTCACGACGAACTGAGGACTTAGAACTTGGAACTGAAGCAGATGACTAGGGGAGTGCATAGAAAGTGGGAGCAGTTAAAATAATGATTCATACTAGACACCCAAACCTTATTCATAGGAAGTTTTGCATTAGCCTGCAAGGAGAGAAACACATAAGGATCTAGCATAGAGCATGGATATAGGGGGTACAATGGCTTGAATCCTTAGGAGGAGAGCTTGTTGAATGCCATGACTCCTAGTCTATTGGGAGTTCATTAGATAATTACTTGAGTCATTAATGATTATAAACATTTGGTCAGGGATAAATAAGTATAAATACCCTTGTTGTAATGGACTATGGGGATCATGATGGATGAATGTATTGTTAATTTGGATGCCTAAGCTTAATATATGAAGTTGCATATTTGATCAAACTTCTTGTGTTCATGGTGAATGATGTCGTGTGAGTTACTTAGCATGAATTTTGGTTCATCTTTTCTTTTCTAAGAAGTAACTTTGAAAGTGTAATTTTGTTAATCTATGTAGTTATGGTAGTAAAACTTAAAAATCCAAGGATCATAATAATCTATCTTTGAATTTATGGAATATCTAATTAAATACATGTTTGACATAAAGAATATAATTAATTATTACTATGCAATAAAAACCTATGAGAATCGGTCTTAAGCTGCACACTTTGGGTGAGCATGCAAGACCTCAATCTTGCATGAAAGGGCCAAAATGCTAGCTCATTGGGATAGACTTCAACACTGATGCTATAGTTACAATAGAAAACCCCAACATAGTCTACAGGTTCAAAGTGGTGAAACCCAAGTTTCAATACTCTGTCTTCAGGCATAGTCAGAAAGAAAAGAACATAGTTAGTTTAATGTGTCATTATAAATGATTGAAATAAGAGTACGGGTTAGAGGATCTATATGAAATGAGTGTAAACACATTGAAAGTATCAATACTATTGAGAAAATGCAAAAAACATGGGAAGACCATATACAACCCAATTAGTAACAATTCTGAGTTTGCATAATCATAAAGAAAGATCATATAGAATTCTTAGAAATAGAGTAGAGGATTTAAGGTATTTAGAATGTTGTGGATATTGTTTTTCCATGTGTATGATTCTTTAAGTTCTATCAAATGAAGGTAAACAGTCTTAAGGGTTTATTTTGTCCTATTTGTTGACATAGTCATGTTGGAGGGGTACATAAATTCTATAAAACTACATGTTGGGAGTGATTTAATATTGAGAAAGGAAAATTAATAGTTTGAGAAGATTCATGGGGTAAGGGAAGATCCATTTCAATCCTTAGAAGCTTTTATAAGGGTTAAAAGGTCATTTTAGCTCATTTATTAACCTATTAGGTAGGTGTAGGACTGAGACAACATAAGTTAGGGTTTAAAAATAGAAAATGAGATAACGAGTGATTTAATTGATGAAAATTCATTAAAATTTGTGGATAGGTGTATTTATATAGGAGGAAGAGGAAATTTTAAGCTTTAAAGTTGATTTTGGTCTGTATGGTACAGTTTCATAGTCAATAGCCTTAAATTAGGCCTAAGAGACCTAATTAGTCCTGATGAGTGTTGAGTTAGGTGTTCTCCAAAGAGAGTTAAATTATGAATGTCCCTACATGAGCTATGCGATGTAATGGGGTATAATAAAGTGGGTTTGGTTTGGTTGAGAGATTTTTAGTTTACTCGAAATAAGGAGGTTTGCCTCAAAAAAGGGTTAGTAGAAAGAAGGTGTCAAAGAGGAAAGAAGAGTTAAGTGAAGAGTTGAAGCTTAGAGGTTGTGTGAAATGGGAGGATGCATGAAATGAGATGTAATTGAGTAGGTAGATGGTATTATGAGTATTTTGGAAGGACAAAATTAAAGTAACATGCAGACCTATGAAAACACATAAGAAGATTGTAAAGAATAAAACAAGGATAAAGATAGAGAACATGAAAATAGAGTATGAATTGAGGAGGTTGATGTTAAAAGGAAATATTGCAAAGGTAGTTGATTAATAAAATGACTTCAAGTTGAAAAGGAGGATTAATGGAATACAAGGAGCCTTAAGAGCCATTAAGTAGGTAAGAGTGAATAAGAAATACCTATTAAATGCAAAGTGATCAAAGAGATAAAGAGGTTGAAGACAAAAGACAAATAAGAACAAAAAAAGATCAAAGGTGGGTATTTAGTAGAGGTAAGTGTGTGTTTTCATCCATATCAGGAAAGCTTGTTAGAACCTATGCATCAAGATACTTGATAGATAAATTTAACTTAAACTTACAAGGCAAATATACATAGATTAAAATAGAGCATAAGATTAACTCAAAATTTTACCTCTATATAAGTAAAAGGTGTCATCCTAATAGAGACAAATGCAGTAGTGGATGGGCCAACAGCTGGATCCAAAAATGTAAATAATGGTTGTGTCAAATCAAATGTTACAAATGTTGATTGTGATGATGAAGGCACCGTCACCTCCTACGACATAAAAAATGACATGTATATTATTCAATTATATGTAAATTAATTGTTAGCTAAATTAAATTTGCAATTATATCTTAAATTTAGCATGGCATTCATATAAAACATACTTGTGTCTATGTAGTGGTTGATGTATGCACACCAAATATGCATGCCAAAAAATCATCACTCATAAGAATATTACCCAAACCCTCTGAAACACCAATGCCATCATCATTAGAATGTCCAGTACACAGCTCCATAAGAATTATAAGGGTGAGGTTGGGTATGCACACTAGGTGGCATGTCTTTAGCATTGATTTGTGAAAGCCTACTCATATGTTGAATGGGTGTATCAATAAATAAACTAAGAACATAAAGAATGTTGATCTCCATGACCTACTAAACTACATAGTTGATCTCAAGCTCAAGTGGCTTTTGGATATGGATCTTTGCCTGTCAATTAGGTACACGACGTGCACGTGGTCGATCCTACGTAGAGCCTTCTCCTTAGCCCTAAAATTCACTATAATTAAAATAGTTTAGAATCTCATTAAGGTCAAACTCATGGTACAGTTTCCTTAAAAAATACAAAGGGACCTCATGGTTGTTACATGATTAATCAAACATCATCCACCATCGATCCCAAAAATTGGTTGTGATTAAATTATGTTGACAACAATGGATTGGAAAACATTTAATAGTTATCAAAAATGGTGTATTGGTGGCTAGGTCAATGAATAAGGTGTAAATAGAAGCTTTGATATTTTTTTGTTCTTAACCTCGAGTGTTGGCAATTTGTTAGTATAATAAGTCCTACAACTATCCTGATATGAAGCCCATCTATCAATTTGACTCATATAGAGTCAATTTGACCTAATAATATCTCTAGGGAATTGGCTAGATGGGTGTGGTGGGTGTTGGTGGAAGTGGGATCCCTCATTCTCCTAATTAATTCTTCAATTTCAATTTTATTTTCCATAATGTTGTCAACCAAACTCTCCTGACTGCTTGGAGAATTTTGTGGAACTGTAGGAGGGTTAGATGGAGGGATAGGAAGAGGAACAAGAGGGTTTTGTGGAGGGTTAGTTGGAGGGTTAGGAGGAGGAACAAGAGGATTTTGTGGAGGGTTAGGAGGGTTAGGCAAAAAAATAAGAAGGTTAGCTAGATGCACTATTCAAAAAAAATAAATTACAATTAAAAATTACTAAAAATTAGGGTTAAACAATGAAAATAATTAAAAACTACTAAAATTTAGGGTTCACAAGTGTATATTTTTAGCACTTACCTCTTCTACGTGGCAGCATCATCGATTAATGGCTTCTTGTGACAAATTTAGCAGCTTTTTGGTAAGGTTTTATCTCTCTCTCCCAAAATGCGATCATGGAAGGCGAGGTTAGCAAAGGAAACTCGAATGCAGAATGAAAAATTTTGTGTTTGGGTTTTGTTTTTTATTTATTTTTGGTGACACAGGGAATGTGATTCCATTATTAACGTGATCACATTAATGAAAACAATAATAACATGATTGTGTTAATAACATGATTGCATTATTGTTTAAAATAACGTGATCATGTTATTTAATAATGAGATTGTATTATGGCTCAGTAATTACCAAGCCATAATTTAAACAACATGATTGTGTTAATTAAATAATGTGATCACATTATTTATTAACGTGGTTGCATTACCGAAAATGTCACATAATTATCCCCCAATTCCGTGCACTTACCCATAGAAAAGTTTGGACATGTTTGATTTTTTTTTGGAAGAATTCCTATATTCTAGACATTGTCTAGAGAGTACACTACAATCTAGATAAGTTTCTCTATTTGACATGAATTTTTTGGGTTAACTTTGCCTCACATCTAAATGTGCATTTTATTCTTAAATCTTGATGATTGTCATTAAATCTTACAATATTCAAGATAACACTGTATTTTCTTGAGATTACTCCTTATGGATGTAAGTAGCATGTTCATAAGCCTAACCATCAGTTCAAATGTAACCATCTATCCTTTCATAAATGTTATTTCCCATGCCATTGCATGCCTACTCTAAAACACACTTTTTTATGTCACCACATATTTCCTCGTCCTCACTCCAGATAGATCATCTGTTATATTTGTCATCAACCTGAGCATAAATCCCCTGATTATAAGTGCAAAAACCCTACTGTTAAAGTTTTATATTCCTCTAACATAATAGCATGGTGGGATATTATCGATGAAAATGAAGATTTATATGTTCAAGATGAGATCTATGAACCTGTTCTAGAAGATGTTAAGGATGAAAAATAATAACTAGAAGAATATGAGCTAGATGAGTTGGATGTTCTAGTTGATGATTTGGAAGAAGAAAATCCTATTTTTATGTAGAGACCGTGGACACCCTATAAAGAAGGTAGTTCTAGAAACTATAGAGGAAGAGGAAGAAGTCACTCAAGACCTCCTTTCTAGGATCAAAGAGGAGGATGAAACAGATACCCAGGAAGGGGTCAACAACCTCCACATTACACTAGACCTCCTATTGTAAGACCTCCAAGTCTATTACCACTAACTTTTCCAAAAAAAATTTAAAGTTAGTGATAAATAGATGAAAGATAAAATTTAGTTTCGTAATCCTATATGAAGTAATCATAGTTAAATATGCACCAACATGGGATGAAGACCCATAAACAAAATATGTTCGAGGAGAAGAAATATATGATGTAGAAATAGAAGTTTTTGAATGGGAATCTCCTCAATACAGAATAAGATGGGGAGAAAAATATGATTGGGAAGAAGGAATTCATCCTTCGAGACAACATCCAAAATGTTCAGATCTTGCTAAATGCATATTGGTGTGTTCATCCACTCTTGTGCCTATAGAACCAAAGCTTGTATATATTTCTCAACTCACAAATGGCATGTATGCTCAATTTGTCTCAATTCAGATTAACAATAATCAGATAGATGTTCAGGTAGATACTGGAGCATCTCTTTCTTTCTGTAAAATAATTGTATTAAATGATTGAGAAGAGTTAGATGAACAACATAATTATAAGTCTTTAGATATTCAAGGACATAGGTTTACTCATAATAAATATATGCATCAGGAACCCATGGTAATTCAGTATAAGACTTTCCACTGTGACTTCTTTGTCCATGATCAGCTACCAGTAGACTGTCTACTAGGACGAGTCTTCATTGATCAATATTCTCCATATGAAAGTACCTCTAAAAGTATCTTATTTACTCTAAATGGAGAAAGAATTAGAGATCCTAGGTTTGTATATGCTACTGAATAATATCCTAGTACTACATCCCTTACTCAACAACCTTATAATCCTATCCTTGAGAAAATTGAAGAAATAGGACATAAAATAAAAGATGTTTGTTCCAATGATCCATAACAATTCTAGACTAAATATATGTCTACCATGGAGATAAAACTAGTAGAAGGAAAATAGATGAAGATTGGAAAGAAAATTCCAATCCTTGCACATGATTATCAGGGTATGGAGAAAGTTATAAACGAATTATGGGATGTTGGTTTCATAGAACCCAGTACATCTCCTTATTGTTGTTATGCTTTTATGGCAAATAAGCATTCCAAGTAGAAGAGGGAAAAAAGAGAATGATAAACAATTTTAAACCATTAAATGTCATTAATCTTTCTTATACATATCCTATTCCTGATAAATCAAATTTATTACAAAAGATTGCAAGCTGTAAATAAATTTCTCAATTTGATTGTAAATCAAAATTCTATCAGATCATAGTTAAAGAAGAAGATAGACCAAAAACAACTTTCAGTTATCCATCTGGACATTTTCAGTGGAAAGTCATGCCACTTGGTCTTATGAATGCTCTTGCATACTTTCAAATTTTCATGGATAAAATATTCACAAGTATGTCAAATTTTCTCTGTGTTTATATTGATGACATAATTTTCACTCAGACACTTGAAGATCATTTGCAACACTTGAAGAAGTTCTATAACACTGATGTGAATCCTGGTATAGTATTATATTACAATGTTCATATAAATCTAGTTATTCGTAAAACAAATGACTAAGTTTTACATATTAAAAAATATCGTTAATCACTATTATGAAATATAATTACATCGAGAGACATCTTATAATGGTAGGGCTTACTTCTAATTCTAATTATAAATTTGACATCTATTTGACTATCACTTAGAATTTTTTTCTTTTTTCTTTGAGAAGCCAATCAGAAAATTGTAATATTTTACTATATGATAGAATTTGGAGCCCCATTTTTGAGAAGTCAATAAGAAAATTGTAATATTTTAATTATATGGTGGAGTTTGGATTCCTTTTTTTTCACAATTTATTTTTTTAAGATTGACACATTGGTAGAATTAGATTGACACAATTTATTCCCAATGAATAAAAAATTTACAAAGAAAATAATAAAGTTATTAATAATTGTAGTAGTATATAAAAAATCTAAAATAAGAACTTTCAAATTAATATTAAAGATATTTTTGTAAGGTATTTTTTTTTTAATTTGATAAGGTAAATCGCTTTTGATTGGAGTTATGAACTGGTACGAGACAAAATCAGGGGCCCATTCTCCGTAACAAAATGAAAGGAAAGATAAGAGACAAAAAGCATTAAGAACACCGGTTTCCAAAGAGAGAGAGAAACAAATTCCACTAAATTTAGCCTAAACCACAGAAAGCCGCTAAACCAAAAAGACAACGGAGAAATATCAGAATTCTCCAAAAGTGGGCACTGAAAAACTCAACACACGAACCAACTCTGCTAACCATCCTTCAAGTAGATTTACACTGCCAATTGCCCTCTTCTAAATAAAACAAAGTGATTCTTGTATTATATAAATGTTCTTTTGACCTTAAAAAAAACATTTAATTTTTTATAAATATTTAATTATGAAAATAGATATTACTATTTATATAATTTTTTTTTTCTTAATTCTTTATATAGTTTTTAAAAACATACAAAGGTAAAAAAAATTATTACATACAATCCATTTTTTGTGCTTCGTCTTTTATAGAGAGATATTGACTAAACAAGTAAATATGGTGTACAACTCTATAGTAACTCTATTTGTAAATGTCCTTTAAAATGGTGTATATATGAACATTGATGTTCATTAAATATTCACAACTATATCCACGCATTACTTATGAAGGGACACAAATAAATAGGGTGTACTAACTCTTAATATGGACGTGACATTGTTTCTAATAAAGTTTGTTGCAATTTTTAATATTATCTTTACTGAGATATTGACTAAAGAAATACATATGGTGTACAACTCTATGGTAACTGTTTTTGAAAATGAAATATTCACATTAAAAAAATAAAAGGATATGATATAATTTTAAAGTCTGTTATATTTTTGATGTTGGATAGTGGTGTTATTTTTTTCTTTTTTAGTTTAAGCTTTTTTTGGGGTTAAGTTATCCCTAAGAGTTTGTAGTTATAGTTTGGAACTCTGTTATTTTTTTTAGTAGTGTTAGATTTTTTTCCTTTTAGGATTGTGTTATTTATTTTAGATTGGATGTTTGATTCAGTTAAAAGTGTTTAGTTTTAATCCCAAAAAAATATTATTTAATTAATAATTTTGTTTCAATAAAATTATATATATATAATAATTAATTAAAGAAATTGATTTCTTTTTTTAATTATAAATATTTGAGATACAATTTAATATTAATTTGGTTAAAAAAGATTAATTCAAATGTCTAAGAATTTTTATTCTAATATTAAATGCGAAAGTTTAATCTTTAAATATTTATACCGATTTTATATTAATTTTTTTATATTTTCAAAGGTTTGATAATGTTTGGGTGGTTTGTATTGAGCTTAAAAAAATATATTTCTTTTGCTGTATTATTTATCAAGGTTTGCTTATGGGAGAATGGTTCAAATACAAGGAAGTCTTGAATCCCACTTGCTCGCTCTGTCACCACCCATAATCCATTAAACACCTCTTTTAGTTTTGCCCTCATGCCTAGTCTCCTTGGAGATGGATTCATATCCTCTTCAAACCTTTCATCGCTGAAATGTTCACTTGGAAGATGGTTCTCCAAGGGGACTCTACCCTGCTTCTTGCAAGATATAACAGATTTTGACAAATTTTCCGTATTCATATTTTTTTTAGATTTGGAAAACTAGAAATAAATCATGTTTTAATAATGAAAATATGGATTTTTTTTTCTGTAATTAATAAAATTGTTGTGATTGCTAATGTTATCCTTCAGATCTAGAGTCAAATGGATAAGGTTTGGCTTGACCTCCGCCATTTGTAGATCCTCCTAGACCATTGGAGAAATGCTCCTTGTGCTGTTAGCCATCATCCCCCCTGGAGGACGTAGGCAAGGGGGAAGGCGACACTGACCTCACAGTGGGTGGTTTCGAAGTTGGAGGAACGCCTCTCCTCACTCTTGTTGGCCATCTCCTCCCCAAGGATCTAAGAGGGGCAACAAAGATAGTGGTGGTTGGGGGAGTTGGAGGCCCCCTCCGTAGGGCAAGTTTTCATGGCTAACTTTGACCATTTCTCCTTCTAGACATGATTCCACGCAGTAAGATGACATTGAAAATAACTAACGGAGTGATGGTTGGCAACCTGCCCCGGTCGACGAAGACCCTCCTGCTCAAGGGGGTAGGGAGAGAACCCTCAAGATCCTCTAAATCCTCCCCCTGTGCCTCCCCCTGCCACCATGTTTGCTACTATTGCTTAATAGATTAATTGTTATTTGTGTCTTTGTCTTTATCTTTTTTTATTGATGTGCACTTGAGTTAGTTTAACTTTAGTTTGTTTCGTTGTGTGGTGACCTTTTTTAGACTTTACTCTTACCGAAACTTGTTATATTAATGAAAGTGCACTTTTCAATGATAAAAAATCTTTTTATTTCTTATATTTTTGAAGAAGGATACATCCCTAATATAATTTTAATTTGAAAATTCTCTAATTAAAACATTTAAAAATGGTTCCCACATATTTCCTTTATAAATATTTAAAAAATGACCCATATTTATTTATTTTTACCGTTGATGGAAAAACTAATACAGTTTTAATTTAAAAATTCTCTAATTGACACTTAAAAATAATCTCCATATATTTCTTCATCAAATATTTAAAAATAACCTTTAATATTTATTTATTTTTAATGTTGACACAAAAATAATAAAAAATATTAAATTAATATAATTTTAATTTGAAAATTCTCTAATTTAAACACTTAAAAATGATGTCCACATATTTCCTTACACATATTTAAAAATAGTTTTTAATATTTATTTATTTTTAATTTTGGTACAAAAATAGTCCCTCATTATTTTTATGAAAATTGATACAAATCAAATGTTGTCGTCACATTCACTGATTTTTAGCATTTTTTTTAATCGTTGAATTTTAGTTTGTATGTTAATAGGACAAAATGTTTGAATTTCAATTGTCTAATTACATAAATGCATTTTAGTTTATCTAATTATTTAAGCATTAAAGAAAAATTTAACATTTAAAAAATAATTTATTATTATTTGTAAGATTTTATTAAATATTTATAATTATTTTAAAAAAATTAATAAAGTATCATTAAAGTATTTAATAAAATATAAAAGTTTTTTTTTTAGAAATATATTATATAATATTAGTTGACTTTTTTGATGAAATATTATAATTATGTAGTATAAATTTGTGTAAATCTATTTATCTATATTATATTAATTAGTATATATATTTTAAATATATTTATCTGAAAAATATTAAGAGATATCAATTTTGAAGCGCCTTTCATAGATTTGTCACACTAATTAACGATTCTACTATTTTATTTACATAATTTTCACCTACTAGTGATAATTAGCCTCAATCTTATTGTGTCAGTGCATCTTCCTCAAAAAATAATTTTCAAAAAACACTCCAAACTTTACCATATATCTAAAATGTAATGATTTTTTAATAGCCTTCTCTAAACAAAAATAAAAACTTCCATAAATCTCCAATTTTTATTTCTCTCACTACTACTCTCCACCACTACTTCAATGACATCATAAATAATCCCAATTGACATCATAAATCTGATCTTATAAAATATCAAAAATATCAATATCAAGAAAATAATAAATTATCAAAAAATGTGATGTATAGTAGAAAATGCTTGCTCAATAAAAAACCATTAAAATCCAACTCCCATACCTGCACTAAACTAAAGGAAATGGACATACTACTTTATTCTCCAATTAAAAAAATAAAATTAATAATAAAATTACAATAGAACATGGTGATAAAATGTCTTCATGGAAATGCAACTATCAAATTAAATACTCCATTTATATTGTTGGAGAGTAGACTATCATACATCATACAATGTTTTCAATTAAAAAAATAAAATTAATAATAAAATTACAAAAGAGCATGGCGATAAGACGTTTTCATATAAATGCAACTATTAAATTAAATACTCCATTTATATTATTGAAGAGTAGCCCATCATAAAGTGTGATATTCAAAATTGATAATGACTCGTGTCAAAATATTGAGTTTAATAATGCTACCTATATAATAACATCAACTATAATTCTATTAGAATTTGTCTTTTTTAACATTTTACTCTTTCCAACTCTTTTTCAAGCCTTATGAATTTGATTGAAAATCTTTCTAATATTTCATGTTAATTATGTATTTTTTAAATCTTGAACAAAATATTTTTGTAGTTTTGTACTGAAAATTAAATAGTTTTCATTTTATCAAATTCGTTCATCCTTTTTTAATCTCTTGAAATTTATACCTTAATAAATCGTTAAACAATACCTTTTACACCATTATTCTCACCATTAAACTACAACTCACTTAATACCATTAACATTTCTCTTTAAACTAATAATAAAAATTGAGATTTTTACTCAAACTAATAATAAAAATCGAGTTGAAATAATCTTAAAATTTGTTTTTCCAGATGTGTCAAACGTATTAATGGCAAAATCAAACGACGCAACCATATAACGGATTTATTTCAAACAAAGTCATAATTGAGCATTTTAGGAAAAATACAACATTATATCATCATATAAATACCATGAAAATCATGCTGACGTGCCAAAACACAACAGAAAAAAATGGACTGTTTTGTCAACTAGTAAATGCGCCTCCCCCGGAATCGATCCCGCGACCAATGCAATTTTTGGTTAGGTTTTGACAAAGCAAAGAAAATTCATCACACATATACGCTGTGAACGTTTCGATCCAGACATGAAATACATTGGATTGACGTTTTTACTGGATCGACATTTGTTTTTCAATCTAGTAAGTTCTGCAATTTTTCTTTTTCATCCTTATCCATTTGAACGAAGAAAATTTGTAAACGGAACGGTCAAAGTGTTTTCGACTGTCTCAACGGGCCTCTTAAGTTCAACCAATAGCCGGTCTGTAATACATTTTTAAATAAATATATATTTTTTCGTTTTGTTTTTTCTGCACCTAGTGTTTTCTGAGCTTCAGACTGGCAAAGGCAGCGGTTTTTTTTGTCTGTGAAAAAAAAACCGGCCGTTCAACCTTTCAGTGTGCAGATTTTCCCGTCTTATGTCGTGAAAATGAGCATCGGAGCCATTGAATGTGCGGTTTAAAACTTTTGCAGATACAGCTTTGAAAAATGTCAGAAACAGGTTCCCCTGGATAAATCATTATTATTCCATGCAGGCTTTAGGCCCTTACGGACTTTAATCTCTTTTAGCTTTAAAAATAAATTATTCTAGTCACTTTTCTGCTTTAATATCTAATGCCAAAAACTGCCGTATAGTACTTTCATTGATGGACAACCCTACGATTCGATACTCTCAGCTGCTTTTTGCAAATTCTTAAATTTAATTGGAAGTGAGTTTTTTAAAGCTCTAAAATTTTTTTGCTTCCAGGAAAATTCCATTGCTATTTAAGTAAAAATATGCTTCATTCTTTCAGCTTTAGAGCAGAAAGTTAGTCTTTTTCTATGACTTATAATTGAGATCGTATGGATTTGTAAGGTTAACGGAAAAACTTGGTTTATTATTTAATTATTTAATTGTTGTTTTCAGTGAAAATCGCTTGGATTTGTGCAGACTGTAGTCCTTACTTACAAGGTACTGTTTTCAATTTTCCTACATTAGTGTGCACTTTCACGGAAATTCTTGCAATGTTGCACAGCTAAGCAAATCCTGCCCACATTTTGCTCGCTTTAAATCTGTAGTCTTTCTTTATTTCGAAGCTATAATATTTCTGCATATGAAAGCAAAATTAATCTTTTCAGAGCATTAATTATTGTAATTTTTAACTGGTAAGTGTATATATGCTTTTTTAAGATCTGATTGTTTTGCAGTTACATTTGAAATTACTATTTGAGGAAAGCAGTAACTGGATCTCGCCTAATGATTCCTAAGCCGGAAGCATGACGGATCGTGGTTCCAGCAATCCTTAGTTTTTTACTTGAACAAAAGATGGGGTTTCTCTGGACAATTTATAAGAACTGAGCAAGGGCAAGAGATTCAAATTTTTAAAAGTCTCCAATGAAGAAACCTCTAAATTTGTTTTTAGTTGCTTTGGCCGGACTGCTTCTAGTTTCAGATTTCTCCTTCATACAAGGTTCTACAGACCTTCAAGATGGTAAGCATTTGGTAACATTTACATTTTATGTTCTGCTAAAATTTGGGTCACCTTATTTCCGTGAGGGGAATATCAACCTGGGTCAGGCTCTTACAAGGAAAAGCTCTCATTACGATAACGCTTGGACAATTATATGGATCTTTGAGATGAAATTCCTCATCTATTTTTTTTTTTAATATACAAATAAGGGTAAATAGAAATGGCAAACAATATATTAATACGAGGAAATTTTCCAGAGTTTCAGGGGTCAACTTGGGCTGGGAAGATTTCCAGACCCTTGCCATAGTAAGCCTCAAAACAATATACAGCCGCACGGACTGTAAAAGTTCCCCATCAAGGCAATGTATGGCATTAGGGTAGCTTGATTTGTCATGATTTAATTTCTGGAATAATCCTGCATGTGATATTTTCTGCTGATGTTTGGGGTGGGATCTTTGCCCACCATCTGAGCGCTTATGAAGAGATGTGGATCAAAATTATTGATCTTAATAGGATTTGTCTTATGATTCTTCAATTATTTGTTTCAGGTGTTTTAAGTTTTGATCATTCAAATGGATAAATGTTAAGATTGTCTCAATTTTTTAAGTTTTGTTCATTTAAATGCATAAATGTTAAGACTGTCTCAATATTTTAAGTTTTGATGTTCGTAATAGCATAGTTATTTATTTAGTATGCCGTAACAGAGGTGTCATGTTTGTGTAACGGCTTAATCTACCAGATTTGATAAGCATTTGTTGGAATTAGTGTTAAAACTTTTGTGTAGGATACTGTAAATTTCTGCAAATCAGGGTGAAATTGATTTGAGGATGATTTTAGGTGGTTCTTTTTTTTGCAGTATATGCCATAAATGTTCTATATACAAGCTTGGGATTCCCACCCCTTACAGGATGGGTTCAAAGTGCAGGCGATCCTTGCGGCGAAAATTGGCAGGGGGTAAAATGTGTTGGACCTAACATCACTGAAATGTATTCTCTATCCCCAAGTCAGTAGATACCATATTACTGAGTCATGATTCGCTTTTGTCAAGGAAATTTCTATGTTTTTTTGAAGTAACTTGAGAGGATGAACATTGGTTGTGTCCATGCTGCACCTAAATCTGAAATTGATTTTACTGGATGGTCAGAGCTCTTTCCAATTCAAATCTGGGAGGACAGTTGGGTTATGGGTTGCAAAACTTTACATCTTTAATAACTATGTAAGTACAAGGACAAAACCCCTAAACATATTTTAATATAAAACATGCAATATTCTGTTTAGATTAGTGGAAAAGGAAATGGGGTTTCATAGAAAAGGAGCATTTGAGTCTGCACTTGCAAGTTGACTGTACTGTTGTCATTATAATGCAGAGATCTTCGTGATAACCATATAGGAGATGTTATTCCATTTCAGCTTCCACCTCACCTGCAAGGCTTGTAAGCTTCTTGGAAATAGTCAGATATGTTTGCAGTTTTTGAATATAATTCCTCGTAGAAATTGGGCAGTGGAGAACTTATTTTATTAGTTTTCTATAGACATGAAACATAGATAGAAAACATTTTTTTTTGGGTCTTTTGTTCTATGCTTAGTGAACATTTGTTGATACATTTATACTTAAAATACCACCTCTCCATCTATTATAACTATTTTCAACGAAAATTGAGGCAAATGATTTTAGTACATGGCAGGTTGCTTTCTGGTAATCAGTTCACTGGTAGCCTTCCGTATTCTTTATCAACTCTAACATTACTCTCTGATATGTAAGTACTGGTGATTATAGTTAGAGTTCAACAGATCCTTCTGCAGTCTTTATTGACTTTAGCATTATTCTCTGATTTGTAAGTAATGATGATAAAAATTTATCAGTTTTCATAGGAACTGTAAATGTCTGTATTTTATAAAATTGGCCAACATTATGTAAAATGATACAATCCCATTTGTCTTGTAGGGTATTGGGTAACAACCTTTTAACGGGTGCAATTCCAGATATTTTTCAGGATCTAACAGGTTTAATTAATCTGTGAGTATGGTTCTTATATTTAAATAATTCTTTATTTCTCCCTATTTAGTATTATGTCAGTTCCCTCTTCAACATATTTAAGAAACATGCTGCACGAGTCAAATGATTGCTTTTAATGTGTCTTTTTGTTCTTGCTAGGTAAAAATAGAGATTATATATTAATAAAAAATATCTGGGGCCATAGCCCAAAAAATTCTACAAAAGGCAGTCATTTATAAATATTTACATTCATAAAACAGAACAGGAAGCAGAAACAGATCTTTGTTAGACCTGAGCATAATATAGTAATTAGCAACAAAGGTTGTTATCCATTGGATCTAGATTGACACATTGGAGATTCAACAGTTGATTATATGTTTAACACTAAGAATTAAATGAAGGTTTTCCTTTTATGTATCTTTGCTTTTGCAGAGATTTTTCTTTCAACAATTTTAGTGGGCAACTACCTGCTTCCTTGAGTGCTTTGACAAGTCTGTCTTCTCTGTAAGTTTCTCACAACTTGATTGGTGAATGCAGATGTAAATTGCTTTATAGGTTTTCTTCATCTGTGAGCATAGGCTGGGCTTGACGTGTTCTGAAATTTGCTACGTTGCTTGCAGGCATTTACAGAATAACAAGCTGAGTGGCACTATAGATACATTAGCCAATCTACATCTAACAGATTTGTAATTTCCTTCTCATGGCTTAATCTATATTTCACATGAGTGCACTGTGTTCAAATTTATGTAAACGGGCAAAACTTTTGGAATTTATAGAATCAACTCCAGGAAACTAGCATGAAATGGTTTGCTTGAAGCATATATTTTGTTCTGGCAGCAATGCACACTTAACTAAAAAGGATGCTTTTGACTTCAACAGAAACATAGAGAATAATCTTTTCACTGGAGGGGTTCCTCCAAAACTATTAACAATTCCAATCTTCAAGTAAGTAGAAAATTTTGTTTAGGTACTAATTCTAATTTTGAAGATGACTTGATGTACATATACGGTATTTTAGATCTAGAATGTGAATGATCTGGACATATGGTTTCTTCTTGTTATTCATTGTTCCCCTACTGGCAGGGATGGTGGCAATCAATTTAATACATCTCCAGCCTCTTCATCGCCTCCGTCCACAGCCCCTCCTCGTTCCCCATCATCCCCAAGTAGCCCTGGGCATAATTCTTCACCAGGAAAGGATTCTAAGCATGAAAAAAGTAGAAAATATCTAACAAGTGGAAGGATTGCTGCCATTGCAGTAGTAGGACTCTTAACTGCAATTGCAGCTGTGCTGGTGATTTTGTTCTTTGTAACGAGGAAGCATGATCAACAGTCAGCTCCAGGAAAGAAATACAGGGCTAAGGGAAAGAAAAATAAGACCATTGACAAGTTATCAAATAAAGACATGGAGAAGGAATTTAAGCCCAAGTCTTCTTCGACTGGTCCAGTGACTCCAATTTCTAATGGTAAGCATCCTGATTAAGGGTACTTTCAAGTATTTTTTTTCAAACTGTTATTTGGTTGGAACAAAATTTGTCTGTAATTTAGAATGAAAGAGGATGACAAATTTGTCATTTGTATTTCATCTTCATCAATTGATCTGCAATGTGTATGCTCCTGAACCTATCTACCGTCAATTGAAAAAGATATATGCTTATACACAGACAGAGAGATTAGCACTGCCTGATTTTGGATTTGTGGAAAAAATGTTTTTCACTATTTTTTACTGCAACTGTGAAAACAGGTCAGAATGAAAAGCCAGAGGAGAGAGCAAACAATGTATTGATGGATGTGAGTATAAAACCCCCTCCAATTGAAAAATACAAAGTGCAAGTACCTACAAATATATCTGTACAGCCAGCAGCGCGAAAACTGCCATACAAGCCCCCTAGAGCTCCAATAGCTGCAACTGCCTACACTGTTGCTGCTTTGCAACAGTCCACAAATAGCTTTGGGCAGGAAAACCTAATTGGGGAAGGTTCTCTGGGCCGAGTTTATAGAGCAGAGCTTACTGATGGAAAGGTAGGTCTTATTTTGTGTGCCTTTTTGATGTATTGTAGTGTTTCTTCCATAATGTTACGGTGATCTAATTTAAGGAAAACTTTCAAATTCTATCTATTGTCAAATTGTATTTAGGATGTCTTGCCTTAAATCTGTTCTAACTTATAGCAGAAGTATTTCATATGATTATTTTTCTTTTGTCTGTGACATTAATGTGAAGTTGCAATTGCTCAATTAGCTAGGATATTCCCTGCAGGATTGATTTTCAATCAGGAACTGCTAACCTTCACCATTGCTTTCTGCGGAAATTATATGAACTAGAAAAATGATGTACATTTTGAAAGAATACAAAACAATGTTCATTAATTTGTCTGATGAAATAAAGGCTTAACCTATAAAGCCCAAAGTCATGTCCTTAAAATGCACATTTTCCAACTCATTGCTGTAGACTGCCATCATCTTCTACACAAAAAATCAATTAAGAAGTTAATGCTACATTTCTATGGGATCACGTTTAACCTCCAAATTGAAATAAATATATCTAGCTGATGAATAAGTCTAGCCTATATGGGATCCTTTAAGAAGTCTTTGCAGCTAACAGTCATGAATCTATCCCAGAACTACTGAAGAGTATTAAAACGCAATATGTTCTTTAAACAAATGTAACCTTCAATTTGAAATAAATATATGATATATCTAGCTGATGAACAATGCTAGCATATATGGGATCCTTTAAGAAGTCTTTGGAGCTAACAGTCATGAATCTATCCTAGAACTACTGAAGAGTATTAAAGTGCAATATGATCTTTAAACAAATGTAACCTTCAATTTGAAATAAATATATGTAGCTATGAACAATTCTAGCATATACGGGATCCTTTAAGAAGTCTTTGGAGCTAACTGTCATGAATCTATCCCAGAACTACTTAAGAGTATTAAAGCACAGTACAATCTTCAAATAAATGTCACAAAGATTCCATTTATGTATTTTGACATACTTCAATGTGTTTTTTTGCCCAAACCTCTTAAATTGCAAATTAGCTCCAGCTCTATTTGCTTGTTCTGGTGGTAGATTGAGAATGAAATAAACCAGTGTTCAATCTCGTTGTATAGTTCTCATTGTCTTTGTCATCATATTTTTGTTATGACAACTCTAGAGTCTAAAGGAATCCAAAGCCTTGCATACATACTCTGCCTACGTGTTAGGTTATTCTATTGGTGATGGCAGATCCCATATTTGCGAATTTGGCCAAAGGTCTTGCAAGCAATGTCTTTCCCATGCTTGAAGATCACTGGTCAGAATAGTATTATGTTTGACTCCACCAATTTGTGTCAGCAGTTTCTCTCTTGGTAATAAAAATCACAGATTCAGATCTGGAAGGTGCACACGGAATTAAGGAAGACAGGTTTCGAAGTTATCTTGAATCTGGCGATTGCTCTGACAAGTCAGAGCACACCCTCCTACTGCCTTCCCTTTTCTGTCTTTTCCCAGATTCACGTGTCCTAAATCCACTGATCAGATTTCTGTGTTGCACTTCACCTCTTTCATATCCATCTCCTTTCATCTACATCTGCGCTCCTCTCAATTCTATTGTTTGCTCATTGTCTCATTCTAATGCCATGTTGTCTTCTAGTGGAGAGCGCCCTCTTTCCCAAGATGAGATCATCCAGGATTTATAGCTAGATCTAGTGAGATATGCATCATTCAACCTTTTGCAGATTCACTTCAGACACTTTATCTTCATAGCTCTTATCATTTGCGCTCTTCAAAACATTCGCTCTCGTCTCTTCAGCCAGTGTATAGCAGCAGTATTATAGTAAATGAGTCCAGTCATATCCTGGATGCCATTGCTATCAAAGGTCTGGAAAAAGGTTCGGGCTTTGCAATAGCTCCAAAACAACCTCCTTTTGAAGATTTATTATTTGCATTGAGAATGCTGTCTGAGGCCTCCCAAATGAACTAGCGGAATTGGAAAGGCAGGATTGTGCAGTTGGGTTTAGATGGGCGAATCCACCTAAGAAAAACATTTCTAGAGAGGAGTTTTTAGCTCTAAAAAGACTCAATGAAAATCCAGTTATGGTGACCAGCGCAGATAAGAGGAATGCAATGCTGGTCATTGTAATAAAAAGATTACTTGGAAAAGGTGGAGGATCATTTCCAAAATAGCAGAAGCTACTGGAAATTAAATAAAAATCCGATTGCATTGATTATAAAGGAGGTAAAAAAAGTCATTATGGTTTCATCAGACATCTTTAGCAGTGATATGGAAAAAAAGTGGATTCCAAATAAATAAGTTTCTCCTAGAATCTATGGTTAACAAAAAATTAACAAAGGAGCACCGGCCAGACCAATTGTAGATACCAGAAAATCCCCGACTTACCATTTGGATGCTTATTTGGCTAAAAAACGTTTTTTAGCCACTTGTTGGCAGCAATTTTTTTTTCATATAAATTTGATGCACTTAGTCAATTTTGTTAAAGGTAAGAAGATTGAAGAAAATGACATCCTTGTGAGTTTAGATGTTGTTTCTCTATTTACCAAGATCCTCTTTTTGAAGCACTTAAAATCATTAAATATTTTACTGGGGGAAACCAAAAAACTTATCAAACTATGTTCGATATTACTTTATACAGCTCCAAGAACATTTTTATGTACAAATAGGAGTGGCTACAGTTCACCCTAGTGTCCTATGGTTGCTAATCTCTTTGAATGATTTGAAGGGCAAGCACTTGCTTCTTTACATCTGCAACCAAAATGGTGGAAGAGGTATGTTGATGGTACTAATGTTTGTTGACCACATGGTTTTGAGAGTCTAGAAGAGACCCTTAGTCATCTCAATAATTCTTTTGACATTACCAACTTCACCAAGCACTTGGAGGTCAATGGTTCACTACCTCTCTTGGATGTGTTATTAACAAGGAAAAACGGTGGCCCCTTTACTTGCTAGGTTTGTAGGAAAAGTGCACACAAAAATAATTGCCAGGATTCCTCTCATCGCCATCACTCTCAGAAGGCGGGAATTTTTAAAACCCTAGTGATTAGGGCCATTGGAATTGTGGATAAGGAACAATTTGCAACAAGTAAAACATCATTTGAAAAATGGATTCAAGAAGAATGGATATAAGACTAAACAAATAGCAAGAGCCTTCAAAAAAATAAAGTATCCAATTCCTAACCAAGATTTAGATCACACAAGTCTTTTGAAGGCATTTCTACCCTATAGGGAAAGGATCTCTAATAAGCTCGCAAAATTTCTTAGAAGAAACCACATCGAACTAATTCTCCTGCTACAAAATAAATTTGGAGAAATAATAAAACATGCTAGGGACCCAATAGGTCTGAAATAGAGCAATGAGGTTTATCAAGGAAAATTCATTGTAGGGTGGGGGGTGATTATTGGTTGAGTAGGGAGGACAAAAAATAAGAATCAAGGACCATCCGACAAACATTTACCCCGAATGCATAAAAATCTTAGAGCATAGCACTCTTTTAGAACAACTTGTGAAAATAGCATGAAGGTGGTAAATCTTTTAGCCAAGGTGAATCATTATATGAAAAGGAAGTTGAGAGAAACTATCGAGAGTGGTAAATATCCTAATAATCTAAACAATGATGAATGTTCTAGGTTGCATTTGGAGACAAGTTTATGAGAAAGTACCAAATAAATCTAGTGGGTTGCCTTGACAAGGGCATAAATTTGCAACCGTTGCTCGAGACAACCCTATTCAAAAGGCATCCAAAAGCAAAGTTTGACACCCAAAAACCATTCTAGAAGGCCTGGAACTTGCAAAATAAAATTCTAAGCCAAAATTGGGTATAACTATTGAATTCGTTTGTCCTTATCCATCAACCTAATTTGTCCCCATACATGTATAATGAATGACTTCTTGGATTCCCAAGGCAAAAAAAATCGACTTCCCCTTCGAGGCTTTTCATTTCTTGGTGTACTTGGGAATATATACTTAGGTGCTTCCCCTAAAAGGGGGTAGAGTAGTTTTGTAGGAAAACATATCTTCACAAAGATTGCCACCATTCTATAAATAAATCTCATTTTCAATAAGGCTTTCATATACATACTATATGTTTATTGGATTCGTTTTCTTATGTTATGGTTCATTGCTTTATAAGCCATCAAGTTTTTGCAATTTGGTGTTGTACACCAATTGCCAGTCAAATCCAGATCAAATGAAAGCCTAGAACTAAGTGACCTCAGAAACTGGAGGCATGTGACAATATTCAATGCAAAATTTAGTCTCTAAATTGGATTTCCTTGTGGAAACTAGCGTGTTGTGATTCATAGTGATGGAAGATAATATAATCTTGATATCCAATCTCTGATCTTGCTGCCTGAAGAGAAACATGGTAACTTGGTTCTATCTAGACTTCTTTAGTATGTATGACACATTTACCAATTCCAATAGCTTTTGGCTCATTGTCAGAAAATAATGAAAAGAGCATTCCAACCTAAAAGTTATGCATATATCATTATATGGCAGAGAAGCTTCTTAAGGGAGAGAAATAATTCTTGTATTACTTGGATTCATTAGTGACATGAGTATACAATTTTATATGATAAAGAGCTCTCGTTGGAGAAGTTAATAATGGCTGGCTCATTTGACAATTTCCTCTTAAACATTTACATACTATAACATAACTGACTAAGGTCACATTTATTAAGTATAGAGGTATGGCAGAGAAGCTTCTTAAGAGACAGATAATTCTTGTATTACTTGGATTCATTAGTAACATCAGTATACAATTTTATATGATAAAGAACTCTCGTTGGAGAATTTAATAATGGCCGGCTCATTCGACAATTTCCTCTTAAACATTTACATACTATAACATAACTGACTAAGGTCACATTTATTAAGTATACATGTACATTACTGGATCATATTTATTAACGATTCTCTTACTAACCTTTTGATAAAATAACGATTATATCCAACAGCCCTTGTTAATCTTTATTTCGAAATTTGAAGAACTCCCAACATGTTTCTATTTTTTTCAAGTTTATCATAAGAGTTAAGTAAATATGTCTACCAATTTGTATTCTTATCTGCGATAAAGTAATTCTACCTCACCACTCTGCAACCGCTCCCTAGTGCAGTGACAATATACTTTTATATGTTTCATTCTCATATGTAAAACATGATTTTGGCCAGCATTATTGAGATTTGGTTGTTGCACCACAGTACTGTAGCTTGCTTCTGCTTACCATCTAGAGCCTCCAAAATTCTTCTAAGGAAAGCTACCTCCCCAGATGCTTGTAAGGCTGCTTTATGGTCATTGTCTGTTGATGACATAGAAACCATAATTTGGTTTTTTCCCACCCATGATGTGGCAGCAGATCCAAGCCTGAACATGTACCCTGAAGTAGATTTTATATGTTCTAAATATTCTGCCTAACTAGAATTCGCAAAACCTTCAACACTGAAGTTGTCATTTCTTTTAAACATCAACCCATAATCAAGTGTACCCTTGATATGGATTAGGATTCTCTTGCATTTCAATGTGTTTGTGTAATAGGCTGTAGCATTCAAGTATTTGTATACGAAACTCACTGTAAAACATATATCCTATCAATCATACAGAGAAGACATTCTATCAACTAACCATACAAAGTTTCATTTACCTTCTTCAAATCTTCAGGTACCTTAGCCCAACTTTGACAGGAGTCTTGCAAGGATTGCAATTGACCGTATGAACTACTTTAATGATTCAGTAGCATATTTAGGTTGTGAAAGACAGATACCTAGCGTGCCTTTCCTTATTTGAAGACCTAGGTAATAATGCAATAAACCAAGGTCTGTCATATCAAAATCATTGCAAAAACCATTTTTCCCATCAATGATAATTAGATCATCCACACATACAACTATAATGGTAGTATGGCCATCAACCCTTTTTACTTATAAAGGTGTATCCTACCATGGCAACCACAAGATGGTGGACTGTAATGTACGTGAGATGTTAAAAATTAATGGCTGACCTTAAATTTGACATCCATTTGACTGTCATATGGAAGTTTTTCTCCTTGCTTGTGGAAGTAGATCGATTTTTTTTATATCTTGGGCATATGGTGGAGATTGGAGCCCCTTTTTTCGGTGAAAGTTTTTTTTGAGCTCGACACGATGGTACAGCTAGATTGAGGCCATTTGCCACCAGTCAGTAGGAGATGTGTGGAGAAAGTAATGGAGTCATTAATCAATGTGATATATGACAAATTTCAAATAAGTGCATCAAGAATGATGTCTCTCAACATCTTTCAAATAGATGAATTTAAGATATCTGTACTAGTTCCTAAAAAAGTCACTAGATCCGAAACAATCCTTTAGCCCATGTAATACTTTTACCAATTTCAAACAATCTACTTTTTACTTGGTTCTATGAAACCATCAGGCTTTAACATATAAACTTCTTCCTGCAAAGTTTCTATTTAGAAATGAAATTTTAATATCCTTTTAATGGATTTCCCATCCAACCTGGGATACCAAACAGAAAATAAGCCTGATAGTTATAATTTTTTTATTTTTGTAAATATTTAATCATAGTCTATCCCAGCCTTTTGAGCATATCCTTTCGCTACCAATATAGGCTTGAAATCTTTCAACCAAGCCATCAACGTTCTATTTCAATTTGTATATCCACCTGCAATCAATAGGTTCTTTGCTAGGTGGAACGTCAACAAGACTCAAGTTTTATCTTTCATAAGAGCTCCATACTCCATAGTACACACTCATAGAATCCATCCATATTGTATAATCCAGTCTCATTAGAACAAGTAGGTTGAGGAAAAAATAGCACATAATTTATCTGCCCATTTCGTCTTCCTATTGCCAAAACTTTATCTGGTTTTATATCTTGCATTGCCATTTTATACCAGTTTGGCCTTTTTCATTCATTTTCAAAAACATTAGTACTTGAGCCAACAACATTAGAGTTTAGATCATTAAAAGAAATATAGAAAGGAATTATATTAATGTCCACTAATGACCAAAATAGGTCAATGGGACTCGAAAGAACATCCATTTACAATAGCAATGACTTAGGATAGAGAAAACCCTAAAAAGGACTGACCAAAGAACAAAACAATGAAGTAACCTAAAAATGAGTACATCAATCAAGATTATCTTCAGTTGATGGAATCCTAGGTTAATGACCTGGTTTGGAGATTCATGCAATCAAACATCAAAATCAAATCTTGGAGTAAAGGGCCTAGGAGCAGCATGTGGAGCAGATTGGTTGGTAAAATGATCATCTATCACTATGCAAGGGCCAAAGCATGATTTGATAATGCTTATAGGGGAATGCCCAGGATTGACAGGGCCTGGTTGGTCAACCCTAGGAGTGAGCAATTAGCTTCTCCTATCATCCAAGGTTGACTCATCTCTAGAGATGGAGGAAACTAGTGATATGTGTCTGCCCTCTTGGATTGGGCTGCAGATGAGCGAAACTAATTTTCTCTACATTGAGTAGAGGTAAATCCCTGACACCTGGTATGTGCAGCTCGCAAAGGTGGACATTGTCACACATACTAGGTAGCGTCTCCTTGTGAACCAACTTCATTTAATGGGTGTTTAATGCTTCCAACACTAGTCATAGGCTGCAAAAAGGAAGTGATCAACCTAGTAATCTTGGATAGAGGCCCCCCAAAGCACCTGATGTCTAATAATGACAACCTTCAAGAGGTAAAGAGCTAGGTGTCTCTGGTCAGAAGAATGGATGGAGGAGGAGAGGGAGCCTCCAGAATCTTTGTATAAGCAATGATATTGCCCTTGGATTTCATAATAAATGGGACATATGAAAATAAAGTGCTCATTTTCCACCACATGTAGAGAACAAAGTCAGAAGGTCCTATTGCCATGAGGGATATGGTGGTCTGTATCAACTCGGAGCTGATGGGATATAAGGAATTGCTTCCAAAATAGTTTCATTTGGTTCACAAATCTTTCTCCTTTGTGCCTTTTTGGTAAGTAATTGGAATCCTACCAAGATTTGGAATTCTTGGCAGTTTGGATGATGGTGTTTTACATCCATCTTCAATTTTGGGTTTTGTCTTTTTCATCATGACCAGCAGTTTGTTTTCCTTCTTTTGGCTGCCTTTTCTCTACATAGTCTTGTGGTACATGTAGTTTTTCATTAAATATAACATCTCTAATTACAATTGCCTTTTTTTCAGATTAACAATAGTATGTACTGCTTTGGCACAAAATTTGTTTGGCAAACGTCTTCCATGAAGCATCAGACAATTTCACATGTAGTCTATGTTCCATGGTGGCGTGGCTCCACCTCTCAACCTCCCTTCCGTGTCCCCACTTTCTGCCGCCCGTGTTATTT
Source organism: Torreya grandis (assembly GCA_037957365.1). Taxonomy (NCBI): domain Eukaryota; kingdom Viridiplantae; phylum Streptophyta; class Pinopsida; order Cupressales; family Taxaceae; genus Torreya; species Torreya grandis. The sequence continues at coordinate 887,045 of JARHVA010004435.1, forward strand.
TCCTTTGCCAATCATGTTTTTGGGATTTTAGGGCTACTTCTAGGCCTTATCTTTTCATGTTTCCCCATACCCACCAAAGAGGGGACTTGGTGGAACATAGCTATAGTTCTATGTCTTCTCTTAGCAACTCTATTCTGCTGAGGAATCAAAGAAACTATCAGTTGTTTTTGAAATCTATGATGCATAAATTGAATTAACACACCAAAATTAAATTCACTTCCTCTATCCGTCCTTAATGCTTTAATTTTTTCACCAGATTTCTTTTGAGCCCATTTTTAAATTCCTTAAAATAATTAAATTTATATGCTTATTTAAGAAAAAATTCCCAAATCTTCTTTGCCCAATCATCCACGAAAGTATGAAAGTTTCTTACACCACCAACGCTTGCACCTTCATGGGTCCACACAATTCACTATAAATAAGGAAAATTACCTGATTTGATCTATAATTCTTCCCATGTTGTTTTATATATAGAGGCATACTTAACATACTTCATTACAAACTTGAATTTCTACAAAATAATCAACCAAGTGTTTGTTGCTTCAGTAATCTCAAGTAAAAATAGTTTAAATTTCAATACCTTTCCTTGTGAATGCATTTACTGAATTGGCCACGAAAGGCTTCTAAACTTGAAGAGGACCTTCAAATTTGTACAAGCCATTATTTCCAATTCCTTGAGCTACAAGCAAAACTTGTCATTGATTAAGCATTCATATTTGCTAAATGTCATGAACATATCCACATTGGCAATATTTCTCACAAAAATCAGATTCTGATTTAAGCCAAGTATATAAAGGACTTCTAAAATGTGATTTACCTTCGTATCAGCAAAATGAACTTGAACCCCAGTCTTTCCTTTAACTGCATTCATTATTATCCCCTGATGCAATTCATACCCAATCATTGTCATTTTGTCCAAAGTAGCACCTGAATAAATATACAAATCTTTTGATTGTTTTAAATTTTTGTCTGCCACAATAAACATGTAATTATCAGTGCTAGGGCCACATCAATTAATTTATCGTCAAAAACTTCATAAGCAGCAAAGCTCGTCTATTTTTGCCTCTATTTTTTGTTAACCTATGCTCTCTTTCTAGCATAACAATGATCTTTATCATGCATATTTTTTGCATCTATTTTTTGTTAACCTTTGCTCTCCTTCTAGCATAACAATGATATTTATCATGCATATTCTTGCCACAATGTTCACAAAACAAATTTGTTTGTCATTATTCTGTTTCTGATTTTGGTACATACCTCTTTCTCCATCATTGAACTGTCTTCTTCCACTCTCTCTTCTTCTATACTGGGATTTCCCAGGAGCTTGGCCATGATTTTTATTATTTCTAGAGGCAAAAGCTATCTCAGGCTCGTTTGTTTTTACTGTCTTTGCTTTTCCTGCATCAAAAGACCAACCTCTTTCCAAACAATGATGTCTTTTCTATGTGCTATACATAAAGAAGTCAATAATTTATTAGAAGTTTTAGGCAAACTTTTTTGAAATAAAAATCAATTATTTACTGTATATATCATGACTGATGACAGCCAACTGCTTTAATTTCCACGATCCTTAGGAGGCAGGGTGATCTGTAATCTCTCAAGTTTCTTATGCTTGCTGCAAATTAATAGATGTTTACTGTCCAACTTGAAATGAAATTCAAATTGACAGAGATAGACTGCAACTAGTGCTGGAATTAGTGTTCTTAAGTTGCTGGAATGGAACAGTACTGTAGTTGCATAACGAAGATGAAACAATCATGAAAGCAGCAGAGAGCAGAAACGGCAACAGGTATGACACAAGAAGTTTTAACCTGGAAACCCCGGAGTGGGGAGAGCCAAACGGAAGTGGCAAATGCTCAGCTTCTTTTTCTTCTGTTGGCCAAGGTAGTTACAAAGAGCTACTCTAGTAATCTTCCTACTGTTGTACTCACTCAGCTACTCTCTGTATCAACAAATCTAACTTCTAAAACCAACTGAACTCTCCAATTCTCACTCCCATGCTGCTAATTTGCACGTGCCTCTTATAGAAATGTATTATTGGGGGTATCCTTTCATGCGCTAAAGGACCTCCAAATGGTAAGGAACATGAAGAGACATCTTTCCTTCCTTTTCTCTGTTTTCTTGTTTGAAATGAGAAAAACCGCCATGGGAATCATGACAAAAGTGCCATGACACATGCGCAACTGCCATGGCACAAATAAAACCATCAGACACATGCACAGTCACCATGTCACTAATGCAATCACAACCCTGATGTATATGGTGGTTTTGTCACTGTAGAAAACACTATTTTTATGTCTGTTATGTTCTTATTGAATTCTTGGTTGTTTAATGGAGTGAATTGTTTTCTGGATCCTTATGGATCATTCCTCCCCTTTTCAAGAGGCTTTGGTCCCACAAAAGCTTAGTGGTTTAAGAGACGTGGGAGACTAGGCTTGCCATGGTAAGTGCTAACAAAGCTAAGAGACTCATTTCAAGTAGGACAGTAACATCTGTTAATTTACAGCAAGCATAAGAAACTTGAGAGATTACAGATCATAAGGCATAAAAATGACCTAAATCCCTCATATAACACCTAAGAAAATAGACTTAGAAATATTAAAGATCCCCTTAATCCTATGGAAATGCAAAGGGTATATCTAATTCCTTACTGATTGCAAGATCAAAACCAAATCAAATGAGCATTGTGCTGACCACCTTCAAATTTGGGTTGGTAAATGGAACTTAGCAAAGTGTTCACGCAACACTAAACATTGTGTTTGTCTTGATGATGAGAACGTCATTGCCAAAATTGAGTACGATAAAAAAAGGCACATTAGAGGTAATGGAAATTGCTATGGGTCAGCACCCCTCAGTTTCCATCGCCGTTACAATCCTCGTCCTCTGTGCTATTGTTCTATTCAAATATTGTTTGTAGTATTTTGGGGGTACCTCTGGGTGTTCCCTTTTGTGTTCCCATGTTTCCTCCCCCGCCCCACCAGAATTGGTGTAACATAGGGAAATTGAAAAACACACATATAAACTAAGTAGGGATGATGGATGGAATCTTAGCCATGTTTGGAAATGTAAGAACCTATCTAGACTGTCATTTCCATGTGGCTAGTTTATGTCAGTATCATTCACAAATTTAGAAGACCATTTTGGCTTCATAAGGAAGGAATCAATCCAAGTCTTGGACCACATTCAGGTTCATGATGGGTTATTGTGAACGCCCACAAAAGATGAGTCATGAAGATTGGCTCAGTATGAAGACAAAACTCGATACCAAAAATTATATTACATATTAATTGTTTCTATTTGGTTTACAACTGCCAATTAAATTTATATTGTTGTCACTTGGATCACCCCATTATTCCATTGTATATTGCCATAGGAAATAGCCAAAAAGTCCCCGAAAGGCAGAGTAGGGATTCAAACTTGTTTCCTCACTTCTAAAGCTGGATAGAATCCAACTCACAGAGTGTCTCCAAGAGAATCTTTTCAAAAGGTCTAAAATTAAATCTAAGATCCACTAAAATGTCTCTTAAGATTTTCAATTAAGCTCCTCTGAAAGTCTATATAATGATAGTTTTATATATAAAATGTTTGAAATATTCTGATCAATACCTAAATCCATTGGGCATCAGTTCAATCTAAACATTCAAACTAACTGCAAAATGGAATGGAAAAAAATTGCAGGAATATAAAATATCGCAACAAGAAATCGAATGTGACCAGAATCGCAGATAATATTATATAGGAGAACACCCAGTTGAGCTAAAAATGAATTCAGCCGTTAATACATTGAAAGCACACGAGCATAAATAAATGTACGTTCCCGTGAATGCATTCCAAGATCAAACTAAGCACAAATATTTTGGAAGCTTAAAAACCATAATATTTAGACCATAGAAGTCATTACAACCAAAGTCTAAAATAAAATGTCTACCCATTTCCCAAATAACATCGGGGATCGATTGGGGTTTTGAGAGTGCCTTTATGATTCACTATTAACTAAGATAGAAATATAAGTCCAAAAATATAGAAAGGTCTGGATCTATCTTTAATCTTTGAATGCTTGTCTCGATCTATCTTTAATCTTTGAATGCTTGTCTCGATGATCAGAAACCTGACAACAAGGAATACAGAGACCTGGTAAAGAATGTGGAAAAAATAATGGAAAATGAACTAAGGGAAGGAATAGATAATCAACGAAGTTTAGGAATTGAAGAAAATTCCCGTCATCAGAATCATTAATCAACCTCTTTCTTCTGTATGCCGGGCTTCTCCTTTATAGTGCTGGAATTAATCAACACATCAGCAATTTCACTGTTCACTGATCGATCGCCTTTCCAAAAATAATCACGATTTAAGAACACTGCCTGTCAAGTTGAAACAAATCAAATAGCAGGCACATCTGTTATTTGACCAAATATTCCCTGGTCACAATGAATATTAAAATATCCATGCGGTCAAATATTTTGCATACAATTTGTTTTTTTTTCCTTGGAGAGATCATATGCGCACTCAATCTCTCGATATAATGAAACAAATATGGCGTGAACGCGCTTTCTTATTTTAACCTTTTATCTTTTTAGATTTTCATTTAAGTGAGAGGCACAAATAGTTGAGCAGGTACCAATATTTGAGATAGTATTTAAGAAAAAAAAAGTTAATAGTTGTTTACTGTTTAATTAAATAGTATTACAAAGTAGCCAATCATATGACGATGCATCACCCTTATGTTCACATTTATTTTCTAGTATTTTTCAAATTCACTATTTTAAATCAATTTAAAATGCGACTTTCCCTCCACTTAAACATGCCAAATAAAAAATATGATTTTCCCTCCATTTAAACTTTTATATAAGCATTGTCCATACATCAATTAATGTCCGTACGACATACTTATTAAGTGGCGAAATTAAGGTGCATGAGTATTGGTGCTTCTCCCCTAATCACATTAAAAAGTCTATCATTCGATGTTGACCTCATATATAATCACCAAAAGTAATTAATATATCATCTTATTTGATTTAGTCTTTTTATATAATATAACATTTGACCATGTGATGGCCAACAAACTTATCGTTGACCTACACCCTTGTTCACTTTGACCTTCTTGTGTCTGACCCTTCTATGACCGATGGTCAAAAGAATTAGCATCGGAAAGCCATCTCCATCTGATTATGACCCTCTTCCAATGTTTTTAAAACCAAACACCAAGATCTTAAAATGCTAAAATCCAAAATAGACAATTTTTATAATAAGAAATGACTAATAAAATCAATCATTCCCCAGTTTTTATTTTATTCGTGTTTAACATCCATAATGCACTTGTGGTGTGTTTTCGGGTGTTGACAGTTGCCTTATCGTTGTTGAATAGTCTTTGAGCCCTCTTCAATGAGGTAGATTGTCTGTGTCAAACATGGCTTGGGAGTCAAGTTGACTTTGAGCAAACCCTGTAGCAGATGTAAAGATAGAATGCCTCACCGAAGAAATTCCATACATATATTTTGTGGAGATCCTTGTGAGTGTATATTGCATGGGTCCTTGAAAGAATCTAACACTAGCCCTAGTCCTCATTATATTGCTTGTATGTAGGGCACCCCATTATTGTCATGAAATTCTAGATAAAACTTTCCATTGGCACACAAAAAGAGGTCTTCACAAGTTAGAGTTTGTTCCTTACCATAGATTTAATTGACTAACACATTTCACTGTTATACAACCCTAGTTCCCTCGGGAACCAAATTGCATCTAATTGGGTTACGAGGCAGGCTTGTTCTAATTTATGCTCTTTTTCAAAACTCCAAGAGAGAGGTGTTATGATGGCAGTTTTAATCTTTGAGTTGCTTCATCAGTTTTCCTGAACATAACATGGACTCTAATCATCTAGAAGGGCTTTCCTTGACAACTGCCAAGTAACATTATATCCCTATCAGAATATCGACTCGTATATTCTCTATTCATTTGCTTTGGCCAAAGGTGACGTAGAATTGTCGCAAAATCATGTCTCACTTGAGATAATAAACATTTTTACACAATTGTATTGAACATAATATTGTTTATTCTTTATACTTTGTTTGCATCAACCATAGATGAATTGGGCTTGCATGAACCTCCATGTTTTAGGTGCTTCCAATTTTGATTTGATGTATCAAGGTAGATAACTTTCTTTATGGATGATAAAACGTTGTAATTCAGGTTTTGTTGATAAATTGGATTAGTTGAACTTTTAAAGGGAGAACAATATTGCACTCTGAAATAGGGAAAAATGTAACGAAAATTTGAAATTTAAAATTATTTTCCAAATGAAAATGAAGATTCTTGTCAATTTCTACAGATCAATCTTTTTCTCTTTGACAATTTGTCAACTTTTTTATATAAGATATATACTAGTAGTTGCCCCGAAGGTGCAAGTTATGATGGAAGAAGCATATATATAATTTTTGTGATTTCTTTTGACAAATGTTTTCTTTTCAATTTGCGGATTATATTCCCCTTTTAAGTGTACAACGTGGGCACGCCCTACTACATGATAATCAAACCCACCAACTCTCCTTGTCACCTGGGAACGATCGCCAATCGACCACTTTTTCTCTCAACTAGCGACTCCTCTACCACGACATTCACATTGTATCATGAGCGATGCCCTCTTATGCATCCATGTGGCATGCACTTTGCAAAAGTGTCGGTACTCACTTCAACCAAAACGAAAGCAACAAGATCAACTCCATAACCTCAATGCATTTCCTCCACATCAACGTCATTGCATTGTTGATTTGATCCGCAAATCGAACGTCGATTCTTTCCGTAATCAGATAAAAAATAGTCAATAAAAGATGCCACCATCCTGCAAGCTACAAACCCCTTTGTAATGGGTGCACGGTATGTAAATCCAACAATTTCCCTAAAGTCAGGGCATGTGTATGATATGAGTCCTCTGGTGTAGGTTATCACATGAAATATCCTATCATTGCCCGTCATCGCCTAGCTCACTTTGAAATCTTTCACCACTTGCAAGTTCTGTATGGCTTTGCCATAATTTCTGTAGGTGTCAGTATATTGGTATCATAGATGACCATAAGTTACAATATTGACTTTGGAACCTCAATATTTTGTTTCCATATCATTGGCATTGCAACGCTGATTTGAGTTGCACATTGGACATGGAGCCTTCTCGCAATCAAATCAACATCATGTTGTCCTTGTCGACCCTTCACAATAACAAACGCCCAATGAAAGACCTTGCCGCCTTGCAAGCTGTGTACCCCTTTTTGATGGATGCAAGTCATGTAAATCCAACAATTGCCTTAAATATGTACAATCTTCTAAATGCCTAAACATTGGCTCAAAGCCCAATGGACACAAATGCAATCTATCATAAAATCTGGATAACACATTTCGCATGAAGGTTTCGAGCATTTACAACTTCAATCTTGACATTGATTGTATGTACCCATGTCCACTTAAAATTTTTATCCAAATCCCAGACCCAAAATTCGAAATGACTCTTGGTTGATTCTAATTTTTCTAGTGCTATTGTAATGGAAACAATTTCTTCATTTGCAATCACCAAGACAAAACCTGATCACCCACAGTTGGCTCGACCCCAACATGCGGGCCTCTTCAACCAGCCAACATAGATCGAAACCAAGGGAGGTGCGGTTTTGACAGAGATTGGGCAAAGACGCTCTCTTTCCACATATATTATATATATAAATATTATATTATATAATATATATTTTAATATAGTTTTAAATTTTCAAACATCGAGATTGGGAAGGTGAACCATACATCTTTGTACTGAGAATCATAATGGCCACACAGAAATAGGTTAATGCCCAAATGCCACACCATAAACATTTGTTGAGCTACTCGCACAACCCCTGTTGAGTTATTTAGCCTGACACGTATTGCAGTTTGTTGATGATTGTATTTCTCCTTTTTTATTGTTGCAGCGATCCCGTCATGACGCCATGGCTTCTGAGAACAAAACAGCATAAACTGGATTGGACATGAAATACAGATTGGCTAAGTGAAAGTTCCTTGTGACGTGAAGTTGTCGATTAGAGCTGTGATGGAAATTCAGCACCAGACTGGATAATCAATAGTCATAGCATGAACTACTTGGAGTGGGCAAAGTTTGAAAACCATGTGAGCTATCAAACTGCTTACATACCATACTGAGATACGATTTGGGCAACACGTATATAAGGATGGAGGACTTTAAAGACGTTGACAGAAGCTAAAGAAAGGATTCAAGCGATACATAAGGGGAAATCGAGCAAGGGAGGAGTGCGTGGGTCTTGAACTGGTGAACACTGAAGAGTCTAGACCATGCATGCCAGTTCAATTAATAGAGATCTTTATTCCTATCTTTAACTTTTTTGGATTTTATATGTTATGGTATTCAGCTTCATAGTTTGTGTTTACACTTGTGAGATATGATAACCAGCTTCTAGGTTTTATTTATCAATCTGTGTTGAGTTTTACACATTCTTATGATAGTAGATGTTCAGTTAGGATATTCTGGATCTGCAATCAATTTTGTTACGTCTTATTTCATAAAATACAATCATTTTTAACTAAAAAAACACATGTAATTTAGAACAGAGATTATAGTTTTTTATGACAAAGCCATTCCATGATTGCAATATATAGCTACACATTATATTACTACTGCTTCTAAGTTCTGATTATCCTTCAAAAAAAGAACAGACAAATTTATATAGACATTTTGGCAATTACATAATCAGAAGCAACCAAAAGGCCCTTGAATAGTTTTATCCCAAGTCACGACTGAAGCAGACTTCCGAAGGGCATGGGAGGCACGCTGAAGGCCAAGAAAATGACCATGGACCGTGTGATGGCCCTTCCTGGCAAAATAGACCCTACATAGAGCTGTGGGCTTCTGCTAAAGAGAAGGGCGATGCTCCACACAGGAGATTGAACGGCCGTCGTGGCGAGGAGGAGACCATTCTAAGGATCTTTGCCAGCGAAGGTGGAAGAAGGCTGTCCGAGGAGGAGGACATAGGGCAGAGTTGAAGCCTTTCCCAATTCTGGCTGATCCAATTTTAATGCATAATGTGAATTACATGATTCTACTCTTCCTAAACCTCGCTACATATAGGATTTTGCACTGCCTTTCTACCGATGCTTAATAAATTTGGCGTTATCGTTACAGGACGTGTCATGGAGATAATAGGAGGTGATGCACAGGCCATGCTGCCACTGCCAACTGTCCTTGAACCGCCCTCCCACGAAACTGCCAATCTAAAACCGCAGCAGCATCTAAATGGCATTGTCAAAACCTTGAGGCGAATCTATGGTTCGTTCACCTCAATATAAACGCCTCCGGAATAAAAATTAGAAGGAATTGGAATTTCTTTATTTTAACTTATGCCAAATACTGAATATTGAAAATGACAAATATTTGTAAACATTTAAATATGACTCCATAAAATTTCCAGGAGAGTACAACGAAGGTTTAATTGATTTTCATCCTAGTATTAGGAACAAGACTTTACTATTTGAAACAAGAGTCGGATTAATCTATAGTGGCTTATAGTAGGAATACGTTAAAAATCTTCTGAAATATAGTAATGACACATACATCTAAAGCCGGAAAGCTGGTAGTACTTAAATGGTCTTTGAATGGGGTATATAATAATGGCAGACAGGAAGATATATTTCAATAGAACGAGCTACAAGATGAATAATTGCAATATCATAACTATGTTGAGAAAATTAAACCATGAAGATAGAGAAACATTTTTTGACTTCATGTTTTGTTCTTATAAGACAAATGTGCACAGGTGATTTGACTTGTCTAGAATTATAAAGGAGTTTGATGCCTCTCTTATCAATAATGTGATGAAATTAAACAGGAAGTGCCGTTTCTGTAACATTTAAGTGGCAGATTTCAAGGAAATAGGAAAAGGGAGGGGATAGCATAAGATTCGTGAAGAATGCTTTATGTATGCTTTCTATGGAATTGTTATATTGACGCTAGGGTTTCTGATTGCAGTTGCTGGCTATAAAGAAGCTTGACAGCTCAGCTTCCATGCTGGAAAAGGATGAAGACTTTTTAGAACTTGTTTCATATATTTCAAAGCTCCGACATAGCAACATTACGGAGCTTGTTGGCTATTGTGTTGAACATGGTCAGCGTTTACTTGTATACGAATACATGAGTAAAGGAACACTTCATGAGACGCTCCACTCAGGAGATGGGCTTAGCAAAAATCTCTCATGGAATGCTCGTGTCGAGACTGCTCTAGGTGCAGCAAGGGCTCTTGAGTATGTTCTATAAGTCTAAAATTTACTATGATGCTAAGGGGTTTGATCTAGATTTCTACCGTAATTCAGAATATAGTGGGCATGGAAGCACTTGATAACCAATTTACCATTGCAGGTATCTGCATGAAATATGCCAACCTGGTGTTGTTCATCGAAATTTCAAGTCTGCAAATATTCTACTGGATGATGAAGTCAATCCACATCTTTCTGACTGTGGTTTGGCGGCACTTACATCATCTGGTGCTGAAAGTCAGGTAAAATGTGATTCCATTAGATTGTCAGGGTTTCTATTTGTATATCCCATTGGTTTACTATTGATGAACAGTTGTTGATAGGATGGGTGTCTTATTCTACTTTCAGGTTTCAGCTCACATGCTAGGATCATTTGGTTACAGTGCCCCTGAATTTGCAATGTCAGGAACCTATACTGTCAAAAGTGATGTATATAGTTTTGGTGTTGTAATGTTGGAACTTCTAACAGGTCGCAAACCCTTGGACAGGTATGGTGTAATTGGATTTCGGTAACAGATAGCGAGTGTGTCCCTGTCAGACCTTTAGGCAAAAAATATTTAGATTTAACAACAGACATTGCAATCATCTGGACAAAGATTTTCAATATGGATTATTTTGGAAGATACAATGTATGACACTTTCTGATGCTATACATGTAATCTAATCTTCTATGTAAACAGCTCAAGGCCACGGTCAGAGCAGTCATTGGTGAGATGGGCAATTCCCCAGCTACATGATATTGATGCATTGTCCAAGATGGTGGATCCTGCTATGAAAGGAGTTTATCCTGCAAAATCTCTTTCACGATTTGCTGATATCATATCTTTATGTGTCCAGGTGACTATTCCTTCTATTATACTATATGCTTCTAATGCACTAGTGACAGCATTTGCCTCACAAACATGAAGTTTCTGATGTCTCTTATTGATTGCCAGCCGGAGCCTGAATTTAGACCACCAATATCAGAGGTGGTACAGGCCCTTGTTCGTCTAATGCAGAGGGCAACATTAAGTAAAAGAAGATCTGAGGAGGGATCGGGATCCAAAAGCCTTGAACTGCCAGATTCTTCGTTACAAGAATAGACAATAAAAGCATTATTTTAGCTGCTGTAGCCAAGAATTGACATCATTGGCTAGTAGATCATTTTGAGGATCACCATCTGCTAGAAGAAACCACATTTTTTCAAGTCGGTTATGGAAACTTTCAACCAATTGATGGGCTCCATATAATAAGAAGAGAAGCATTCAGATAAGATCAATGTCCATTCAATCATGTCTTGGTAAAATGTAACATAGTTTATGGTGATTTATTTCGAAGAATTCGTCTTTCTATAATTGGGAGGAGTGTGAAATGGGTGGTTTAGATAGCTATGTCATAAAGAGTTACAATAAAGTATCAGTAATTCAACGCCCGATTCACTTTTAAAAAAGTGGTGGTATCTTCAGACCTTTTCCTGGATTATTAAATTACAGGTCCAAGAAATGTGTCTGTTTTGACGATTTGTCTAGTGGCCACTGGTTGATTTGGTGAGATGTTAATTAGCACTTTATGTCACTGTTTATTAGAAAATTTGTGGCTTCACTATCGTCGTTAGCAGATTATAATCAAGGAGCATACTATTTTCCACTTCCTATTTTCCGAGTTATTCTATTTTCGAAAAAGAATCCATGCAAATTTAATGTAAATAAAGCTATTCAATAGAGTACTTTAGTGATATTAGAGAATGTCTGGCACATATATAAAGAATGGGGTGTTGGGCGTAACCACCGGACAACTAGAGCAATCCCAAGATGATGGAAAATTAGTTCAGCTTATATGGGGAGAATGCACCAACACGAGGAAACATACATTGTAAGATTGTGTTGGGATGCAGTGATGGTCTCAGAGTTTCGCTGCAATTCGGAGTTCGAGGGGCCAAAGAGCAAAAATTGCTGTAGAATTGTGATTGTTAAAGTAGAAGTTCATTCAACGTGAACAGAAGATAAGATCCCAAATTCACATTGAGAGGATTTTTTTCACAAGGAAAAGACTACAAGATTTGCAGAACAATAGACCAGGAAAAAGATAAGGCTATAGAGCTAAGATAAGAGCCCAAGTTCCAGCTATGATGACCCTCGTTGGAGAAGGAAGAAATTTATAAAGAACAGGAAAAAGATAAGGCTATAGGGCTAAAAAACAACCCTCCTTGCCCTCATATGGGAAAGAGAAATCGTGTATAAAAAATAATTTGCAGCACGTTGAGACAAGAAGAGGTTTCAGATCCAAGCACGGGAGCTTGGAAATTACCATCTGTTTATTGATGTACTAGAAGAGAAGTCAAATTTAATAAATGACATGACACGTTTTGATGCATAACAGGAGTAAAATCTAGAACTAGTGAAACTGAGAACCGAAAGGAGCAACAAACTGCGGAAATAGAGAGTAGAAAGTGGCAAAGTAAATCGTCGAAATCGAGCAGGAGATTAAAGCTGACAACAATGAAGGGAATGAAGTCTAGACCCTTGAATTGAAAACCTATTTCCTCCCCGTTCTTTGTATTTATGGAAAACATGCAGCGGAATTTCGCTGAAAAGCCCATAAGGCATCACGTTATGAGTTCCTTAGGGTTTCACATGGACTTGAAAAGTCTCCATTAATAAAATAGAGACTGCCGAATGGAGACATAAACCCAAAATCTGTAAATAGAGACTGCCAAGTGGAGACATAAACCCAAAATTGAAGAGACTTATCAAGTTCATGGTGTTGAACTTAGAGCCTCATGCATTGGTTAAATAGAGACTGCCAAGTGGAGACATAAACCCAAAATTGAAGAGAATTATCAAGTTCACAGTGCTGAACTTAGAGCCCTTATGCATTGGTTAAAAAATGGAGATAGAGCCTCTAAATATTTACTTGTCCTTTGTCGTCTCAAGGAATTGTTTAATCACGTGAAGGCTATCAAATATGCAAATACACACCTCACACATCTACTTGATATCTTGTGAATTTTTTTTTTTTTAGATTGAAAAGCTTTTTCGTATATTAATAATATAATGGCTTACAATAGTTACCCATATAAAAAAGTGAGTGGATGGTAGCACACCCTATATAACAGATTGGCTGAAACAACTACAAAATCAATTTATAGATATACAAACTACTTTCCAACCAAAAATGGTGAAAAAACAACCAACTAAAAGCATATAAAGTAACACCCAACAAATCAAACACATCACTAGTAATGGGAGCAACAATAAGCATGGTGGTAGAGGTTGAGGATGATTTGGGTTATCACCCTAGCCTCTCTAGCCACTTTCAGTAGGAGAATATGTAGAATCGCATACAAGATCCCAACCATTAGCGTTCTTTTATTTATCTTTTCCTTTTCATTATCTTGCCTTTTGGGTGAAAGTGCAAGTGCTAAGCAAGGGAATTTCTCTTATTGGGGTGCCATCCATACAAAAGTGTCACCACCACCATTACCGCTAGCTTGACAGCGATGAGTTGGGGATGGATAATGCCATTGTGGAGAGCTATTGCGGCTCTTACTATGAGAGTGATTCCTCCCAAGCTGTCCAAACCCACGGTTTTGTGGGGTGACCAATGGTGAGGTGAGCTCAGAGGGACTCAACGAATTTCACATAGAGCACTGCCCCAATGATCCAATAGGGTTTGGACGTGAGTCACCTCGAGAAGAAACTTTTCTACCTTATCCTAAATTTGAAGCATGACGTTAGATATAACATAAACCTTGTTAGTAACAAAAGATATTCATCTAAAACGATATGATTAAATGTTGCATCATTTATGTCTTTCCATAACTAAAAGAGAATCTTAAAGCGGAAAATATGCAAAATTTGTATGTATTTTGTAGGAATCATGGTGGAGTCCCCTAAAAGCACCATCTTGTAGGTAAACACATCTTGTGAGCTTTTGTCTCTCCCTATAATGACATTTTTGTTGCTCAGCGCTCCACACTAGACCATGAAGAATGCCCTTACAAAGTATTTGCAAGTTGTTCCTTGTAAACTAAATGACGATCAATGAGTGGTTTGTGTCAACGTTCTCTCCATTGAAGACCTCCAGGGGGCTGCTAAGAATATGGAAGTTGATAAAGCATGTGGTATTGATGGATTCCTATGTGAGTTCTACCAAGTTTTGTGGGAGAGCGTTGGTCTAAACTTAACACAATTTATCTTGGGGTTGTTCAAACCAACTCCCTTGACAAACTCATTATTCAGGGAACATCAAATTCATACCCAAACTTGGGGACCCAGAGCTCATTCCTATTTGGTTGTTAATCACCCTTCTAAATGTGTCATATAAGATTATTGCTAAAGCACTTAGTCTTAAGGTTAGATCTATATGACCTCTCACTATCTACCCTGAGCAAATTGGTTTTATTCATAATAGATATATCTTAGACAATATTATTTCAGTTTGAGAATGGATGGAATGGGGTTGCTCCTCTCAGAAAAAGGCTTTGTTCATCAAAGTTGGTTTTGAGAAACCCTATGACAAAATGTTGTAAGCTCTAGGGTTTGGGACAAAATTTGTGCAAACAGTTAAAATGCTATTTTAGGACACTGATGCTTGTATCCCCATTAATGAAGCTCAATTTGAGTAATTTTGTTTGTTTAGATCCATTAGAAAAGGTTTCCCCTTTCCCCCTCCCTATATCTGCAGGTGGTTGAAAGATTTAGTTATCTTTTAGTTGATTACACTTATAGAGGTTTGGTTATAAAGGCATTGCCTTCGCATAGTCTCAAAATTAGATGGTCAATGGTCACCTTGTTGATGACTCCTCCTTCACTCTTGCTGAGGAAGAATCCTCCATCAACAATGACATGGAATGTTTGGATATATTTTATATGGCTTTTGAGTATTTTATTCAATGGAAGAAAACACTTTGTTATAGGTAGTCTAACTCTCCCTTGCCAATCCGGTTGCAAAAGTATATATGGTATTGGATTCAACTTGGACAACAATTCAAGTTCCTAGGCATTCCTTTCGTATTCCAAGATTCTCCTTTTGATCTTTGGAATTATGTAGTCCAAAGAGTAGAGAAGAAGATGGTGTATTGGGTTACCAAGTCTCTATCTTTGGCTTGTAAATTCTAGGTTTATTTCAAAGTGGGGGCAACCTATGTGTATTATTCTCCTTGTTGGCCTCTATTCGAGATAGCATATGCTAAACTTGAAAGACTTTTAATAGACTTTCTTTATGCAAGCTTTGAAGTGTTCCAAGGGTTCTTAGAGGGTGGCACGGGATATATGTTGTAGATCTAAATAAATGGGAGGGCTTAGCCTTATGGAAGTCAAAATCTAAGGTATTGCCCTTTGTGTCAAATGGTTTATTCGATCCTTATAAGGAGATGAATCCTGAAAAATTCTCTTTAGAAATTACATCACTTAAGGCAACTCTATGGGTAAAAATCCTTGGAAGGGTCTTAACCTACAATCTATTTTGCTTACTCAGGGTCTTGTGAGAATCGTAGGTTCCTTTGTAAGTTTGTAGCCTAGAGCATTTGGAAAGCATGGGAGCTACTCAAACCCAGCATAAAATGGGATGGTGATATTTTAAAATTGGGTTCTTTCTGAGCTCACACTCTCTATGGTGGTTTCCAGTCCTTTCTTACCACGGTGCCTCCTTTTCCATGGCCCCTTGGGTTAAAAGCCTACAATTTATAAAAAGGGCATAAAGGCTATTTCAAATTAATTTTGTAAAAATGCATGAGACTAGATTCCCTGGCTCACTATGTGACAAATTTCAGCTTATAAATAGTGACCATTCCTCAATTGTGGTGGTGCAAAATGCCTACCTAATGAACACATATTCATAATTGGTGTTCAATCACCCATCAGATGGTGGATGGATTGGAAATGCCCTATCAAGACTCCTTTCCTCCAATACAAACCCAAAATTGGTTATCAATGTCTCTCTCCACAACACATTCAAGTGGATACTTTGAATGCATGCTAGAAGGCCAATTATTTTGAGTAGGTATGGAAATGTAGGTTCCCTAGAATATAGAGTGCTATTATTGAGCCCAAAAAGGCTCACTTCCTTTGGTGCATCATTTGCCAAGGTTAGCCTCTTGGAATTCCTCTAGTTCATTTAGATGTGGCAAGCTCTATTTGTTTAGGTTGCCAACACCAATAATCTCTCAAGCACATTTTTTTTATTTTGCAAGCATGCTTAGTCTACCTAGAGATGGATTCAAACCCTCTTTCAACCATTTCATCTAGAGTTCTTTCCTGGAAAATAATTTTGTTAGGGGATTTGGCTATGATACTTGCACAGTTCAACCAAATTTGGCATATTTTTCATTTTGAAATCCATTTTCAGTTGTGGAAATAAAGGAACAATGAAATTTTAAATCTTATTGATATGGATGATAGTTTACCTATTACTAATAGAGTTAACATCATATGCAATATGATGTTATAGATCCAAGTGAAGGCAAAGAAAATTTGGTTACAGGTGGAACACATCTAGACCTTGTTGGACTAATGGGGGAGTGCCCCATGTACTGTCAGCGATGTTCCTCTGGATTCACCTCACCAATGGTCATTTTTTTAGCATTGGGCTTTGGTGCATGTGAAAGACACCACTCTCCCTTCTTGAACCAACTCATAGTGCTTTGGTGGTGCCGCTTCCTCTCATTTGTGGTGTACCTCGCCTACTTATAGTGCTTATGGTTGTTATAGTTTACCATACCTATTGGATGGGGAATTCAACAAGGGAAGTTCCCTTGCTTGGCTCTTGTTATTTTGCCTTTTTGATGAGACCCAAAAGAGGAAGATAAAAAAGACAATTCTAATGATGCATGGGAGCTCGTAATTAATATTGTGAATCCACTCATTAGTAGTAGGGGTTGGGGTGACAAGTCAGATGATCCTCCACCACTACCAACTTTGCTTATTGCCCTTGTGGCTTAGTATTTTGCCTTACTGCTTTGGTGTCCCATGGACTCTATATCATATTTCCTTGGCTATGTTATCCTTTTTTGATTGGAAAGACATTTTATATTTGTGATGCTATATTTAACTTTTTAAAAAGTTATGTGCATAGTTTTTTGGCGATCCAAGGGACCAATATGATGTTTCAGAGTGTGATTCCTTCCACTTATTTTTTATACAAATAGTGGTAAAAATTTATATTATTAAGAGAAATACACTTTTCAATTTAAAAAACCTTTGTCCTCAATCATGATTTAACAACCACTCTTGCTGACATTATTATGGGATTCAAATATGGCATCAAGAGCCATGACGATTATTGGGAACTTGCACAAATAAAAAGGACAACAAAGGGCAAGGTGCATTGAAGGGCCACTCTTTGGCTTATAGGTATCTAAACAAAATAGCCAAGCACAATAAGGTATCTAGATAGAAAAGTAAAAGAAGACCCTTGTCATCTCTGGACATACTTTTTGTATAAGAGCAGGTTTTGGTTCTTATGGCATTTATTGTTTAGGGTTTCATACTTAAAACATAAATCAACTCTATATCTTATTTTGCAAGAGTAATATTCACACCACATTACACATTTTCTAATTATAAAATGTTTGGATTGCCAAAAACTTAATTTATAGAATTTTTATAATTCAATATTTTTCTAGATTGGAAGGCATGTTTCCACATCTAAACTATTGTAAGGTATATTTTTGGTGTCTTGAGATATTTATAAATGTTATAATTTCAATATGTATGTAAAGGGAAATGCAATTGATCTATTAATCAATCTTAGCTCAAAGAAGATAAATCTTACTTACACTTTCGATTGTTGATAAATTAGATATTCAGGGTCACGACCAAGATGGATCTGCTAGGCCTAAACAAGGGATCTTTTACCACAATAAAATCACTAGGGAGGGTTTCAAAGCTTCTAGTCAAATAAAACTATGTAATAACCCTAATTAGGCCCTATGTTTTCATATTCACAAAAATATATGATAAATAAAACATCTAATCTAGTGCTCACCAAAGCTTGTGGCACAAAATAAGGTAATAAACATAAAAAATAAACATGCATAGGAGATATATACTCATGTCAATGTATACAAAATCTTAATGCATGAGAGAGAAGTACAAATGTAAATATATCTACTCTTACAAAGGAAGAACAAAGTTAGGAATACTTATATTTGAAGACGAACCCGTCGATCCTCAATCTATCCCTTGGCCAAGATGCTTCACAAGAGGTTGTGGTATGTAACGATAACAAAGATAAGTCATCTTTAGGCTACACAACCTATCTATGCATCCAAAAGATTTCTCCACAAGACAAGATTCGTATCTCCAAAGAAAGTATTGAAAACCTAAGCTATGCTCCTCAAGTAGAATGGTGGATAAATAGATGCACAATATAATATTCTTCTTCTTTTCCTTAATAAATGATGAAATAAATGTGTATATATAGTTGAATCTAACCCTAAATATTTTCAAAAGTTTAGTCAACAGGGTCGGCCTAATTGACTCTGTATCGTTATTGACAAAAATAAATTAGGTCTTGGTTTAGGTCAGCGAAGCATTGACCTAGACCCTAAATAAGTTTGATTAATTAGAGTATATGATTGATGGGGCTGATAGTCTAACGTAAACCATTGGAAAGGGTTTTAGGCTAGGGAAGGGTTAATGAAAGTGGAAAATGACTAGAGGAGGGTGCAAAATAGGAGGCAAAGCTTAGGGGAGTATTTTAAAGAGATGGTTGTGTAGATAACAAGTGGCATTAAAAGGACAACAATCCTGTGAAGCATCGATGGTCTTCCCACCTCTTTTCTGGTGTACCTCTTAGGGCATGCACTCAGAGAGATTAAGACTCGAAAAATTCTTACAAGAGAGAAAACATCAGTAATTGATAAAATTTGAAAATATTATGTGTATACATATGCTCTACGTGAAGCTCATCATGTGTCATGTAGGTGTAACATGAGATAATGCTTCGAAAAAAGAACATAACAACACATAACGCTAAAGCTGAACAAATTGTAGGTTGTAGGAAATAAGATAAATGAAAGGATACAATTTCAAAACACATACCTTCACTTACCTTAGTGTTGTAGATAAAGAATGAGATGCAAGAAATATGAAGGTGTCCAATGTAGGGAACATTAGGTGAACCTTTAGAAATTAGTGAAAAAATGAAAAATTGATTTTTTTACAACATATAGATGTAACATGTGAAAAGATTCTCTATAATGTCAAGATTGTAAAACATCTTATGGTTTGCAAAAAGAGCTAGTAGAAACAAATATATGATCAAAAGACGAAATCTGGTGGTAAATATTTAAAGGGTAAATAATTTTGATAAATATAAATAGAGTGAAAAATAATTTATTTATAATTTTTAATATTCTGATAAAAAAGAACTCTGAGAGACTTAGTGTGAGACCCGAGAGCCATCATGATGATGAGACAAAAACTGCACCCGGGAGGACACATAATGACCATAATGAGTGCAACACAGGGAAGCAATTGTCAATTTCAAAATTTTGAGTATTTTTATTTGAAATTGAGCTAGATATAGAAAATTGATTGGTAGGTAAAATCTAGGCACCATAATTAATCCTATGAAATTTTAAGGTAGACAAGGGGTAGAATAGGTTACTAGGTAGGAAGAAGTCGAACCAATAAATGCTTAAGACATTTATGGTAAATGGTCAAAAAGTTGCCATTGTGAAGGAACAAAGTTGATTGGGTCGACTTAGTCTGTAAGTCGAGCAAAAAGTAAGGGGTCGACTGTGTAATAATGGACTAATTTAGTATTCTAAGGGGTGGCTGACTACGTAGTAGTGGACCGACTTAGATTGTAATGAGGAGAGGACAGACTGCGTACCAGAGGGTTGACTTAATTGGTAGAAGAGGGTCTCCACCCCATAGATAGATTTAGATTTAGATATAGTCTGTAAAATGGGTCTGATTGTGTAGCACAAGGCCGATTTAGTATGCTAAAGCTAAAAGAGGGCTGATCTAGTATAAAATAGGCCAATCTAGTTGAAAATGATAAAGGTCGATTTAGTATCAAAGATAAGGTACACGATCAATTTAATATTAAATAGCCCAATTGTGTAGGAAAATAAAAAATATGAGAAACTAAATTAAACTAACTGATTAAGTAGTAAATTTTATGAATTTTGAAGAATATATTTTGATTATTTATGATACGGAGATCTGATACATTCTTTGTTTGATATTTTGTAGAGATGCTAGAGATATTGGTACCTGATAGATGCATCATGGCTTTCAAATTTATCAAATCAGTTAAGTGACATGGATAAAACTCAATTGGGTGTGTTGGGTTTTGGAGGTATCATGGAGATGAGGTAGATTGAATTGAGTGTTGATCTCATTGTCATGTTCTTTGGAGCATGGGAACAGTTGACCAACACTTTTCGATGGGTGGTGGATGGGGATACCATTGAGGTGGGTATCACACTCGAGGATGTCCACGCGTTACTGGGACTACTTATATGAGGGACACCATTGATCAATGACACACCAGAGGATCTAGAGGAGAGACAAGCACTAGTCTAGTGGGCAACATGCTCAAACAGGGTATACCCTGGATTGAGGGTAAGTTTATTTGACATTTATATTGTGAACATTTTAGAAATATGGAAGGTAGTGATAGGACTTGTGATAGCATAAGTGTTATGTCACAAGTCAGATGACAAGGTACTATTGTACGCAATAGCCTTATGCCAGTCGATATTAGATTAGCGAGTATTTTATGATTTTGGGGCTATCATCTATGTTCAACTCATGCATGATATGGATGGGATGTTTTCTAGAGGCCAAAAGACCATAGGGCCTATTGTTTTGCTAAGTGCTTAGATATATGAGAGGTTCCCCATGTATTGGCCAGTTGAGTTTCCCCATGTGGTTGATGACAAGTTGCCTCGGGTCATGTGGTGGAGACAGGATCATCTAGCCCAGGCCGTGCCCCGCATGCCATCTCTATAGATTATCACACAAAGAGAGATCATGTGGCAACTATATATGCACATTGCTATTGTATGGCCTAGTTGGTCGACTGTTGCTGTAGGTTAACATGGGTGCAGATCATAGGGTACTACACCTCATGGGTAGAGCCACATCTAGTGGCACGCTTGCCAGGATAGTTCAGACTCCCACACTCAATGGCCCCTCTAGTAGTGCTTACTTATTGGACATGACATGCTAGAGAGCTAAGGGGGAAAGGACTACCAATAGAGATAATAGTGATTAGGCTGTAATGTGCTAGACCATGGATTGGTCGAGCATGACAACAGGTGGTAGTGGAGCCAATAGGGGGAGATGTCATAGATGTGGATACTGGTATATATCAATCACCACAACAGTAGGAACAATAATGACCACCATGGCCTTATCAGAGACAGAGGCACCATTGATGAGAGCAGACACATGCAAGGGCTACAACACATGAGGACCCAAAAATCGCTCTAGGACATAGCTGGTCCATAGAGGCACCTCTGAAGAGAGGTTCACGACATGATTGAGTGGTGACTCTTGACTTTGCACTAGTGCGGACGCGATCCACGAAGGATTTGTTTGGTGAATGAGCGATTATAGAGACTGTGCTCAGTGGACAAGCAGACAGAGAGATGGTAGTTGGTGACACTAACATGGGTGAGAAATGTTTTAATTTTGATTTAAATTTTTGATACGGGACACTAGTTGTATTATGATTATAGTAGATAGATAAATTTTGAGATATATATATGTGATCTGATGTCTATCTGATTTTGGTTTTATAGATCTGGTGGTGGAGGTCAGATGGGGAGCCTTGATAGTGACCACACATCATGACATTTTGGATAGGGTGATGGTACCATATGACCCCACCACTTTGGATGTTCTTATGGTACCATCTACACCATCCCATGCATGCTAGTTTAGATAGGCAAGGGAGGTTGTGAGGCAACTACAAGTACATGGGGATGGATTACAACCATCGTCATGGGTGGGAGAGGGAGAGGCATAAGCTTGGTAGGTCTTGGCACATGAGAGAGCAATACACATGGCTACCACTATCTACCTCAAATAGGTGCAAGCTCAGGTGGCCAATCTATAGGGATAGATAACATGTTTAAGATCCCACACTGCTTTATTACGATGTACCATTCAAAGGGGATAGTTCTAGACATTTATAGGAAGCGTGGCTAGGCCATAGTATAGGTAGGATGGAGCCCAGCCTTAGAGTTGGATCTATTTGTATTTTATATTTTATATAAAACACATGATATATGTATATTGATTTTGACATTTGTATTGATCTCATGAGTTGTACTTCGCTATGGATGTTGATGCATGTATATGTTTCTTTCTAGCACATTATTTAATTTTTGTTGTATATGCTATAAGAAATATATGTTGAGTGTTTTCTTTTCTAACATTATGTGATACACATACATGGTTAAAAAGAAAAAGAAAAAATGACTTGAAAAAATATAAGTAATAAAAAACACATATACTACACATTATATCACGATGAGAAATGTGTAATAACAAAAATTGACTAAATATAATAAACTAAATATGGTAAAAAGGGGTAACAAATGTTTTTAAACTATGTAAAATATTTTCACCAAGTTAAAATAAGATAAAATCACACTATATCGTGTTGGGATGTATGAAAATATGTAATAAAATGGAAGGCTCACGAAAAATTAATGGTATAAAAATAAAACAATTAAGTCAATCAATCATACTTAATCATGTTTGGAAGTATAAAAGAGAAGATGAAATTGAAAAATGAAATAAAATTAATCACACTAATTTAAGTTGGGAAGTATGAAAAATTTAAGAGAATGGTTGTAATCATACATGCAATCAGAAAATAAGAAAATAAAAGTGAAAGATCAATGAAGTAAGCATAAAACAGACTAGATCAAGATGGGAAACATGTCAATGATGTGTAACTCATAATCAATCACTACTTATCTTAAATTTGATGCATGTAATTTTATTGTGACTTGGGTATTGGGAAATTTTGTAAGAAAGACCTGGTCCTATCCAAAGTCATACACTACAACTCACAAAGGGAACACTAATGAGGTGAAAATAAATGTGAGAATGATTTTAAAAGGTGGTTATAATGTGGTAATTTATGAGGAAGGCCGTGTCCTATCCATGGTCTTATAATGCAACTCACAAAGGGAAACCCTAGGAGGAATGATTAGTTGACACAAAAATATTTTTCAAAGAAAAAGATTAGAAATGTTATAAATGAAAGGATTTAAAAAGTATAACATAGGTATCTATGAGAAAATCTTAGGAAACATGAGGCACACTAAGTACACAAAAAAACACTAAGTGGCTAGTGACCATCAAAATACAAAGGATACCTACTCACAATAAGCACAAAGCTATATAGACAAATAAGTGAGATACTAAGATTGACTCATGTTGGTTAATGAACAAGAAAATTAAAATGGGCCTACCTTCCCACAATATGTTCCCTGTTCTTTAGAACCTCTTACAGAGCCATCGGTCTACTGTGAAGATTGAGTACTTGTGTGAGAAAGTAGGTAACACTAAAATATTTTTTTACTTTCCTTTCCCAATTTACTGGTCTATCGCACCCCAATGGACCTTGACTCTATTATGAGGCCAACTATGGAGTTGGAGATTCGATTAGAAAAAAAAGATGTGCTATGAATCATGTCTTTTAGTGTGATTTGACTTTTAAAATTTGAATGTTGCCTTTTGTATCATTACTTTTTGTTTAAATGATTTGGCTTTTAAATTTTTATGTCTTTTAAGATTCCTTCTCCATATGAATTTGGAATAACCAACATGAGGGATAAAAGTGATACACACGAATGAGCTGTAGACTTTGGCTAAAGGAAGCTAAGTATCCAAAGACATGACTGACTAAATCCTTAGGCTCGTCTATGAACCAATATGATATCTCAAGTTTCAACCATGTGTATGATTAGTTTGAGAAAGGAAATAAGGGAATAAATGAGATCTGAAGTGGATTGGTAATAATATGATTACAAGGAGATGACTTGTTTGCTAACTGATCACATGGTAAAGAAGGATTACTAAGGGGAGCAAAGTTGGTATAACCAAGTCACACTAATAATTATCTATGCTATTGAGATAAGGTTGCAAACAAACATGAGAAAATACAATGACACTCATGAAAAAAATGAATTCATAAATATAAGCATATAAGCACAAAAAGAATCCATAAGAGGAAATGAAAGAAATGAAACCATATACAACACATAATGTAGAATATAAAGATCAATGTAAAAGAGATAAATGAAGTCAAATTTGACATATCGTCAAATGATATAGGTTATATAAAATAGTGGACCACACGTCCATCCAAAATCATAATGAAGAGTAAAGTAAAAGAACACCATGCTATGCTCATAGCTATTGATAAATTTGTTCACAAATATTATCCATAACATTTGATATATCTATGTAAAGTTGGATCTTAACTACAATGAGAGTCTCATTGATCTTCAGGGAAAGTTGTGAAAAAACCTTCCTCGAATATCCTCTACAAAAAATGTAGGTATAGCTGAAGGATCATGCTCATAAGGGATATTGTGCATAGAATGCTCAAGAAGAGGAATATGAGTGGTATTTGTGGGACAAGAAGGAACCACCGGTGGAGAAGAAACCACTAGTAGGGAAAGAACCATGGGTGGGGAAGTAACCATAGGTAGAGGAACCACATGTGAAAAAGGAGGATCTTTCTTATTGGATGACCTGTGGGAGGAGGAATAGCAAGCGCATGAATAGTCATAAGGTGATTTTGAAGATGATGTTGGAAGATGCGACAATGATCAGTGTGATGGGTACCACATTGATGCTGAAGACAATATACTTCTCCATATTTTGGAATATACTCAGTTAATAACTTGAGAGGAGGTATAGCCTTGTCTTTAGGTTGAGGAAGGGTGGGATGCAATGTGTCAATATATTGTCAAAGCTTTCGACAATAGGTGGAAGAATAATTATATATGCCATGAAAGCAACATATATGCTTGTTAGTAGAATTTGTGGATCTACTAACAGATGGAGTAGAAGTAGAAGCTGAGGAAGGTTGGTATAATTGGCAGTCTCTAGTCCAATTATCAACAACTCTATGAATATCATAGTAAGGTTGATCAGCCCATTAGGAAGGTAGGGGATCAAGTTATGGTAAAGGAAGAAGGTCATCGCCAAGTGGAGATAGGGTTGGTGGAGAGACTAACTTAGGTTCGTCTGAAGCAACATTAGATATAGGGTGAGGCTTAGCTAAAGGTAGAGTGGGAGTAGGATCCAAATTAGGCTTAACTGATGGAAAAGCAGAATGTGCAGAGGGCTTAAGGATGATAAAAAACATCTCTAGGGGAAGCAAGCTATAGGGATCCTGGTATCTAGCAAAATGATAAGGGTCGGTCATAACATGATCCATGAGCATGCTCTTAAGAGGCTCTATTGAAACTTGAGGTATGTCATGTAGGCACTCCATATCTATCCTTCAAACAAGAGGAATAATACTAAAATTATGAATTATATAAGAAGGAATGTGATAAGATGAACATAAAGACTAAAACAAAGAAGAATGACACCAAAGAATATCAACATCTCTAGCTTGTACAAAATCTCCTAGAAATGGATCATCTAAAGTATAACCATCATCATAATCGGGTGTATAAAGGTCAATAGTGTAGGTAGGTATGATATTTTCATCAGAAGTGGCATGATGAATAAAATACCGAGTTTTGGTTGATTCCACAAGTATATCATCGATAGGTGGCTAATGAGAATGCAAATTTAAGGACGATGGAAGTTGTACAATGAGAGGAGGGGATAAATTCAAAGTTTTGATCTTGAGGTTAATTTCATCCAGCTCATTATCATTATAATCTAAGAGGTTAGATGGTATGTTCTCGATAAGTTTAGGGTGACCATGATAACCTCGAGTAGAGTTGATGGGAAAATTGAAACATTGAGATTATTTGAATGAAACACTTGGCAAGGGTTCAAGGGTTGGAATTTTGAATACACCATGATCTTGGAATTGTTTAAAATTCTAAGGGTTGGTGTCTCCTTGAATCTGATAGATAGCACCATTGTGGGAAAAATTGACACATTGGCAGGTAGAAGAGGTGATAACCCTCATGCAATGACTTTAAGGCCTGCCAAGCAAGATGTTATAAGAAAGGAAAATTTTAAATATCATAACCTTCACTCAAACAGTGACAGGAGAGACAAGAATAGGAAGCCACACATAATCTAAGGGAGACATTTTACTTCAATCATAACCTTGACATGTAATGTGTGTGGACTTAAGATTACACTTGAAATATCCAAGAGTTTTAATGAAGTTGAGGGAGGTGACACAAGTACCTGAACCCTCATCAATCAAAGCATGTTTGACTTGGATGTCATCGATTTAAACACTTATAAATAGTGGAGGATCATCCACATGAAGTAGAATCTCATCTGGGATCAAGGAAGCAAAAGGACATTTGAGGGAGAAGAAGTGTCCATTGTTGCATCAACATCTATAAACATCTCTTTGCATTGTTTTAAGATACTATCTTCTAACCCAAGTAAGGTATATTCATGTTAGGGGAAGATGAGGGATGTTCATTTCAAATAATAATTGTATCAAGGAGTTACAATGACATGGAGAAACCCACATGAGTTCAAGAAAGGGTATTTGAGATGGGATATTGGTAAGTTTCATGATTGGGTCTCATTCATCATAACCCAGGGGGGACTAATAGATAGGGGCACATAATGTAGGAGGAGCTCCTGGGAAGGAGGAGTAGAAGTTCATTCAAACTTGTGTTGATAAGATGTGGTTGATTTAGTTTGGGGACAAATTGGTTGATTGTATTTAGATGATGGGATAGTTGATTTAGGTAATTCTGGTGATTTATTGAAAGAAATGTTATTGGAAGGTTGTTCATAGGTGTAGATGTTAGGGACGTTATAGAAATAGTGAGAGAGGTGTTATCCAATGGAGGTGTTTGAATTGGTTCTTAGAAAGAGATAAGGTCCTCTTGCCCCATCTCTGTTAGGTGAGATGGGGAAAAATCTTCGATAACACAGAATGTTTGGGATGTTTGGTGCATGTGTGTAGGATTAGAATCAATAAAAGCAACTACCCTTCGCATATTATTCATATTAACCACATTCTCTTTTGGAGTTTGGTCTATAATACGTTCAATGTTATTGGTGGAAGGAGTAGGCTTGTCATTATTATCTTGATGATTAGGAAGAGGATATTTATAGATGGCAAGGTGGACATTGGCCTAGTTCAAAGCTTGATTTTTGTAATGTGTTTCGTGAGCTTTAAATTCTATATCATAGGATTTTTGGTGCTTATGAATGAGTGAATCATGATCAAATTTTGGTATAAGAAGGAAATCCATAGCTAAATTACATAATTACCTACAAGTCTTATGAGAGTGGCCCCAACTTGCATGAAAACAACAAAATTTATTGGGATCATAGCATGATTTCATAGGATGAGTGGGTTCAAGCTCTCATACTAGAGGCCTTGGTAGACACTTTTGGAGATCGGCTAAGGATAACAACTTATGAATGTTAATGTTGTTTATTTGAGAAAATTGAGGATAAAAGGTGTTGTTTAGAGGGGAAACTTGCTCCACAACATTGTTGGGAGAAATGGATTGAATATTGTGGATGGTATCATAAGAATTAGTGACACCATCATTGGTAGAATAACAAATTTTATTTTTAAGGAGCATGCGAGTGCCCACGGGAGGTTGGGATGGTTTAAATTGATGCATGAGAAAATATTGGTGCTTGGCTTGGTCAAGGGATTCTACCAAAGTTCTTGGAAAGAGTCCTAACCCGATATTATAACTTGGGATAAAGAGCATTAGTGAATAGATGAAAAAGATTATCATCCACCATGTTATACTCACACTTATTAGACAAGGTATTCCACCATTTGATGAAAAATTATGCTGTTTTAGTTTCAATTTGTTTACAATTGATAAAGTGAGCCAAGGTATTCTTAGGGAGGTCAAGAGTGTTAGGAATATAGAACACAAATCAATATTAATGAAGTAAAGAAGGAAATAAAAATGTAGAAAACATAACACAATAGATACAAATTTAACATAGTTCACCCAATATGATCTACGTCTACACAGAAACAACCAGTTCTTATTATTCAGTCCAACAAATGCAAGGAAAAAACTTTGAAATACATCCACTACAATATCTTCTTCACTCACACATAGTATCCTATCATGATTACAATAATCTCATATCAAAGGAGGGTTACATATTAAGGCAAAAATACACCAACATAATTTATACCATTAGATTTGTGACCTAATAGTGAACGATCTAGATTTACTATGAAATTATAATATTTTAAAATGTATTTTCACAAAAATTTACTTTAGGGGCATTACCCCCAAACCCACACTAGGAGGATCCAAATTAGGTCACCACCCCCTAGACCTCCATGGCGACCTCAGTGGGGGGAGGGGGGGCGTGTTACCCTCCACACCCCCCTGTCGGAAACTAAGCATTATAATAAGATCAGGCTCCACCATCCAACAAATAGTTTGAAACTCTTGTACTAAGAAATTAACTAGATCTTCCAAGTTAGTGATAGAATGGGTTTTGAGTTGATTATACCAATCTAAAGAATCTCCAAAGAGTGTTTTCATTAATAGCTTGGTATCAACAAAAGTGTTTAATTTAACCCAATCTTTGTAGAGATTATCAAATGTTTTTAAATGTAATGTAGGATTGGTTAACCCATTGTAACTAATGGTAGGTGTGATACCTCCTATGTCTATATTGGTAATTTGAGGTATAAGAGGTTCATTTTGAAGATGTTCAGTCATTTTGTTAACAATGGGTGGTTGAGGAATGAGTTTGTGATGGGAATACCTAAGGGGGGTGGGCGAACATTTTGATTTTACACTCCCCATGAAACTTGTTGAGGTTGATTTTGAAGGTGAATAAGATGATTCTGCATTTGCATCATTTGATTGACATTGTTAGTTTAAAAATCATTCATTTGATTAAGAGTTTGTAATAAAATTTGATGGGTGTGAACGATGTTTTGACTAGTTTGCATGGCATGTGAAATGTTAGTATTGGTATTAGTGGTTTGGGTTACACTATGAGTAGTGGCATGCACAACACTAGTGGATTGAGAAGCATTGGTAGAAAAGGAGGCACTAGTAGCATGATTAGCATGTGTAGTGAAAGATGCGCTAATAGAAAGATTGACATTAGAAGAAAAATAAGCACCAGTGACATGATTACCATTAGTAGAAAATGGTGCAATAGTAGAATGATTTAAGACGGGCCTTGGAAAAGGCCCACTGGTTGTTGAACTTGCCATGTTAGTAGAGATACTTGGCGTGGAGGTGGAAGAGATCAAATAAGAAGAGGTCATAGTATGAGGAGTCAAAATAGAAAGCAGATGTTGAGAAACAAATAAGGTATCACCCCTAAATCCATGAGATAATGTAGGGGATAGTGAATGGGGTTATTCTACATGACCACTTATCATGAGATTGTAAATAGTTGAAGGGTCTTTTCCCCTATGTTGAATAAATTCATTGGTGAAGAAAAGCATTTCAAGCATGTACTTTAATTTCAACTAATCTTATAAGGAGAAAAGAGGGTTACAAACTAATGATGCATGAGGAGTCCCATAATTAATAGTGCAAGTAAAACATGCACATTACTTTCATCTAAAGTGGAAGCCACAAGCTATTTTCAGGGAAACCTATTGGGATTGGTTAAGCTGATCATGTCTGTTGGATTTAACTCTATGTTATCCTCAAACATGAAGTTCATGATGATAAAAGGAGGCTAAAGAGGTGATGCAAAGATAAAATTACAAAAAAGGACACAAAGTCGAATGGGTCGACTATGTTCTGTGACTCAAGAAACAAAACATGGAAATAAGGATACACAGTCATGCAAATCGACTATGTACTATTGAACATAGATATGAATAGGGAGACAAGAATACATAGTCGTGTAAGTTGACTATGTACTACTGAACAAATAGGATAAATAGTCTATAAAATATTGTATCGACTAGAATGATTGTGTTCTGAAACAGAGAAAAATTTTGCAAGATAATTTTGAAGCAAAAATGAAAGCAATCACACAAACAATTGGATCAATATGGCTAATCTAATTAGAACATACAACACAAAACTTGAACCAAAATTAGGAAATGCAAGTTTTGCAATACAACACAATGATTAAAGAGTAATCAACAACTGAAAATTAAATGTTAACTAGTTGGTCATCCTATAAGTGTTATTATATTATAATAAAGTGTAATTTTAATGTGATACGAAAGTTGGCTGAAATAGAGAACAGGAAAGCAATGTAAGGTTGTTTTAAGGATGTTTGCGCTAAAAGGGATCTATATTGGTGATGGTACTAGCTTGGTATTGGGGCCAACCCCCTCATTTCATAATTTCACAAAGATAAAGGTGTTAGGTGATTGCCAATATATACCATAAACCACATATTTATACTTGGCTAGAAAACCAAGTTGCCTTCCCCCTTGGCGATAAAATACAAATAGGTAGGCTTTCGAAAGATAAATGTTTAATGATTTTTGAATGTAAAGTGATTTGGTAGTGTGTGAAAAAAGAGAAATAGTGTAACTAAAATGACAATTTAAAAAACCACCTATTTAAGCTATGTGAGTTATTTTAAGCATGCAAATATCTGAAAAAGAAAGGTGAATTAATTGATAGGAAATAAATATTTTTTTATTAAGGTTAAAGGGGGGATTTTTTGGAACTAGGGTCCCCAAACCCTAGGATAAGATCAAGTACAAAAGAGACAAAAGGCTAACCCAACCCAACAGAGAAACAAAAAAACAACATTGATTAAAAACAACTACAAAACAACCCATAAACTACCTAAGAACTATATTACTGTAGACTCCCAAATACATCCTCCCAGCATGCCTTATTTTGTTGAGATTCATATCTATCCATATCATTAAACTATCATAGTCTATATTGTGCTAGACACTACTACTTTGGCCCTTTTTTCCTTTACCTTTTTCAATATAACTAGGCCGAACAAATCTCTGAGGTGAGCCCTGAAGTTTTCCATGTTTTGAATACCTTCATTCATTGCATCCTTTCTAAAATTAATCATGAAAATTATCTTGTTATGTATATTGTCATTAGTGTGTTTAAGTAAATCCACTCTGAAACTCAATCTCTAGATCTTGATGTCCTCCTTTCTCTCTACCAAGGTTTTAGACAACTTATCATTCCTCTGCTGAAGGACATTCATCTTACTCTTTAGGGTTATCATTTTATACATGAACCACCTCATAAGAGCTTTTTGCAGGTCTAATTCTTCAACCATTTTATCTGCATTTTCCTTTCCTTTGAGGGAGTCGATGCGCTGATTAAAATCCTAATTTTTATCCTTTTGAACCTGTGATGGCTCCCCTTTCTCTGTTGTTGTAGTTTCCTTCTCTTTTTTTTCTCTAGACCTATCTGATCCTTATACTACTCTCTAATCTTCTCACCCTCATTGCTAATTTCATCCAAATCTGCCCTGTCTCTATCCATGCCAAAGACTTCACCCCCCTCTCTTGACCTGTGTATCTTGTAGTCTCTTGTGCCCCCGTTTCTCAAGATTTTCTTTGTTATGGACAATGGATTTAGAAGCACCTCTGAGGTGATGTTTGATATTATCTTGTTCCTTGATGACTTCTTCCCCTTTCTTGCCAATTTCCTTCTCAACAACATTTTTCTTATTACCATAAGCCTTACTTGAACTCTATGGATATTTAATCCAAACTTTATTTATCTTCCTTATATCCACCGACCCTTATTTTGATTTCTCTTGTTGTTTCTAAGGAAATTCTGACATGATTTGGTTCATAATTTTAAAATATTTGAAGATAAGGAAGATTACCCCCTCATGTCTTGGGGTAGATTAGTTCCCATTTTTGAATTTCAGAATAGAGGTCTCCATGGATTTAAGAATAAAGAAAGGCAGACTAAATGTTATCCCATGTCTAAAGTAATTGAGAATTTTGAACATAGACCATCTCACCACATTATATCTACCCTCTAAAGTAATTTATTGAATAAGATAAAAGGTTACCTCAACGAATGGTTTGGGAAGGGATTCCCTATCGAAGCCACTGTGGAGCTACTCCAACTACTCGTCATCTTCCATAAAAGCTTCTTTATCTAGATTGAATTATTTATGGGTGTAATAGCTCTTGGTCTCTTCAATTACAAGTCTCTTCACATGAGAAATAAGCTCCTCTGTGATGTTGAGAATGACCCCATTGATAGTAACAGACCTCTCCTCCCAGACATTAGTGAACATGGTAGATATATGTCTCTCGAAACCTTCAATTATCTCCATGAAGCTTGCGAATCCCCCAACCTATAAGGCATTCCAAAGTCTATTATTTTTTCTAACTTTTGATTAAAGCTTGGGTTTGATCCTGTTTGGTAGGCCCATGACATTCCTCTTTTCTACGTAACATTCTATCCTGCCATCTCTGTGTTCACATTTTAACCAATTAGGGTTATGTTTGTGAGACAAGCTATGGACTTATTCAAGTTTATTTTCCCTTTATGGAAACTTCTCCATAGAAATGCTAAATGTGGACTTAAGGGGCCTTAATCCCCAATTCCTAACATACCACTTCACATTCCCTAGGCATTAGGGAAAGCATCAATATGTTAGGCATCAGTTCAAGAGACACTATATGCAAACAATACATAATAGAGTTGATTAGGTCATTGTTGTTCTACAAAAACAAAGTCTATAAGAATACAATTGAATAGGTTGACTATGTCTTCTAGATAGAAAAAAAACTACAAAATTGTGTCAAACAAGTTGACTCAATTGGCTGTAGGGATGCAGTTTTAAAGATTGAAAACTTATGAAGAATAGTACTAAAAGAAGAATTGAAATATTAGAGAGAGAAATAAAATAACCTTGGTGGGTTTGAAGACATTTTGGAATACAAATTTTTATGTCATGATGCTCAAATGTTGTTTCAATTTTCTTCTAACTGGGTCGACTGGCTCAACCAAGTTTGAAAAACCCTATATGCTGAAGAAGAAATGGAATATAGTGTCAATTGGTTTGAATATGTTTGAAAACTTGTATGTTGATAGAAGAGAATACTAGACAGAGTCGATTGGTTAGACTGTGTATGCCAATCTAGAACTAAAGAAGAGTAATGTGCTAAACTGTTCAATCCAATAACCTATATTTGACAAAGCCCTACATAGATAAAACATAATTGTTTTGAAGTGACTGTGTCTTAAGCCTACACACATAAATTTAGAATTATACTGACTAGTTCGATAAAGTATTGAAAATATAAGAAAATATAATATGACAAAAATGATGGCATGAAAGAAAACGTGCAAGGGTTAGATTCACACTGGGTTCACTAGAATATATGCAAAGAGAAATGCAACTAATCTATTAATCAATCCTAGCTCAAAGAAGATAAATACTACTTACACTTTTGATTGTTGATACATTATATATTCAGGGTCATGACCAAGATGGATCCATTATACATAACCAATGGATATCTTACCACAATAAAATCACTAGGGAGGGTTCCAAAGCCTCCAGTCAAACAAAACTATGTAATAACGCTAACTAAGTCCTATGTTTTTGTATGATAAGTAAATAAAAATATAATCTAGTGCTCACTAAAGTTTATGGCACAAAATGGGGGCAATAAACGTAAAAATTAAACATACATAGAAGATATATACTCACATTAATGTATACAAAATCTTAATGCATGAGAGAGAAGTATAAATGCAAATCTATCTACTCTTACAACGGAGGAACAAATGAATACTTACATTTTAAGACAAATCTACTGAGCCTCAATATCTCCCTTAGCTAAGATTCTTCGTAAGAAGTTGATGTGGTATATAAGGATAACAAGAATATGTCGGCTCTAGGCTACACAACCCATCTATGCATCCAAAAGATTTCTCCACAAGACAAGATTCGTATCTCTAAAGAAAGTAATAAAACCCTAAGCTGTGCTCTTTTAGTAGAATGGTGGATAAGTTGATACATAATATAATATTATTATTCTCATCTTCCCTAATAAATGATGAAGTGAATGTGTATATATAGTTGAATCTAACCCTAAATATTTTTGAAAGTTTAGCTGACAGGGTTGGCCCAATCGGCTTTGTATCATTATTAATAAAAATAAAATAGGTCTTGGTTTAGGTCAGCCAAGGGCCAACCTAGACCCTAAATAAGTTTTATCAATTAGAGTACATGGTCGATGGGGTTGATAATGTAACATAAATCATTGGAAAGAGTTTTAGTCTAGGTAAGGGCTAATAAAAGAATAAAATGACTAGAGGAGGGTGCAAAAGAAGAGACAAAGATTAGGGGAGTGTTTTTAGTATATGATTGTGTAGATATCAAGTGGTAGTAAAAGGAAAATAATCTTGTGAAGCACCAATGGTCTGCCCACTCTTTTCTTGGTGCACCCTTTACGACGTGCACTAAAAGATATCGAGACTTGACAAGTTTTTGCAAGAAAGAAAGCATTAATAATTGATAAAGTTTGAAAATATTATGTGTATACACAATATTTTGGCAATATTTATTTCTCATGTCCCATGATGAGGTTTTTTATATTTTAAGGCAAAGCTTCCCAAGAGAGAAGGCATGTTACTTATCTATACACAACATACTTTATGATATGGTGTAATCATAATTTGTGGTACATGATGACTATAATGTTTTCCACTTTATAATTTAAAACATACACATATTTTACAATAATCTCACTTAGTAGCTCACAAGATCTTAGTTTCTCATACCCTCCCCTTATTATATATAAGGGCCACGTAGCTGTTAGTGTATACACAATATTTAAAAAAAAAATCATTTACTAATGCTTTCTATCTTGAAAAAATCTATCGAGTTTTAATCTCTATGAATGCATACCTTAAAGGATGCATTGAGAAATGTGTGGGCATACCTTTTTTGCTTCGCAATATTAATGGTCCCTATACCATTACCTAAAATCACTACAAGTCATTTTTATCCAAATCTCTAAGCAATTAAAACTCTTTTATCCACTTCTCTAAGCAATTCACCTTATAAAATAGCCCTTAACTAAATAAACACCCATTTTATTCATTTTCATACTATGTCAGCCTGGTCAATCTTGTTAGGGATTGAGTGCATATTACAGAACTACATCAGCCTAGTCGACCTAGTTCGATACCTAATGACTATCTTTCCCACGTAACAAAATTGAGCCAGTCGATCTTGTCAACTAAATTCCTGGGAGGTTTAGGGTTAATATTTGACTATAAATACCCTTTCATTTCAATCCAATAGAAAGGAACATTCATTTTTGCATTGTTACAACTCGTAATTATACTATTTCTACATTTTAGGAGTCATTGCTTAGGGTTTTCTCTTGGAGGGAAAAACTTGTCTTATGGGAAAGTCTTATATTTAAAGTATGAGTCTTTTATACTAGAGCTGATTTCTATAGTGAGATATTTACAAAGACACAACAACTTCTTGTAAAACACCATTTACCAAAGGAGAGATTGAGGTACGTCAAGTTCTATTCAAGGTAAGTATTCATAGATTTTACTCTATCATATAGTACATAGATATTGCATAAAGTAATATGATGAATGTTGTAATCCTTACTTAGTTTACCTCTACATTTATTTGAGTAAATTTCTCTTTATATGTTTTGTTTTATTTGTTTAAATATCCGTCTCTGTGCCACAAGTTTTAGTGAACACTAGATTAGATTTATTTTATGTATTGTAGGCCTTGCTAGGGTTATTACATAATGTCATTTACTTTAGGATTTTAAACTCTCTTCTCTAGTGTTGTGTAATAAAGATCCCTTAGTTAGGTTTATTAGATCTGAATTGATCATGCCTTCGTATAAATAACTATGCAATGAATTGTTTGGTAAGATTACCTTATTTGAACTTGAAATCCACTAAGTAGGACAAGTTTTAGATCCATTCTAATTCATTACATACATTCTGATGAATTTGATGTGAATCTAACTCTTACATTTTTTTTCAATTATAGTTAACTAGATCGAGCATGTCGATCCAAATTTATTAGTCTATGCATAGGTTTTCAACCAAATCGAATATGTCGATTGTGCTTTATCTTAGGTGTGTAGGTTTTCAACTAGATCAAACTTGTCAATCACATTTTATCTTCTATGTGCAGGTTTCCAACTAGATCGATCCTGTCATTCCCATTTTATTATCTATATGCAAGGTTTTCAGTTTCAACCAATTAAATCAAACTAGTCGATCCAGATTTATTCTACCTTCTATGCCTAACTAAATTGACCTGCTCAATTTTTTTCATTTTCGTATTTTAGTTTCAACTAATGAAATCAATCAGATTGATCTTTCCTATTTTTATCAATTTTATCTAGATTAGATCGAATGGCTTGTGTAGACACTTAAAAGTGGCCACCAATGACCTCTAATCAAGCTTCAAACCAATTTATATCAAAATGCACAATTTGAGCTAAGAACACTAAAACACACTAAATAATTTGAATCTATCATATACAAGTACTGATTTTGGCCAATGTATCCCTAAATGGAGAAATGTATTTTATGAGATTGCTAACTTTGATCAGATCATTTCGAGTCAAAATAATATTTTCACACATGGGTGCTCTAGATTGTTATTTTTTACCAAATTTCTTGCATGAGACAAGTGCCTTTATTATTTTATGTGGGAAACATCCTAAATGGGATAATGGTTCTAATACATCTAACATCACCTTCCAATTCTAATTTAGTCAAATTTTGATCCAATAATATGACATTTTGACAAGTTTGATTAATTTGTGCACCAATTACCAAGATTTGTACCAAAATTGATAAATCATGTTTAAGGCTAATTAATTTGAATGAAGAGCTTAATTGAATTTTCCATGGAACTTATTGAATATTTCATTTATGAAAATTAAGTTTGAATAGCTACATCACCTAGGATATCATTTTATGGGGTGGCATCCACAAGCCATAAATGCCATAAATATCTGATTAAGCCCTCCCATGCCTCTTTAATGCCTCTCTATTCCAAATATTTATGAGGGTATATATTAATTTTAGCTTCCAAAATTGAATGGAATCTTGGCCACATATCTTCATTTTGAGATGGACGGTCTAGGTTCATTTTGATAAAATAAAAAAATTTATAAATAGAAGGCCTCACACTCATAATTAAAAAAGTTATCTTGATGTAAACTTATAATGCCTAAATGATTTTAAAATCCATTTGATATAGTGTTATTATGCCAAATTGTTGAGCCAAGATTCACAAGCCAAAGCCATCACAAACCAAAGGTGCTAAGGAGAGAAGGAGCCAATCAACTCTATTGATGAAGACTCTTTGATCATAAGTCGAGAAAGCCACTCTACGAACTATTTAGAAGCTCCAAAGAAGGTGAAGAAATGTTTCTTTCATGTTTTAGTTGTTTTTATATGCATGTTTGTTACTAAGTTCCCCTTAATGTCTAGGCCTAGAGATGTCATGTTTGTTAGTGTGTTCTTTTCATTTTGATTTCATTATGGAACTAACACTTGATCTAACTCCCTCTCTTGAGCCAAATTCTTAGATCATATAATGGC
Organism: Torreya grandis; assembly: GCA_037957365.1. Classification (NCBI taxonomy): domain Eukaryota; kingdom Viridiplantae; phylum Streptophyta; class Pinopsida; order Cupressales; family Taxaceae; genus Torreya; species Torreya grandis. The sequence goes on from JARHVA010004435.1 coordinate 924,996, forward strand.
ACGTTTGGTGAGACCCAACACATCCTACGTACCAAGAATATTAATATACATGTCTTAAAACTGAGATTTGAAGGATTGAAACATTTTAAAATTGATTTTATAACTTTGTTTCACTGTATTTCATCTTCATGGGTTTACATAGGGATTGTTGATGGTCAGGTACAATTATTGATGGTCAGTTGCAACCACTGATAGTCAAGTGTAATTGCTGATGATCATGTGCAACTGTCGATGATTAGGTGGTAGAGAAAAACCCATTTAAAAACTTTTATTTTTGAGCTTTTATTCAAATTTTTGCTAAAAATTTAGATGTCTAAGTCTTTGGTATGGTTTTATTTTGAGATATAAAAGCTTTCATTTTAAATATTTTTGTACTAACAGGTTAAATAGTGTTCTTTTTTGTCCAAAAATGTTGATGCCTTCAAGTCAACAGGTAACCACCAACAGTCAAGTTTCGACTAGCCACGATTGGTAAAACATTAATCGTCAATGGTTAGAAAGAACTACTAATAGTTAGAGGTGACTGTTGATGGTCAATGTGTTTTTTCAAAAACACAAACTTGAGAGCTTAATTTTGAAAGTTACTTGTCTCAAACATAAAAGAGCTTCAAAGCAAAATAAAACTCTAACAATTTTTTTGCAAGACCTATTTGAAAAGTGCCAAATCATGCATAATTAAGTCTTTTTAAACCTCTTTTAGATGCTTAAAAATAATTAAGAATCTTTCATTTGGTGCTTAAATACAATTTTAAGATATTTACTTGAATCTTTTTGTGGTTATTTTTCAAGTTTTTACAACTTAAAGTCATAGGGCCAAAGAACACCACCAAATCTTTCAAATTAGTGCTTTAAAATTTAACTCCATTCAAAGTTTTGTTTTGTGCACATCATTATTTTCTTAGTTAAATTTGTTTGTGCAAAAATAAAGTTGTGCATGTATGCTCTCCCCTCCTCTCTTATAAGGAACTTGTGGGATCAAAAGCTTCACCTTCATTTCAACCTTATGCCTTAGTCTAAAGGCATAAAAGAGATATTGTGAAGGCTCTCCCCAAGATCCGTATGGCTTGGGTGATCTAGAAACAACCATAAATCTATTTTACTTAGTTTTTATTTTACGCATTTTGGCTTGTGAGGGGGACTCCATTACCTCTCATAATTTATATAGAGAAGCCTTGACCCAAGAATTCATCTTTTAATATTGTATTCAACCCCTCTCTATGGGGGGTATATAAATTGGGATCCCCTCACTTGGACGGTGGTTTGAGCAGTTAAACCATTTTAGTTAATAGAGGTTGATCCTAAGATGTTTGAACATGTTGAACATCACACTATACTGAGCAAGTAACGAATGTAGTGGTTGTAAAAATGGTAAGACTTTTTATAACAAGCCATATGATGTGGATCCAAATGACATGTTGTTTATCTTGTTTGATGACATGAAAGTTGGTAGACATGAGATCAATCTAGACAATCAAAAACCAATTCATTTTAGTCAACCCCATATTACCACACCCTTGATAGGAATTTGGATGATTTATTTTTATTTTATCATTTTATTGTTTGGTGTGTGTTAGATTAAAGCTTATTGTGTAAACCATGTCATGAATGAGTCATGTTTCCAAGATCACTTCACTATTTGAGGAGGCATTATGCCATCCATATGACACTTTGATTTAACCTAGCAAACATTTATGTCGAAACATTATGAGTAGCACGTGATTGAGATGGGTACTGTTATGCTACCTAAATCATTTCAAATATTGTGCCTTGGAGTTTTAAAAAAAAACATTTATCACATCATTAGAACACATTTACACTGTTATGTTGCTTGAATTATTTCATAACTCATTTGACTTATTCCAAAACCCTTGTTTCAAACTAGTCATGTATGTCATTCAGATCTTGTTCATGCACTGTCATGCTATCCAATCTTGTCTAACTTGTTTAGTCAATCAAATCCTAGTCTTCAAACATTGAGTTTTCAATTAACCTTATCAAGTTTGAATTCAAACATTGATTGATTTTAGTTTGGGTCTCACTTTGCAAGGACTGATACACAAATCTTTCTCTTTTGGGTTGCATAATTTTGGTTAATTGATTACCCAAAATTGATAACTATTGTTTGTTTATTAACAAAGCCTATCTTCATCATTATATGTACCTTTATTTGGGAGAACACAACCTTTCTGTAGGTGCCTTTTGGCTTATGGGTTATACCAATTGATCATGTTTATGTTTGATTTTGTGTGTTGGGTTTGTGTCAAAATTGTTTTCAAACTTGTTAGATTGAATCAAATCGCATCATGCCTTTATTTTCAAACCTAGTTTTTGACATCATTTGGTCAAAAGTCCTAGCATAACTTGTTTGAGCTTAGATTTTGACTCCAGATTTGGATAAAAAATCTAGTGACTCTTTTCCCTTTTTTAGTGTAGACCTTGTTTGGAGTACTTTGGCTTAGACTTTGACATGCCAATTTTTATTCATTGCTTGATCTTTTATGTGTTTAACATTTGATGTTGACTGTTTTAGTCCAAATCTTAACACAAACCATTTTGAAGATATAACTCTATGATCAAATCATTTTTTGGAGAATAGCTCCATCCTTTTGACCAAGTTAGATCGCGTTTGAACCCTTTATCCTTTGGACATAGTTTTTCAGAGTTTATAGAACTCTAAATCTTTTTGTTTCGAAGCTTTCATAATTTATGCAAATATGTATAGTTACACTTATTGTGGATTCACATACAATCCAAGTTATGATAGAATGACCACATAAAATTTGACTAAAAACCCCTATAGATATAGATTTTCTAAGGAGTTTTATTATTCTTCTTATAATACTCCATATGAGAAACACAATCAAGATACACAAAATCTAAATCAAGTCACCAATTGAGATGTTATGGTTTATGAGGAGGACTTAGACGCTTTGGCTTGTGTGAGCAATTAGGCTCCATAATGCCACACCATTTATATCCCACGACCTCCTCCTTTGGCTTGTGTGAACAACTAGGATCTACAATGCATACCATTTCTATACCAGGGCCTCATATTTTAGCTTGTGTGAGCAATCAAGCTCCAAAATTCCCCTTCATCATTCTAGGACCTAATCCTTTAGTTTGTGCGATCAATCAAGCTCCACACCACCCTATTGTTACCATTTTAGGACTTCATCCTTTGGCTTATGTGAACAATCAATCTCCACAATGCCCTACCACTATCCAACTGTCAATCATTGTTTAAATTTTGCCATCTATTACCCACTTTAAAAAACCTCAACCAATCTAATCTAAACCTTAACCAATCTATTCCCAACCTTAGCCAATCCAATTCTAACCTCAACCAATCTAATCATAACCTCAACTAAGCTAACTAGTCCCTCAATCGAGCTAATCATTCGAAGACAAAACTATGCTCAAAATTGATATTTTTTTTTAACTCATTGGAAACTAAGGCCAAGAGAACCAACTAATCCAAGATGTTTTTATTGAACCAACGATTTGTGATAAGTCAACCTATGACGAATCACCTTTCAATCCTATACTTGTTATTAAAGAGTTTCACTCTGACAAGCTAGTCTTTGCTGAGTCACTTCTTAATGATTATAACCACCTTTGGGAAAATCATTACCTCAACTAGATGACTATTTTTTAAGAACCTTTCTATGATAAACTAGTCTTTGAGGAGTTGTATCTTGGTCTTTTTCTCACTGTTATGGAGTCTCACTTTGACAAAACAATCTCTATGAAGCCCATTATGCCATCACAAGCTATTACTTGCCCAAAACTAACATTTAACAAACCATCATTATAGGAGCATCCATATCAGATGAAGAATCAACATTGGATTCAATTTTTATTTTTGAACCACCATCAAATTTAGCATCAACAACAAAATCAACATTAGTCTTGACATTGAATTTAGAGTCCATTAAGTTAGAATTAGAATCAGAAACATAATACATTCATAGCTGTTACAACATTATTTATGCATACCTAGAAGATCATTTTGAATACATTTGTGATCTTTCTATGATTTTTGAGGATGATTACTTCAATATAGACACAAGTTCTCATAGTATCTTCTATAAGGATTTTGCTGCTGTCTCCCATCCCATTACCATTCCACATGCCATTACCACCAACCAACATAGCAATATAATTGACATTCCATCTCTCACAAGTGTCGATTGGGACCGATAGAATCATACCTTATTGAATTGCATCCATGATGACATATCATTTGAAGAACATAGGGAGGCTACGACCAAATTCATGTAGAATAACACTCTCCTAGTGAAGCCTTTTCAGAGGCACTATGGGATAATCAAAGTTCAAACTTAGCTTCTTCTAATCAAACATTTTCAGAGGTGCTAGAAGATAATCAAATTCAAAAGTCAATGTTCATTAGTGAAACCTTCTTGGAGGCGCTATAGGATAATCAAGACAACTTAATTGGTAAAAAATTCTTTGAGATGCCAATAGTTGAGCACATAAGTTATTCAACGCTTGATAAAAACAAAATCATAGATCAAATCAATATAGCTTCCCATATACAAACTAATTAGATGGTAGCTACTCTTAGGCCCAAACAACAAAAAAATTTGGTGGTCCTATCGAGAGAATATTCATAAGTCTTCAATCCTATCACATCCAAAGTTATGTCAAATCTAAAATCCGTAACACTGTGTGTGCCTAAAAACCCCGATCTTCATTTTTTGCCCTACCATTATTCATTCTATTATCATCCACCTTTCTATTTTTCAATCAAACATATCAACCAACATTTATCCCTATTTACCATCCATGGCCACACTTTCTTTTATAAAGGCTACAAAGATACCTTGTCTTAACATTTGAAGGAAACATAATCAATGACTAATGAAGATCACAATAACATCATTGGCATCCAAATCTATAACCAGTTCTTGACAGAGAAACTATTTAGATGAGGTGTGGGCTAGCAATTAAATTGATTATTCTGATTGGATCATTTGCTGATTAGGATGTATATCTCCACTTCAATAGGAACAACAAAATCATATGCCATATACCATACCTAGACAAAACATATAAAAAAATAACAACCATCATCAACCAAAAACATATATGATGCTGTTGTCACATATCCTTTTATTGTTGTCGCATATTATTTTGCGTTGTTGCATACCCAACTATTCACCTTATCACTTAGGGGCAATCCTCCTATCATTTTATCCAATCATTCATGCTAATCATTAGTCTAAACATTGTCAATCTTATGCCATCTTACCATACCATTTCTATCTAGACCAAAACTTGTTTCTAGCCATCCTATCCAATCTAGTTTTGATCTTGGTTACTTTGGTTCTTCCTGCACTTATTGTGAGGGGATTTTGAGAATATTTTAATAATCAATCAAATTCCATGTTTAAATGAGTATCTAAAAGTAGTGTGATAGTTTTTTTTAATAAAAAGGGGTAAAATTTTTATTGAAAAACAAAAAAGAGCATTACAAGAACGGGGGACAAAAACCCCCAAAGGAAAGCAACAAAGGCAAAAAAACTAGGCACACTCCCAACTAAGCATTATTATAAACCTCTCTATCTTCCTCCAAAATTCTTTCCAAATCAGAACGAAGCATTAGAGAGAGAGACTCCCAATCCTCAGTATTTCCTCCATCTAAATGCTCAGATGCCCATTTAGCCAAACAATCCACTGCCCTATTCCATTCACGTGAAATATGAACAAACGTTACTATATCCATGAGTGAGCAAACCCGCAAAATCTATTGCACAATCAAAGCTAGTTGCCAATTGACATCCAACACTTTTATTTTAATGAGCAGTTTAATCAAGACTTAAGAATCCGATTCACACATGATCCTATGCCAACCCAAAGGTTGAGCCTTCTCAAGGGCATAAAGAATAGCCTGGGCTTCCATTATGTTGATGGTTTGCATCCCCTCAGGGACCACAAAGAAAAAAATCACTGTACCTTTAAAATCCCTGCCAATCCCTTTAGTTTCTATGGGCCTGAGATTACCCTTGGAGGAACCATCTGTATTGATCTTGAGAATCCCATTGGGATGGCGCTGCCACTGACCGACCCTATGAATCTTCTCTTTGACCTGCTGACTTCTCCTGACACAAGCTAAATTACCTGAGTCACTGGAATCTAAGTCGCGCCACCACTTCAACATCTTATTTAGTTAATGGAAGGAAAATTTCACTCTTAGCATGCACGGTCTCCTGAATCATCCCCACAAATTTCTACCAGACTTGTTGCACCATGATCCTCACGCCCTTGAAAATTTGTCTATTTTTCTCAAGCTAGAGCTACCATAGTAGAAAGATGGCCCCCCTAGCCATACATCCTGTAGGAAAGGAGTCATTGAGGGGGGTTCTCCCATGCCATTCCAAAAGTCGACCACAGATAAAGCATGAAAATAGGGGCTCTGCCAGACATCCCACCAATAGTGCTAGAGTTGCAAGGCAAAAGAGCAATGAAAAAATAGGTGAGTGGAATCCTCCTCAGCTACCCCACACATAACACAAATTGAAGGGCCTTAGAAGCCTCTCTTTCAGAGATTGTCCCAAGTTAAACACTTGTTCCAAGCCAACATCTAATCAAAGCAGTTGCATTTTGGCCATGAAAATTTATTCTAGACCTGTCTCCACCATTGCACTTCCCCCCAGCCCAATCTCTGAAGTAGTAAGGCCTGATATCTAGAGACAACTGTGTAAACTCCCTTAGGATTGGGAGACCAAGAAAGCTCATCTTCCTCCTAGAGGGAGCTACAACGACGCCTGAAAAGGAGGCTCAGTATCTCATCATTCTCTTATTGCATCCCAATAACTACCCAAGCCTTAGGAGCTTTCCATCGTGCCACCTCCAACTGTCTGCATGAAATATATGACTTGAAGTCGCTCACCCAAGACCAACCAGCGTCAAGGAATCTTTGACAAAGGTTCGACAAATTTGAGAACTAAGAAATAATGGGAGGATAATCGTCTCAAGAGTCAATCCAAAAAAGAGCCTTGGATCTCTGCTTACAAATCCAAAAAAGAGCCTTCCTTAATGAGAGCAGCCCCTTTTTTGAGAGTACCCCATATCGCCAAACCTTTCCTAATAAGGGGATAGCAAGGAATATCACTCTGAATGGTCCCAAAGTAGTACTTCTGGGAGAGAATTTTGGCCCAAGCCTTGTCTTGTTTAGTGCACCAATGCCAATAAAGCTTAGCTGCCAAAACAACACCATTTAAGTTTGTTTGCCTTAAACTGAGCCCCCCATGTTGTTTGGGGCTATAGATAATCTCCCATCTAACTAGGCTCCATTTAGAGGACGTTAGACTACTAGCCCATAAAAATTGCCTAGCAACCGAATCAAATTCCTTAAAAATTCCCATCAGGGCAACCTAAAGCATACATCTGTAAATGGGCAAAGCCTGCACCACAAATTGGATTAGTTGAACACAGCCAACAAAGGATAACCACCTGTGAGTCCAATGATTCACTTTCACCCAAAATTTCTCCAAAATATTCTGCCAAGACTCTTTCGATATATGACCAACTGAAATAGGGATACCCAAGTAAATCAAAGGGGGAGTCCCAATCTGAAAATGCATAGTCTGAGAAATCTACTGCTGGATGGGACTCAGAGTATTGAAGAAGAAGATGGATGACTTGTCTTCATTAACCTTTTATCCCGAGGCTGTTAAGTAAACACCAACACCTTGTGCAAATTAGTTACTTAACTCATTATGGCCATGCCCATCAGAGCAGTGTCATCAATGAACTGCAGGTGAGACTGCGCCAACAGTTCACCTCCCTATCGCTAGCCTTGAATATGCCCATCCTCTCTGTTCCTTCTGATCAACCTCCCAAAACCTTCGATGAGGAGAAAAAAGAGATACGAAGATAGGGGATCTCCTTATCACAACCCCCTAGAGGCACCAAATAACTCTATATGTTCTCCATTGATAAGCACCGAAAAGAAAACTGAGGAAATGCAGCTCATGACCCATTGAGTCCATTCATCTACAAAACCAAAAGCACTAAGAACCTTCCACAAGAATGCCCATTTGACCCTATCAAAGGCCTTGGCCATATCCAACTTAATAAACATCACCTTATCTTTGGAGCTGGCCATGGAGTGAATGGAATCAATAGCAATAACAATACCATCCATGATTTGCCTGTCCTCCACAAAACCACTCTGCTCTTTAGAGATCACAACACTTAGCCCTGTTTTTAACCTATCTACAATGATTTTAGATATAATTCTAAAACAACATTGTAAAGAGATATGGGGCGGAATTGACTTAGCCTATCATCTCTTTCACATTTGGGTATGAGGGCAAGATAGGTTGCATTTGTAGCCTTAAGCATTTGCTTATTCTACTGAGATTCTTGGACAACAGCTAAAATGTCTAGTTTGATAATGTCCCAAAATTCTTGATAGAATTCAGCTGGAAAGCTGTCAGGTCCAACCACTTTCCCTTTTTTCATCTAGGTAATGGTCTCCTCAAGCTCCCCAAGTGTGATATCCTTCATTAAATTTTCATTCATTTCACGCATCACCAGAGGAAGAATACAGAAGAGAAACTGAGCTTATTTCAGTAATTCCCCATTCGCATCTTCTCTAAAAAGAGTAGAGAAGTACTGCACCACCTCCTCTGATATTGTCAAAAAGGAGTTAAGCTGCTCACCCCTTTCATTGGCCAGGCTGAAATAGAATTACCATGCCTCTTAGCTTTGAACGAATGAAAGAAAAAAGATGTATTTCTGTCCCCTTCCTAGAACCATTCTATCTGAGCTTTCTACTTCCAAAACATTTCCTCCCATAGCTCACATTCCTCCAGGTCTTTCACAGCCTGAGCTTCATCTTGTAGTAAGTCTTCAGTCAATCCTTCCTCCCTTATTATTCTCATGATACCATCAAGCTTGGTCTGTGCAGTAGCCTTAGCATGAAAAATATTCCCAAAGAGTTGGTGGTTCCACCGTTTGAGCTTATACTTCACATACTACAATGATTTAGCAAATATATACATCACCATACCATGGGTAGGCCTACCCCATATCCACCAATTGGCCACACACTCAAACAAAGATTGATCCTGTAGCCACATGAGTTGGAATCTGATGGAAGGAGAGTGAGGGTGATACTTTGAAACACTATTAAGCTTGATAGGCCAATGATCCAATCCTCTCTAGTCCAAAATTTTAGACCCCGTAGACCACATACCTCCAATCCAAAAACTAGGAACCAAAAAATGATCTAGTCTCTTAGCAATGTAGTGTTTCCCACTCCTACGATTGTTCCATGTAAACTGACCATTATTGGGCCTAATGTTGACTAAATTCAAAACTTCAATATAATTACGCATAAGCAAAGCAAAGGGGTCTAGCCTTGACGTACCACCACACTTTTTAGTCAAATCTAAAATAGCATTAAAATCATCAGCCATAATCCAAGGTTGGAAGGGGGCCAAGCTACGGACAAAACTGATATGGCCCCATAAGGAGTGTTTACCTCGCCAGTCGGTAGGGGCATAGATATTGGAGAGGAGAATGAATTCTCTCGTCTCAAAATTGGAAGCAATCATAGTCATAGAAAACTTAGAAGATAGCCATCTTATGAGACTGATCTTCCATGGGTTCCATAGACAAGCTAGTCCCCCTAAGGATCTGAGAGTGCCAATGCATTGATAGTCCCCTTGCCTCCACAACTTAGGTGCTAATCTGAACATAACTTCAACTGAAAGCTTAGTATCCTACAAAAATAGGACATCCGATCTTTGACTTCTAATCAAGTTGTGAACATCATTTTATTTGGGGATGTTGTTCAAGCCCCTTACATTCCAAGATAGTACAATCATTTCAGAGGATTCAAAAAGTGAGCATCCAGAGTCTTCACTGACCCCGACTCCACCAAAGTCTCTCCCATTAGTTTAATCTTTTCCAAGTCTTTTTTTTTGCCAGGCTTGCCAGATTTCTCCCCCTCCCTTCTTAAGGTCCTTTTGCAAAAGTCCCAAATGAGGAGAAGATTTACTACTTATTGTTGCCCCTAAGTCCCCAGTTTTCCCCTTGAGAGGCAGATTTCCATCTTATTTAGAGGGAACTACTGAGGAAGTCAATACTTCCAAAATCATCATCTGCTGGTCCATATCCATGTGCCAATCCCCAACATCCTGTGGTTCAATTAAAGCCCCTGAAATATTGGTCTCATGAGCTGGGCCCTCAATCCCCTGATCCAAAATCATCAACCCTAAATTCACCTTTAATTGATAAGGTCATCCAATATTTCAAATCTATTAAGCGAGTCATCTACTTGTCTTTCCTTTAAGGACCATTTTTGGCCCCTATTTCTATAGCGGCCTTTAACCGGCATAAAACCATCAGCTTTAGGCACCTCACCTGGAATCGGGCCCTTCCCTTTGTTTGTTCCAGGAGGAATGCAAGCAGGCTAAGATTCAATGGATTTTGATTTGGGACACCATCGCTGCAAGTGGCCATAAGCATGGAAAAGACGATAATGAAAAAAAAGAGTTTCATAATCCAGCTATTGCACCCAAGAAAAGGGTCCCACACTCATTTCAACATCATCTGTTATTGGCTTACTGAGATCAATTTCAACACAAATGCAGGCATAAGTCATTACTTTTTTCCCCAAGATTGACATTGAAGAACCAATTGGCCTTCCCAGCAGAGACACAAGCATTTGTAGAGTGTCTTCATGACAACATTCCACCAGAAAGTGAGGTAGATGCACCCACACTAGAACACGATTTGGTAATTCCTCTGATGGTATAAAACTAGCATGCCATAGCTTGATAAATAGACCCACCTGGTTATGAAAGTAAGGGCCTCCAGCAAAAACTCTATTACAGTCAGTCATACAGGTGAAAGTGACCATAAAATAGCATTAGCTAACAACATAATATCCATTTCTCCTTCCGATGTCCATGTCCTCTGAGCCCACACTTTCAAGAACTAGAGTGAAGTCCTAAGCCCCAAAAAATTGTAGTACAGGGAGTGATTCAAATAGTATTCTATGTCTTCAGCAATCATGTCCATTGGTATAACCAGCTTGGGCCTCTCCTTGTATCTTTCTAGGCAACCATTGACCTTGGGTATTCGCATGCCAATGGGTTCTTCTGCAACAAAGGGACCTGAAACCTATGAGAAAGGAGCCTTTCCAACATTTCGTGATCCTTGAGCTGCTTGCTACAATCCAAGCACTGCCCTGTAGTTCAGACTTGAGCCCTCCCCTGCCATGCCTTCCTTCTCCCTTTCATTCATCGCCATTTTCCCAAAAAGTAGTGTGATAGTTGATCTGACAAGATATCTTTCATTTTCTATCTTATATCATGTTTATTTATGTGAGCCTGATTATATCTACCTATAGGGGCAAATTAGTGTTCACCGATCTTGCTACTAATTATAACCGCCTATAGAAAAATTAGTATCATTGATCTAATTCATTGTACCATAGTTATAACTATCTATAGATAAACTAGGAGCAATATTTGTCTATCATGCATTGTCACATCACCTTACCATTGTTATTTTCATTTGACTAGCCATTTGTCAAATTTGAACACTTGTTGGGACCTAGTTGGTTTTTCCCTACCTTTTGTGTGGATGGAATTACTATGACTTGAGGTCATTTCAAGGTTATATAGGCCATGCTTAATTCATGTTGAGGTCATCTTAGTCCCCTTTTTCCATATGCTCTCATCATTTTGTGAACAATCTAAGCCAAACAATTTTACTAGTAGGTATCTTGTCATTCTCTAACGAGTTAAGATACCTCAAAATTCTAAAATATTCAAATATTTAAAAATTTAAAAACATTTGTCTTGTCTAAGCCTAGTCAGTTGTTCTCGATCTGCCCTACTAGGGTAATGCCATTATTAGGATTTTTTTTTGGCTTTTGTCTTTAGGTTATTTGTTTATTTCAAGTTGTTTATTTGTTTTCTTTTGGTACTGTTGCCTCAACTCAATTTGTATATGTTTATTGGGTGATTCTTTGTGCACATTATTCTTGAGTCCATCCATATTCATACATCAACATTATCATCATAGTTTTTATCATTGATGCATTGTTTTTGAATGTTTATTAGATCAGGAGTCAGTCCTTATGCATATTTTGACATAATTCTCATGGTATTTTATCATGATGTCTACCATCATGTGCTATAATAAAAATTAGCTGTAAGAAGTCTTAAAAGTAATAGAGTCATAAAATTTTCTCCTTGGTACTTTGGAAAATCCTTCCATCCATATTGATCAAATAAATGCATTAACCATTATAGTTGTATCAATGCTAATTAGGATGGACATCTCTTCATTGGTAGCTACAACTAAATCATTACCATTGATCAATCTTTATTTTTCTGTTCATCACTTTCAGCACTTTGAGCATCCTCATATACCTATTTATTTATGACTTCTTCAGTCATTAAACTAATGCATCTATGTTTGTGCCCGCTCATCTTTAATCTATACTCCAGGATAAATCCTTGAGTTATGATTACTAATCAACCTTAACTGGAGCACAACCATATAAAGCATCATGTTTATCCAATCTAGGTCATCTTAATGGTTATAACCACCTATGGGCAAATCATTATTTTTATTTCTGATTATAACCATCTTTGGATAAATCAGTAATATTTTTAAATCAATGCATACAAGCATCTCATTTAGATTAATCTCAACCATAGGTTAATTCCATGTTTCTTCTTATTTCTTTTTGAGGGACCATCCATCCACATATGTGATGACCATTCCTTGGAGGGGGCATCATCTTAGGGTTCCCAAACACCATTTGGAGTTTTTTCTTCAACCATCATATTATTTTTGGCATACAGGTCATTTCTCATTATTTGAGAAGACATTGTTGTGCTTATAGCTTGAAACACCTTCCCAAACAAGGACAAATTGTAGACACCTAAATGTGGCCACCAGTGACCTCCAACTAGGCTTCAAATTAGTTTATATCAAAATGCATAATTTGGGTTAAAAACACTAAAACACGCTAAATGGTTTGAATCTATCATATACAAGTATCAATTTTGGCCAATGTATCCCTAAATGGGACAATGCATTTTATGAGATAGTTAACTTTGATCAGATCATTTCGAGTCAAAATGATGTTTCTGTACCTAGGTGTTCTGGATTGATCTTTTCTACCTAATTTATTGCATAAAACACGTGCCTTTTTTATTTTTTATAGGCAACATCATAAATAGGATAACGGTTACAACACATCTAACATCACCTTCTAATTTCAATCTAGTCAAATTTTGATCTAATAATATGATATTTTGACTAATTTGTGCACCAATTATCAAGATTTGCACCAAAATTGATAAATCATGTTTAAGGCTAATTAATTTAATCAAGAGCTTAAGTGAATTTTCCATGAAACATATTGAATATTTTATTTATGAAAATTGATTGTGAATAACTACATATCTTAGGAGATTATTCTATAGGGTGGCATCCACAAGCCATAAGTACCACAAATATCTGATTAAACCTTCCCATGCCTCTTTAATGCCTCTCTATCCCAAATATTTATGAGGGTATTTATTGATTTTAGCCTTAAAAATTGAATGGATTCTCGTCCACACATCTTCATCTTGAGATGGATGGTTTAGGTTCATTATGATCAAATAGAAAAATCTATAAATAGAAGGTCTCACACTCATAATTAAAAAATCTATCTTGGTGTAAAGTTATAATGCTAAAAATATCTTTCAAGCCAAATTCATAATACCTAAATGATCTCAAAATCTATTTGATATAGTGTTATTATGCCCAATTGTTAAGCCAATCCATCACAAACCAAAGGTGCCAAGGAGAGAAGCAACTAAGAAATTTCATTGATGAAGACTCTTTGATGCAAAAGCCGAACAAGCCATTCTATGAACCATTTAAAAGCTCCAAGGAAGGTGAAGAAATGTTTCTTTCATGTTTTAGTTGTTGTCTTCATATGCATGTTTGTTACTAAGCTCCCCCTAGTGTCTAGGCCTAGAGATGTCATGCTTGTTAGTGTGTTTTTTTATTTTGATTTCATTATAGAACTAATACTTGATTTAACCCCCTCTCTTGAGCCAAATTCCTAGATCACAACTCGACTCTATCTAACAATATTATTTTTTATTTTACAGGATCAAAAACTCATCTGGATGATCCAATCAAACAACAATTAAACATTCTAAAAAAACCTACCAAATTGAATTGGTAAATATTATTCTATCCTGAATGTTCATTCTTAAAAACTTAGTATTTTCATTTTTATCAAATTTAAGAAAATTTTCTTTCCTACTTTTTAGTTGAAATTCAAAAATTTATACTATTTTTTTTAGTGTTTCATTACTGTGAAACTGTACCCACACAATAAACTAAATTGATCAGATTGATATAGTTACGTATCTATTTTCTAACATCAAGCTAAGTTGACCTGGTCAATTTTATTTGTTTGGCCTTGTTTTGAAACAGACAGAATCAACCAACTCGATTCAATTTTACACTATTTGCCTAATTAGATCGACTTGCTCAATCTTGTTCTGTATATTTTAATTTATAACATAAGAAAATGAAATTAACCTCTATTTCATAATAATTAGAACCACTTTTACTTTTTAGTTGGCTATTTTTTAATTTACTTTCAAAAATCATAATTTAGTTTTTGATAAATTAAATTTTCTCTTTATTTGTATTTTGTTTGGCTTTAATTTGAAACTATGTACCAATTTTAAAACTACTTAGCTATTATCATGAAAGGCTATGTGATATTGTGTTTATGATCTTTATCTATCATTTATAGATATCATGACGTGAGAAGCTTTCTCTAATACTCATAATTATAGTATATAACTAAACACGGTCTTTAATTTCCATGTACCTCATAATATTTTAAAAATACCTACGATTTTATTTGTATTAAACATTAAGAACCCAACCATCCATTTGATTGAGTGGTGCATTGGTCAGTGGTTAGCCCTGATAAATTACTTCTAGTTTACCCTTGAAACTGGGTTTAGTAGGCTATGAGAATGACACTTTCTCTATAGTTATCACTCTAAAACATTGGGCTGATACTATCCAACAAACAAGCCAATATCTTTGGAAACCTACATTATCAAATACAATCTTTGGTAAAGTCTCCTAATCTTCTTTTTGGATAATTAGTTAGCATGTACATTACATTTTTGTTGTTTGTTGTTTACCATTCTATGTTATATTGTAGACTGTATCAACCAACATTCAAGTTTTGTGTTGTATTTTTTAACGAGATTGACCAAATCGATATAGTTATTTGTGTGTCTAATTTCATTTTTATATTTAAAATTAAATCATCTAGAAAAATACTATTTAATTTTTTTGTCATACCATAAAACTAGATTGACCAACTCGATTTAGTCAATTTATAGGCTATTTTTTTTCCTATTTTTTTAATTAGGTCGACCAACTTGATGTAGTCTATTTTCAGGTTGTTCTATTTTTTTGTTTTTTCAACTAAATCGACCAACTTGATCTAGTCAGTTTACAGACTGTTCTGATTTTTTCTTTAATCCAACTAGGTTGACCAACTCGATTTAGTCCACTTACAAATTGTTCATTTATACTGCGTACTTAACTAGATTTATATCTACTGGTCAACTTAGTTCATTTTTAGACTGTTCTATTTTCTCTATTCAGACTCCAACTTGATCAACCAACTCAATTGCATACTACAGATTGGCATAGTTCATTTTCTAACCAAAATCTAATTTATTTGGCTGACCCAGTCCTATTTTTGGCTGACTTACTTTTATCTCTAGAAACTTTTTCTTAAAACAATTATGCACATAATTATTTTTCTTTCCACATTATTTATCATCATGAAATTACCTATAAATTTTTTCTTGATAATTTTAAACCATTAATAATATACATGCGTTGTTATTTCTTACCTACCTTAGCCACCCAAGAGGATAATCTCTCATGGTGCACTTATTCTCACCTTTCATCTAATATTGACTGCAACATGGTTCAAATTGCTCAAACTGATGACTTAGATAAATTTAACCCATTTTATACTTTTCACGATAACATCATCTATACTTCTAACAATAATACCCTCTCCAAACTTTCTTATTATACCATTGGATCAATAAATACGAACATAACAAATAATCCCACAGGGAATCCACCTATAGGAAAAATTCATATTCCTAACCTTGGGAATGTTTTTCCTTCCAACACTAATAGTCAAATTCATCCACCTCCTCCCAACACTAGCAACCACAATACATTAATTGATACCACTCAAATTATTGCTTAAATGGTTCAACAAGTGAATGTTATGCAAACAACGAACAATTCGCCAATGATGCAAATACAACTTCACATCTTACAAATGACTAATCAACCTCCTCTCCTCATGCCTCAAAATAATAACTTTTTTTCTTCCTCCTCTAAGAGATTCTAGTGAGAATATCATTCTCTAACCTCTTATGCATAACGAGATGCTTCAACATATTTAAAATGAACCATTAGCTCCCTTTATAGTATCCATTGATATTTAAAATATATATCCAATCATTAAATATGATGGACCTAAAGACCCTACTTCTTTCCTTAAATCTTCTAGTAATCTATACAAAGAATGGGTGCAAACCAATATTTTTGTTACTACCAAAATTTTAGTAAAAATATTCATAGGATATGTTTTATATTGGTAAATCAACTCCTTCAACATTATATCTCACAATTATAAGATTTAGTCAATGCTCTAGTTAAAAAAATTCAACAAAATGATCTCCTAGAAAATTGTCTTAGTTATTTCATTAATGATAGGTAATTACCATCAAAATCAGCTCATATTTTCAACAAATTGTAGAAATAATTAACTCACAAATTATATCACAACACGAATGATGTTAATCTTTTTAAATTATTTATAATTGCTTTAACACCTTCTCTCCAATACAAGGTTCAAACTTTTTCTCCACAAACTTTAAATGAGGCATTTGATCAAGCTAAAAGTCAAGACTTCTTTATGAAACAATATAAGATAACACATAGTTAAATCAAGGAATCTTTTGAAACTTCAACTAATATAATGAAGAGTACAAATCCAAAATCTCAATCTCCTCCAACAAAAATAGGAGTAGTTAAACCAGATAATTAAACTATTTCCCACCCATCATTAATGGTAACACAAAAAAGATAGTTACTGTCTCCATCGAAACCCTTCATCTATAATAATCATTCTCCCCATCATGATATGATCCTAATAAATTCTATTGGTTCCATGTCAATATTGGTCATTCTCATGAAATATGTCGTGGGATTATTAAATTTGTTATTTTATCCATGTTAGGTGAAACATTTGACCATGATGCTATGATCAAATTAAGACATCATGATTTATCTAAAAGATTCTATATATATATTTTTTTACTAAACCCATACCCTCAAAACCTCAAAAATATTCTTGTATTTCTAATACACAACATTCAAATGATAATATTTATGCAATTGATGTCGATAATGATTGATATTACACCAACTCTCAGTATGTGAATGCAATTAAAGTTAACTATAGATGTAAACCTGCTCACAAGGATATTATCACTAAACCTAAGAAATCATCTACTGATGAATAACTACTTAAAGATACTATACCTACTGAACCAACATCTTCAGAACCATATGATGAACCACTTTCACACCTAGAACCTCAACTTAGTTCTCATATCCCTATGAAAAACATCATGTTATATAAACCTCATGTTGGTTCATCCTTTAAATCACACTAGAATTTATTAGAAGAAATCAATTTAATGCCTTACAAAATTTCCCTTATAAAATTAGTTCAAACTTATCCCTATTATAGTAAATTCCTTATGAAATAATTACAAAATATTAAAGAACCACAATCTCATGATTCATAACTTCCTTTTGACTATCCTCAACTTACAAAATTCATACAATTAAAATAATCTCCACATCCACAAAGCCTTCCATAGAATTTATTGAATAAGATATGATTAATGATGTGATTCTCTTTTGAGCAGATGATCCATCTCTCTTTATCAAAATAGAGATCAACAATATGTTAAGCACGAGATATAATGAGAGGGGGGGTGAATCAGTATATCATATATCTTCTAAACTTTTACTTAATCAAATTTTACTTAACCATACATTCAAGATATGCAATAAAATTGAAACAATAAACATCACATAAGAGAGAGAGAGACACTAAATTTTAACATGGAAACTCAATGTGGAAAAAACCATGGAGACCAATCTCAAGTATATGAATGAGCACCAACTCAAATTACAATATTCATAAGCACCAACTTGTAAGAGCACCAACCCCTTTTTTGAGCACCAACACAACAACTAATTCATGAGCACCAACCCACAGGAGAACCAACCCCTATTGTGTATAACACATAACTATCTCTCAATGTTGCTTTCTCAACAAATGATATCACATTACTATATCTCTTTCTTTTCTCTCCTATGCTCTTTTAAGCAAGATATAACATTACAAACCATGCTCTTTCTCACATCTTAAAAATGGCTTTCCAAGCCTTTATTTATAGCTTACCAAATGACCTTTGGCATTCACCCTTTGTGACCCTTAAATCCTCATATAAAATGGTGCCACATTTGCATGACCCTTCAAATCCTTGCATTTGAAAAGTCACATGGTTACCCTTCACGAGCAAATATGTACTTTCCATTTTTGTCTTTATCTTGGTGATTTTTTGTATTCCTCAAAGTGTCATTTCATAAGAAATTGCACCCTTCCTCTTTTGTCTTCACTTGGTGACTCTTGAAATTCTTCAAGATGACTCTTCATGGGAAAATTCATCTCATTCCTCTTTTGTCTTTACCTCGTGACTCTTTGACTTCTTCATGGGCCTTTCTTTTGACTGTATGCAACCACAAATATATTCATTAATATTAAATAAATATCAACACACTTTAGTCAAAATATGAGCATTAAAAATACTTTTAGATAATAAATGCTATGGGGCCTTTATCACCAATGCTAGACCTTTGACATCAATGATAATATTTCCAACAATCCCCCCTTTGTCATTGATGGCAACCTCAAACTGAAACTGACACATCTTGAAACCTGTACTTCACATGCCAACCTGCATATATAGCCAAACTAAAAAACATATAGTAACTCCCCCTTATTGTATCATCCTGTACCTCTTTTTATACCTGTACCTGTACCTTTTTTGCACTTCTCCCCCTTTGACATCAATGTCAAATGATCTATCCTAGAGCTAACACTTAGCTCCCCCTCAACTGATGTTGATCCTCAATGGCAGGAAGTAAAAGAAATTACTCCCAAGTCCTCTCGTAGATCCTTGAATGTGTCTTTTGATCGTGCCTTTGTGAAGATATCTGATAACACATATAAATTATTTTCTGTCCTTTGAGCATCTGTAATCAACTCATTTGAATATTTTCTTCTAATCTCACAACCTTTTGCATAAAACTTTAATGTGTATTCCTGATCACATATTTGATTTACACTCAACAGATTATGCTTAAGACCTTCTATATATAA
The DNA here is from genome assembly GCA_037957365.1 of Torreya grandis. Classification (NCBI taxonomy): domain Eukaryota; kingdom Viridiplantae; phylum Streptophyta; class Pinopsida; order Cupressales; family Taxaceae; genus Torreya; species Torreya grandis. The sequence goes on from JARHVA010004435.1 coordinate 944,578, forward strand.
TAAATTATTAGTCTTGGTTCTACCATTATCCAAACTCAAAGTACCTTTTTCGGTTATCTTGACAGTAGTTTTGTCTCTAAATTTCAATGTTGTTGGACATAGTCATTGATGTATGAAGGATTGTCATTAATGTCAAAGGTAGCAAGTGTTATTATGCATTAATGACAAAGGTGTTGAGTTGAACAAAATTGTTGCAGAGACCCATGGAGTTGTGTGTGTACTTTGAATGATTATAAAAATACAAGAATAGTCATATGAATGTCTTTGATCACATGGTTATCTTGATAGATATGGCTAAGTACATAGGTGGATGTTAACAACATTTGCATATATCTCTTTGTGGTCTAAGTTATAAGTCATAAGGATGAGTAGAGAAAATGTTATAAATGCATAAGGTTGTTCCTCAGCTAAAAGCCTACTAAGTTTCCATACTTAGTCAATTTTGCACCTTTGCATTTATCTAGGAAATTCTTTCGGATAAAGTGGTTTGACAAATTCTTTCAAAAAAATGGTTTAGACTTTGTTGGATAAAATGTTCACAATAAAGTTTCCAAAGAAAATGAGTGCAATTTGGAATTCTTTCAAAGAAAGTGGTTTGACGAATTATTTTGGAAAAATTGCTAAGTTTTTGTCATAAAAATTATCCCAAATAAAAGTTTCGAAGGGATCTTTGCAAAAATCCCGAAGAGTAAGTGAACTGTTTAAATTTTTTGAAGGGTAGTTTACAAAAGTTCAAAAGGGATCTTTTCAAAATACCAAAGGGTAAGTGAACCGTTAAAATTTTCTGAAGGGATCTTTTCAAAAATGCCAAAGGGTAAGTGAACTATTCAAAGTTTTTGAAGGGTACTCTATAAAAGTTCTGAAGGGATCTTTTCAAAATGTCGAAGGGTAAGTGAATCGTTTAAAGTTTTTGAAGGGTACTTTACAAAATTTTTGAAGGGCATGTGACCCAAACAAAAATCCTAAAGGGTACTTTACCAAAGTTCCAAAAGGCATGTGACCCAAACAAAATTTTTGAAAGGTACTTTGCTAAAGCTCTGAAGGGCATGTGATCCAAACAAAAGTTCTGAATAGGTCACTTATAGAAGTCCTGAAGGACACTTTCGAAAGAAGGGAATTAATGAATTCTTTCAAAGAATTTGTCTAAGATAAGTGGACACTTACAAAGTTCTTGAAGGATACTTTCAGATAGAGAAGACACTTACAAAATTCTTGAAGGATACTTTTGGATGGAAAGGACACTTAAAAAGTTCCCAAAGGATACTTTCAGATGGAATGAATTCTTACCAAGTTTTTGAAGGATATTTCAAAAGAAATAGAGGTTACTCACAACATTGTCGAAGGATAAGTGTGGAGTCTCGTAGGGCATTTTAAAAAGTGCTGAAGGATCAAGGTGAGTTAAAGGTTGAACAAGTCTGAAGAGATCAAAGGAGCAAAAGTAATACATGAATTCCAAAGAAAATGAGTTGAGGTCAACATGCCAAAGTTTAATGACCAAGCCAATATAAAGATCATGCATCTTCAGAGATCGAATGACATGTAGAAAGCTCGATAAGGAAGATCTAATGAAACAAAGTGGAGTTAGTGATGTAATGTGACCTATATTTAATGACACAATATAAATCTAAATATTGAACATATCAAGGATAATCGAAAGGAGTGAAAGTGATCCAATTATATAAGAGATAACAAGATGCATAAAGGTGCTTGATAGGTAATGAAAAGAGCATAAAAATGATGTAAAGAAAAAAATCAAAAGCCCATATTTAATATGCTCTAATGGTCAAGTGGTGGAATAGATAGAACTTGTGATGAAATTGACATATCTATATGGAGTTTGAGATTGAATTGATCAAACTGATCAATATTTAATTAAGGAGGCTACACATTTATGACTTGAATCTAGTAGTTTCCAAATATAATAAAGAGACCAGAACATTGTGACGTGAAGTATGAATCGAGATTCGAGAGGTGTAAATGTCAAGCCACATTAAATGAGATCTATAATAGGAACCATTAAGGTGTAGTTAGAGTTTAAACATATTTTGAAGACATAAAACCCTAGATTATCTATATATAGACAACATCTAAAACATTGTCACTAGTATGCCATTACAATTGCAAAAGGAGCTACTAGAGTGACTTAAAATGTGTTAATTGGAGATGCATGCAGACACAGATAAAAAATTAGAGGGATAGAGAGATATATCCAGACACAAAGAGAGTGAGGCAGAGAAGAAGAAAGATCACATAGAGAATATGTAGAGATTGAGCAGTTATAGACAAGACTTGTAACAAAGAAATAGAGTTTGATTCTTTTTGTATTATGAAGTTGTAGCTTCATAATTTTGATCGGTAGGTGCCATCAAATAGACTAAGTTAGTGCTCAGTTATGGAGTGGATGCTTCCTTAGAGTGGGTGCTCTTGAGTGTAACTAGTGAGGTTTGCCAGTGAGGCATTTAATTATGAGGCTGGATTAGAATAGTATATTCTAGTAGCTATTCTCACCTTGGTTTTTATTTTTGAGTTTTTCACGTATAAATTTGGTGTAATGTGTTTTTTTTTTTGGTGTGTGTGTGTAATCTCTGCATCTATTCTTTAATATGCATATGCATCTATATCTTCTCTAAAAGGTTTAAAGAACTAATTTTAGTTGATCTACTGATTCACCTACCTCTCAGTACATAGTTGTGTTCAACAATTGGTATCAGATCCAAGGTTACCATAGGAGAAGTTTAATTGGCTTAGGTAGATCTTGGTTAGTGAACATAATGGCTAGTCAAGAAGGATCTTCATCAAACAAAGATCCTTTATTTGATGTGTCTAACTATGCTTTTTGGAGCATGAGGATGGAAGTATATTTGTCCTCTTTAGGGTTCGATGTATAGATGTCTGTGATAAATGGATACATAGCTCCTAATGTAACTCCTACCAATCAAGTGGCCAAAAAGGCATATGAGAACAATGCCAAGGCAAATTATGCTAATTTTCTTATGGATTGTCAAATTTAAAGTTAATCAAATTTATGTACTTTCAGAGTGTAAAATACATCTGGAACAAGATAAAGAGCATCTATGAAGGAGATGACAAGGTGAAACAAGCCAAGATACAAACATATAAAGGGTAGTTTTAGGGTCTCAAGATAAATGAAGAGGAAAAGATTGTCAACTACCGCCTCATGGTAGATGAAATAGTAAATGCAATCAAAGGTCTTGGTGAAAAAATGGAAGTCAACCATAGTCAATAAAATCTTAAGATCATTGCCATCAAGATATGATTCAAAAACCTTTGTAATAGAGGAAGTAAGAGATTTGGACAAAATCATAGTTGATGAGTTGCATGGAACATTCACAACCTATGAGATGAGAATGGGAGAGACTAACATTTTAAAAAGAGAACTTGCATTCAAAGTCATAAAGTAGGTAAAAGAAGAAACATCTATGTTTTAATCTAAGGAGATTAATGGAGAAGAAGCTAACTTTGTTAGAAAACTAAAGAGAGGATCAAGAAAAGACAAAAGCAAGCTACCATTCAAATGCTTTAAATGCGGTAAGGTAGGACACTTTGCTGCCAAATATCCTTATAATAAAAAATAAAATTATGAGCAAGTAGAGAGCAACAAAAAGGTGAAACCCCACTATGCAAAAAGGAAGAACTTCTTCAAGAGTAGGAAAGGGTTATACACAAAAGAAGATAGTGATTCAGTAAAATATAGTGATAGTGATAGCTCTAATGATGATCACGACTGTGCATTTGTAGCTAAGAGAAATGAATTCTTGTTCATGGAAAAAGAATCCACTTCTATAACTCAAGAACAAGATGCAGATGAAGATTGGAATGAAGAAGAGGAAGGTGAAATTAATTTAGAAGATGAATTTGCTTATGCTCTAGAAGAGATTGAGAAACTAAGAAAAGAGAACTCAAGACAGAAGAATCTTGGGAAAAAATAACTTGAAAAATTTGAACAAATGATAGTGGTTCTAAAAACTCAATGTAGTCAAGATGGATCTCCAATCCAAATTTGAAGAATGCATGATGATTGAGGTAGAAATAGTATCCTTGAGGAAAGAACTTGAGAAGGCAAAAGGCCAATTAGATAAAAGTCTAAAGTTTACAAAAGGATTAGACATTTTTAATAAATTAATCAACGTTCAAAAGCCCTCAAATAAAAAATCAGGTCTTGGATATGAAAAAGGAATAGGTTCCTCAATTAGTATGTCAACAAACCTATATGATAATTTCAAGATAAGAGGAGAAGCAGAAGAAAAGAAAAAGAAGGTCGGCAAGGACACTAAGCATGATCTAAACAAAGATAAAGGAGAATAAATTTAGAAAATAAAATTGAAATCAAAGATATAGAAGGATATACTAAAGTTCCAAACTTGAAGAAATAAAAGCGTATGAAAGTTTAATTTACTACACCAAAAAATGTTATGAACAGGTATTATTCATCCTTTTATGGTTATTATTATAGTTGCAATTAGTTTGGTCATAGAGCTATTGAATATAGAGTTGTACCTATAAGGAGAACTAATTTTGTAAGTAGAAACTCATTTGCTCCTTTGTTAGATTCAAGTATAATATGCTATAAATTCAATAATTTTGGTCACATAGCCAGGCATTGTAGGACTAACTTTGTAATGTCAAAAATAAACAATGCAAAGAAAGGCAAGTCTCTTAATGAGAACAAATGTCCAAAATTCATTAATAAAGAAAAGAAAAGGACATATAAGAGACCTAAGGAAACATGGAGAGTGAAAAATCAATCCTTGATTGCTCAAACAACACTTCACACCGAAGAGCAAAATTTATGGGTGAGAGATAGTGGGTGCTCAAAGCATATGACTGGTGACAAGAGAAAGTTCACCAAGTTGAGCAAGTGTAAGGAAGAAACTATCAGTTTGAGAGATAATACAATAGTTAAAATCAAAGAGAAAAGAAACTTGCACATAGATGGTAAGTTTCCTACAAATGATGTTCTTTATGTTGAAAGACTGAAGCATAATCGACTGAGTGTCAGCCAAATGTGTGACAATAGATATAAGGTCATATTTGATGCCGAAGGTTGCAAGCTAAAGAGATTTGGAAAAATAGTTGCAGAAGGGAAAAAGATCAAGAATAATATCTATAATCTTGTTGAGGCAAACAATAATAGTTGCCTCATAAGAAAGGTCGATGAAAGCTAGTTGTGGCATAGGAGAATGGGTCATGTCAATTTGATAATTTAGTCAAAGTGAGTACGAATAAGTGTGTAAGACATATGCCCAAGATAACTAAACCCATAGATACTACATGCATAGAATGCTAATTAGGAAAGCAAATAAGGGTCAAGTTTCAAATAAACTAATATGCAACTATAAAGTCTCTATAATTAGTTCATACTGATCTTTGTGGTTCTACCAAGCCAAGAGGATCTAAATGAGATAATTACTTCATGGTGTTTGTAGATGAGTACTCAAGGATGACATGGGTAACCTTTTTGAAAGACAAATCTCAAGCCTTTGAGATATTTAAGATCTTCTGTGCCATGGTTGAAAATAAAATGGGAAGGAAGATCAAATGTTTGAGATCTGATAAAGGTGGATAATTCACCTCCAATAATTTCATAGAATATTGTGAGAAGCATAGGATTAAAAGACACTACTCTATTGTAATAACTTCACAATAAAATGGAATTGTTGAGAGAAAGAATAGGACTATTAAAGAGATGGCCAGGACAATGTTGAAAGAGGCCAAACTATCTGATGGATATTGGAGAGAAGCAGTCTAAACAATAGTATACATCTTGAATAGAATTCAACTGAGGGTGAAGAGTGATAAGACCCCATATGAATTATGGTATATAAAAATTACATCTCTTAAGTACTTTAGAGCATTTGGAAGCAAATGCTACATCAGACTAAGAAGTTTTGAATCAAGATATGATGAGGGAATTTTTCTTGGGTACTCCATTCATAGCAAAGCCTATGTATGTTACAATAAGAGGATGCATAAAATAGTTAAGAGCATCAATGTCAAGGTTGAAGAAGGATTTAAACATATTGAAACTGATGAGGAGGTCAAAATTGTAGAATTAGGAGCAGAAAATGAAGAAGAAGATAGTGAAGAGGAGGAATAAAAGAGTGAAAAGGCAACTGCAATGTTTGTTCAAAAGGAACATCCCAAGGAGTAGATAATTGGAAAAAAAATGAGGGAGTTCAGACTAGGAGAAGAGTTGCAATGAACAAGGAATAAGTAAGTTTTGCTCTATTTTCAGAAATTGAGCCTAAAACCTTTAATGAAGCTAGCAAGGATGAAAATTGGTTAAAAGCCATGGAAGAGGAACTGAGCCAAATAAAAAAGAACAAAACTTTGGAATTAGTTCTAAGACCCATAGACAAGAATGCCATAGACACAAAATGGGTCTTTAAAAACAAGTTGAATGAAGATGGAGCTATTGTGAGAAACAAATCTAGGCTTGTTTGCAAAGCATATGCTCAAGTAGAAGGAATAGACTTTGAGGAGACATTTTCCCCAATGGAAAAATTGGAAGCCATTAGAATATTTTTAGTATTCTCAATCTTTAAGAAGTTCAAAGTCTATCAGATGGATGTTAAGTTAGCTTTCCTGAATGGAACCTTGGAAGAATAAGTATATATTGAACAACCTGAAGGTTTTCAGTTGACAGATGAGGAAGGCTATGTGTACAAATTGAAAAAAGCACTATATGGTCTAAAATAGGCACCTAGAGCATGCTATTCAAGGCTGGATCAATATTTGCAACAATAAGTATTTACCAAAGGATATGCAGAAGTAACTTGTATGTTAACTTTGATAATGGACATATGTTGATCATAGTTGTCTATGTTGATGACATCATTTTTTGTTGCAATAGTAACTATAGGTGCAAGGAGTTTGCAAATCAAATGCAAAAAAAGTTTGAAATGTCCATGATGGGAAAAGTTTCATTTTTTCTTTGTCTATAGGGTGTACAATCCAAAGAAGGGATATTCATATCCCAGACCAAGTATGCGAAGGAGATGCTCAAGAAATTTGGTATGAAGGACAATAGACCAATTAGCACTCCCATGATAATTGGATGTAAATTGAGAAAAGGTGATGAATCTCATGAAGTGAATCATACAATGTATAGGTCTATGACCAATAGTTTGCTATATCTCACTACATCAAGACTAGACATCATGCAAGCTGTATGCATGGTTTCTAGATTATAGGCTACTCCAAAAGAAAGACATGTAAGTGCTATAAAGAGAATCTTCAAATATATCAAAAACACAATATACTATGGCTTATGGTATCCTTCAAGTGATGATTTGACTTTGATAGCATACACAGATGCTGATTGGGTAGGAAACATAGATGATAGAATAAGTATTAGTGGTGGTGCATTCTTCCTTGGTAACATACTTGTTTCATGGCTGAGTAAAAAACAAGAGTCAATTACACTATCTAAAGTAGAAGAAAAATATGTTGTAGCAGTGGCATGTTGCACTCAAGTGTTGTAGATGAAGCATTCACTAAAATACATTGAAGTGGAGTTTAAATAACTAATTCACATTTTGTGTGACAATTCAAGTGCCATAAATATATCCAAAAATTTGGTGATGCACTCCAAAACAAAGCACATATCAATCAAGTATCACTTTCTGAGAGAGAGGGTTGGTGATCAAGAGGCCACAATGGAATATGTTCTAAAAAAAGATAAATTGTAGACATACTCACTAAACCTTTGCCTAAGGACCAATTTGAGTATCTAAGAGAAAAATTGGGAGTGGTAGCTCCCACACCACATCACTAGATTCTAGTGATAGGGCATGAGTCCAGGGGGAGCATTGCAGGAACATTATTAACTCCTAGATTAAGAGTAAATGCAATCTGGTGAGAAAGTTGTAGTCCTTTTGCTATTTGATGACAAAGGAGGTGACAAATGTGTGTTGGGTCTTGACCATTATGTCTATCTATATAGAAATATGTAGATTATTGATTGGTCTTTTAGACCAATGCTATATAAATGATTATTTATAGAATGTTGGAGCCAGGAGAGCTATATTTGAATGTGCCTACGTAGAGTTTAGGCAAATGTGCCATTACCTAAGGGAGAATTCTTCACAAAGTGTTCTAGCCTGTTAGGTCCAAGGATCAGAACAACCAAGATGTCAAAAAAAAAAAATATTGTTGACATATTATGGCAGAGACTCTTTGTCATTAATGTCAAAGGGAGAGAAAGCATGATGAAGATAAAGAAGTAAAGTTATTCTAATGATGTGTTGCCATCAATGACAAAGGGGGAGATTGTTGGACATAGTCATTGATGTATGAATGATTCTCATTGGTGTCAAAGGTAGCAAGTGCTATTATGCATTAATGACAAAGGTGTTGAGTTGAACAAACTTGTTACAGAGACCCATGGAGTTGTGTGTGTATTTTGAATGATTATGAAAATACAAGAACAATCATATGAATGTCTTTGGTCACATGGTTATCTTGACAGATATTGCTAAGTACACAAGTGGATGTTAACAACATTTGCATATATCTCTTTGTGGTCTAAGTTCTAAGTCATAAGGATGAGTAGAGAAAGTGTTACAAATGTATAAGGTCATTCCTCAGCTAAAATCCTACAAGTTTCCATACTTAGTCAATTTTACACCTTTGCATTTGTCCGAGGAATTTTTCAGAGAAAGTGGTTTAGCGAATTCTTTCAAGAAAATGGTTTAGACTTTGTAAGATAAAATGTTCATAATAAAGTTTTTGAAGGAAATGAGTGCAATTTGGAATTCTTTCAGATAAAGTGGTTTGATGAATTCTTTTAGAAAAATGGCTAAGTCTTTGTCAGAAAAATTGTCCCAAACAAAAGTTTTGAAGGGATCTTTGCAAAAATCCTGAAGGGTAAGTGAACCGTTCAAAGTTTTCAAAGGGTACTTTACAAAAGTTCAGAAGGATCTTTTCAAAATGCCAAAGGGTAAGTGAACCATTCAAAATTTCTAAAGGGATATTTTCAAAAATGTTGAAGGGTAAGTGAACCATTCAAAGTTTCCGAAGTGTACTTTACAAAAGTTTCGAAGGGATCTTTTCAAAATGCCAAAGGGTAAGTGAACCATTCAAATTTTCTTAAGGGTACTTTACAATTTTTTTGAAGGGCATGTGACCCAAAAAAAATCCTAAAGTATACTTTTCCAAAGTTTTGAAGGGCATGTGACCCAAATAAAAATTATGAAAGGTACTTTGCTAAAGATCCGAAGGGTATGTGATCCAAATAAAAGTTTTGAATATGTCACTTATAAAATTCCCGAACGACACTTTCGAAAGAAGGGCATTGATGCATTCTTTTAGAGAATTTGTCTAAGGCAAATGGACACTTAAAAAGTCCCAAAGGATACTTTTGGATGGAGAGGACACTTAAAAAATTATCGAATGATACTTTCAGGTGGAGAGGACACTTACAAAGTTTTCGAAGGATACTTTCAGATGGAATGGACTCTTACAAAGTTTTTGAAGGATATTTTATAATAAATAGAGGTCACTTGCAACATTGTCAAAGGATAAGTGTGGAGTTTCATAGGGCATTTTCAAAAGTCTTGAAGGATCAAGGTGAGTTAAAGGTTGAGTAACTCTGAAGAGATCAAAGGAATAAAAACAATACATGAATGCTGAATAAAATGAGATGAGGCCAACATGTTGAAGTTTAATGGCCAAGCCAATATAAAGATCATGCATTTTCAAAGATCGAATGACATGCATAAAGCTTGATAAGGAAGATCCAATAAAACAAAGTGGAGTCAGTGATGTAATGTAACCTATAGTTAATGCCACAATAAAAAGGTAAAAATCAAGCATATCGAGGATAATCGAAAGGAGTGAAAGTGATCTAATTATATAAGAGATAGCAAGATGTAAAAAAGAGTTTGATGGTTAATGAAAAGAGCATAAAAATGGCACAAAGGAAAAAAATTAAAAGCCCGCATTTAATATGCTCTAACGGTCAAGTGAAAGAATAGATAGAACTTGTGATGAACTCGACATATCTACACAGAGCTCAAGATTGAATTGATCCAATTGATCAATCTAAAATTAAGGAGGCTATGCATTTATGACTTGAATCTAGCAGTTGCCAAATATAGTAAAGAGACTAGAACATTATGGCATGAAGCATGAGTCGAGACATGAGAGGTGTAAATGCCAAGCCACATTAAATGAGATCTAAAACTGGAGCTAGTAAGGTGTAGTCAGAGTGTAAACACATTTTGAAGACATGAAACCCTAGATTCATTATCTATATATATACAACATCTAGAACATTGTCACCAGTCTACCATTATAATTGCAAAAGGATCTAATAGAGTGACTCAAAGTGTGTCTATTGGAGATGCATACAAACATAGAGAAAAATTTAGAGGGATAGAGAGATATATCCAAACACAAAGAGAGTGAGGCAAAGAGGAAGAAAGAACACATAGAAAATGTGCAGAGATTGAGCAGTTACAAACAAGACTTATAACAAAGAAAGAGTTTGATTCTTTTTGTAGTATGAAGTTGTAGCTTCATAATTCTAATTAGTGGGTGCCATCAGATAGACTGAGTTGGTGCTTAGTTAGAGAGTGGGTGCTCTTGAATGTAACTAGTAAAGTTTGTCAGTGAGGCATTAAACTATGAGTTTGGATTAGGACATTAGATTCTAGTAGTTATTCTCATCATGGTTTTTTTCTTTGGGTTTTCCATGTATAAATCTGATGTAATATGTTTCTTTGTGTAATCTCTGCATCTATTCTTTAATATGCATATGCATTTGTATCTTCTCTAAATGGTTTAAAGAACTAGTTTTAGCTGATATACTAATTCACCCCCCTCTTAGTAGATAGTTAAATTCAACAACTATGCCACCATTGATCTTATTTAGAGTTATGAACTTGCTCTTATCTCATGTCATGTGCCTCTAACATCTACTATCAATGAACCAAGCTTGTTCTTCATTTATTGCATGCAAATCTATCTGAACTAACATAGAATCTTCAGGTTATTTCTTCTGCCATGAACCTGTCTGAACCTTCTTTTTGATGAATGGAACCTTAAAAATTCAGTCCTTCTTGTCTGACTCAAACACACTTCTATAATGCTAGGTTGTATGTCTAAAATTATTGCACTTGTAACAAACTATGGCCTCTTCATCAAAGCCTGATAGAGGAACAAAAGAGTTGTGGCTTTTGCTTAAATTTGCATAAGTTTTTTCTCCTTATTTTTGAAATTATTAGATCTTTTTTGACATTCTATTTTCTTATGACCATATCCATTACAATAAAAATAGTAACCATGAAAATATACCCTATTTGTGTATCTTTGTCATGATTGTATTTTGTAGCTCTGTTCCTTCCAATCTTCTTTATTTGAGATATCCTCTATTTTCTTCACTTCTTCCCTTTTTGTTTCCTCTTTTGTAAGAGCTTCAATATAGCTCTTTTTATTTTGAAATTAGATATCTATCTTATCTGATATTGAATTTTGACTTTTCAATATCATATTTAACATGTTAGTTCTATCCTCAAATTTTGAATCACTGACTGATTTATCATTGACAAATTTCTCAATATCTTATTTTAAAGAGGCAATTTCAATAACATACCTTTCAATTTTTCACTTCCTTTTTGCAACTATGCTGTTAGATCTTTTTCATTCTTTTGGGCTTATTCAAAGTGTGCTTGTATATCTTCAATAATTTTCTTTGACTCCTTTTCATTTTTCTTGATCTGACGCTTCAATCTTTGATTATTCTTCTCAAGATCTTCTAATTCTTCTAAAGCACAAATGAGTTCTCTTTCTAGATTCACCTTGGATTCATCCTCACTTTCATCATCTTCTTCTTGATCATCTGTACTTTTACTTGTGGAGACTTCTTTATGTATGGTTATGAATAGATTTTTTTCTTCATCCGAGTCACTAACTCCACTACCTTCGACTGAGCTAAGATCTTTAGAATATAAACTCTTCTTCTTGAATCTCTTCTTATATTTGCCTTTGAAGTTTTTTTTGTATATAGACTTTCCTTATTCATTGTCACCATTATTCTTATTTGGGCATCTATCTGCAAAATGTATAATCTTACCACATTTAAAATATTTAAATGATAATTTTTCTTGATATTTACTTGTGCCCTTTTTAGGCTTGTGGATGAATAGAGTTCCATTGTCATCTTCCTCATCGCTAGAGATGTCACTTGATTCTTGAATCTTGGCTTTCTCTTTCTTTGATATCTTGAAAGAAAATTCTCTCTTTGAGGGTTTCTCTTGTTCGGTCCACATCTCATATGCCGTAAGAATACCATATAGTTCATCCATCTTTAGCTTGGCAAGATCCTTCATCTCCTCGATTGCTGAAACCTTTGCATCATATCTCATTGGTAGAGATATCAAATTTTTTTATACCATAGTTGACTCTTCTAACTTTTCTCCAAGACCTTGAATGTGATTTACAATTTGATCAACCCACAAAAAATAACTCGCTATATTTTCTTTCTCTTTTATCTTTAAACTCTTAAACTATCTTCTGAAACTCTAAAGCTTAGCCCACTGAAATTTTTTATAACCTTTGTAAATATTCTCAAGCTTTACACAAGTCTCATGAGAATATTTGCATTGCATAACATTAACAAATTTTGATTCACATAAACCACATAAAATATCATTTAAAACTTTAACATTATTTTCACTTGCTTTCTTTTCTACTGGACTAGTTACAAGTGTTTGTGGCTCTTCATATTCTTCTAACATTGCTTGCCAAATATCGAGGCCAAGGTCCATAAAATAAGTCATCATCCTTATGCTCCAAAAGACATAATTTGTCTCATCAAACAAAGGTGCCTTAGTTGTATAAAAACCTCCATGAGATCTAGCCATCGTGTTTTCCTTGATCTACCTTCAAACTGTAAAACTCTTTCCAAAGGAACCTGCTCTGATATGAATTGTTAAGCACGCGATACACTGAGAGAGGGGTGAATCAGTATATCATATATCTTATAAAATTTTACTTAATCAAATTCCACTTAATCATATATTAAAGATATGTAATAAAATTGAAACAATAAACACCACACAAGAAAGATAGAGACACCAAATTTTAACGTGGAAACCCAATGTGAAAAAAACCATGGAGACCAATCTCAAGTATATGAATGAGCACCAACTCAAACTATAATATTCACAAGCACCAACTTGCAAGAGTACCAACCCCTTTGCTGAGCACCAACACAACAACTAATTTGTGAGCACCAACTCAGAGGAGCACTAACCCCTATTGTGTATACCATAGTTGGAATAATCACCTAAAACTCATTATTTTCTTTTTTGAAATGAGTTTTTCATGCTAGAATTCACAGCCAAAAACTCACCAAAAAACTCACAAAAACTTGTGTGATCTGGGTATAAAGCCCGTGGATGGCAAAAAGGGCATTTCATTTTTTTTCATCTGTTCTTCACTCTTGCTTGGCCAAAAACCCACTCCAAACCATTTTCACCATTTTTTAGTGATTTTTCATCTAGGAGATGAGATTTGAAGGAGATTTTCATTGGATTTCGAAGGCAAATTGGATTTCTAGGTAGGTTTTCTGATTTTTCTTTTTCTTTTTTTTCTTTTTTTTTTCCTTCATTTTTGTTGATTATATGTTTAAAAAACATCATGAATGTAATATAAAAAATATTTAAATACATTTATATTATTGAAAAGAAGATTTAGATTCATCAAAACAAATAAAATTGACATATTTTTCTAATTTTTTTACATATTTTTTTGATTTTTTCATTTTTTTGAAATTTTATTCAAACCCTAGTTATTTTTTAAATTTTGAATCCTCTTTTTTGTTGATTTTTTTAAAAATATCTTAGATTAGCTTAATTTTTTACTAATTTAAAGTAATTTTTTGATTTTTACATTTTTTTCACATTTTTTTAAAAACCTAGTTTATTATTATTATTATTTTTTTTTAATCCATTTTTTTGATGAAAATGTTTAGAATCTTAGATTAGTTTAAATTTTTACTAATTTAAAGTAATATATTTTGATTTAATATAATTTAGCTTGTTTTTTAATTTTCTATCAAAAAATTAACTAGTTGTGCTTTCACTTTGTCATTATGTGTAGGTTAATTGATAATGTCTTCAAAATCTGTTTCTGCTTCAGGCTCAGCCCTATCCATTCTTGGGGGATTTGTAGGCACTCGTCCAATAGGAACTAGATATCCTACTTGGAAATATGCATATGAAGGACTAAAACATAATTTAGTCTATTGCATTAGATGTCAAATGTATACCATGGAGGCATCAATCACTTCAAATACCACCTTGTTGGTATCCCTCAACGTGATGCTAAGGGATACATAAAAACCAAAGATAAAATAAAAAGATAAATGCATGACATACTTGTATCTATAGAATAAAAAAAGGTGCAAAGAGTGAAGGCAAAAGTGGTAATGCAAGCAGCCATAGCTTCTTCTCAAGGTGCTCCCGTCAACCTTGAGTCAGATGATGATGTAGCAGGCATAGTGGGCTCTCTTCATTGTCCATGTGTGTGAAGGCAACTGATGAAACCCACCACCACCTTAATCCCTTCATCTACCTCTATTAGAGCACTAGGATAAACACTATAGGTTCACGCATGTATGATTTTTTAATGCCTAAAAATACATGTGATGCACAACCTTCCTTAGAGGTAACTAGGTGGAACATGGAGGTGCATGAGAAAATAAACGTTACTTGTGTGGATTTTTGGTACTTCAACAACATTCCTTTCAATATGGCAAGATCACCTAACTGGTACAATTTGGTAACCGCATTGATAGTTTTAGGAAAAAGTTACAAGGTGCCATCTCACAAATATTTGAGTGGGAGGTTAGTTTATGTTTTTTAATTTATGTTTTTTAAGTTTAATTTATGATTAATTTAAGCTATTTTTTTGTTTACAAATTAAAATTGTATACTTAGTTTCACTTTGTACTTAGGTTACTTACTAGTGCAACTAAAAGGGCAAGGACAATGTTAGAAGAACAAAGAGAAGAATGGCAAAAATATGGATACACTATTCTTTTTGATGGGTGGATAGATGGTAAAAACTATACCATCATTAATTTTTTGGTTTCTTGCAAAGATGAGGTGGTGTTCTTAAAATCTGTGGATGCCTCCAACATAGTAAAAAATATAGAAAATTTGGCTAAAATGTTGGAACAAGTGTGCATGGAGGTTGGGATTGAAAATGTGATGCTAATCATAACTGACAATGTAGTAACATTTGTGGTAGAAGAAGAATTCTCCAAGATAAACACCACATAATTTTTTGGACACCATGTATTGCCCATGTCCCTGACCTTCTTTTGGAGGACATAGGTAAATTATATTAGGTCACAACAATTGTAGAGGATGGGAGGAGGATCACTAAATTTATCTACAAACACCCTTGGGTTCTTCACTTGATGGGGGAACACACCCAAGGGAGAGAATTGGTGAGATCTAGTGTGACAAGGTTTGTAATGGTTTTCTTAATGTTGTAAAGCATTCTTGGTGCATTGACAGATTTGAAATAAATATTTTTGAGTCAAGCATGGCTAGACTCAAGTTATTCAAAGAAGCTGGAAGGAGATAGAGTTTCAAGAATTCTCTTCGACGTCTTCTTTGCATAAAGAGCTATGGAGATTATGAAGGTAACTTCAAAACTTTGAATCTAAATTCAAATTGAATATTTTTTAAATGCCTTTCATTGTAAATTTGTAAATTGTAACTCTGATATTTTTTGCATTTTTAAATTTATAGTGTAGGTGTCAGAGCCCTTGGTTAGAGTTCTTCACTTAGAGGATGGGGATAAAAATCCAATGTGGTATCTTTATAAGGCCATGGATAGGGCCAAAGAAATTATTAGAATTTATTATAAGGGGGACCACCTCAAGTTTAATCCTATTTGGGAGATTGTTGACAAGAGGTGGAGCCATCAAATCCACCAACCCATCCATGCAATAGGGTACTTTTTGAATCCCCAATTCTTCCATTTAGAAACCTATGTAGATCCAACTGGAGAGGTTATGTAGGGCCTCATTACTTGCATTCAGAGGATGACATCCATGACTGAGGAGGTAGACCTCATTATTAATGACTTGCAAAGTTATAGGGAAAAAAGGGTGCACTCTTCTAAAGAAAAAGAACAATAACAAATCAACCACCAGGTATAAAATTTGAAATGTACAAGTTACAAGTTACAAAAATTGATAATTACAAGTTACAAGTTACAAGTTTGTAAATATTTTTTTTGTAGATGTTTGGTGGACAAATTGGGTTTGAAAATCCCCAAATCTTCAAAAATTTACCCTCCATGTCTTATGTCAGCCTTGTAGTTCATCCAATTATGAGTGTAATTGGAGCTTGTTTAAGGCCATCCACACAAAGAAGAGGAACACACTAGCTCAAAAATGCCTCAATGACCTTGTCTATGTGCAATATAATCTTTGATTATGCATAAGAAAGGTAGATGAAATATCAGATGATCTAATTGATTTAGATGAGATAGATCCATACAGTGATTGGATAGGGTGGGGGGAGTAGCCTCCATTATTTTTTGAGGATGACATTTATGATTTAGAGTGATAGACAATAGAGGAGGGTTGGATTTTCAATCTCATTAGATGACCTTGAGGATGACCTTGAGGAGGAGTCATTGCCAGTGCCACCACCACCAGCTATAGCAGGATCTACATCTAGGATGGAGGTAGAGAATCCATAGGCACAATAGGAGTGGAGTCCTATGACTAGACCCTCTCTCGGTCCCCTACTAAGATCTAGACATGGGAAGAGGAAGATGTGAATTTGTAAAAACTAAAATATATTAATGTTTATGTAGTATTTACTTTCATTTTTACAAAATCAATTTGCTATTTTCATTTTGTTTCAAACTATCATATTAGCGTATTGAGCATTCTACATGAGGATGCCATTTTTTATTTAATTTTCTTTCAAATAATCAAATACAACTTGTTTTTTCTATGTACTCATTTGTTGACTAATTGGATGCATCTTATCTTTGAATTTTGCAAAAAAATGCATTTTTAGTGAAGTTTAAGCAATTTTTTAAGTTACTGAGCTTTTACTGAGTTTTTTTTTTGAATTGAGTTTTCTAAGCTTGCTAAGTAATTACAAATGGTGAGTTTTAAAACTATGGTGTATACCACACAACTATATTTCAATGTTTCTTTCTCAACAAATGATAACACATTACTATTTCTCTTTCTTTTCTCTCCTATGCTCTTCTACGCAAGATATAACAATTACAAACCATGCACTTTCTTACATCTTAAAAATGGCTTCCCAAGCCTTTATTTATAGCTTACCAAATGACCTTTGACATTCACCTTTTGTGACCCTTCAATCCTCATGGAAAATGGCACCACATTTGCATGACCCTTCAAATCCTTGCATTTGAAAAGTCACATGGTGACCCTTCACGAGCAAATGCATCCTTTTCTATTTTGTCTTTATCTTGATGACTTTTCTTATTCTTCAAAGTGTCCCTTCATGAGAAATTGCAACCTTATTCTTTTGTCTTCACTTGGTGACTCTTGGAGTTCCTCAAGATAACTTTTCATGGGAAAATGTGTCCCATTCCTCTTTTGTCTTTACCTTGTGATTTTTTGACTTCTTCATGGGCCCTTCTTTTGACTTTATGCAACCAAAAATATATTCATTAATATTAAATAAATATCAACACACTTTAGCCAAAATATGACCATTAAAAACACTTTAGACAATAAATGCTATGGGGCCTTTATCATCAATGCTAGACCTTTGACATCAATGACAATATTTTCAACATAATACTCTCATTAAAAATTTCTAGTAGATGAAGGATCAGACATTAATGTCTCTTCCCTTTGGTTAATTAAACAAATATGATACATCAAATAAAATCTCAAACAAACATGCCTCACATGTAGAGGATTCAATAAAACCAATCAAAAACCATTGGATTGCATTTGGCTCCCACTCACCATCAGACCCAAGGCAATTCACACTAAGTTTATGGTTCTTGATCTTCTATTATCTTACAACATGCTCCTTGGTCACCCATGGACACATTGTATGAATGTCATTGATTCTTCAGGTAGTCAATGTATCAAATTCATACATAATGGAAAACATTACAAACATGACTCTGATCCTAATCCATAGAGCATTCAATTACCAAATCCTAAATTTCAATATCGTATTCCTATTATTTCTCACATTAACAATCCACTTCTCCCTGAGTTTGTTAATATGCATTTTGATTTACATGTTACTCTTATAGATTCAATTGATGATGAACCAAATGAATTGAAAAATACTTGTAATACCACGCAATTACCTCCTTTTTTAAAAAAATGGCTCCCTCCTCCTTTAATCCCATGAGATTGTACAATTCCATTATTTGATGATAGTAATAATACTCTCCCCATGCAACACATATGAAGCCTCTTACATAGAGGATGACTTCACTTGTAATGAATATGGAATAGATAAACTTTTAAAATATCTTTTAACTATGTTTCTTTGTAAATTTAGCAACATAGGTGTTTCCACCACTAACTCTCATATGGAAATTGATGCATGCAATATCTCTCCCACTTATGATGATAATTATATTGTGGCCCAAGCTCAATCACAAGATTTAGATGTACAACATTATCAAAAGACAATAAAAATACATGCCTTCAACCATGATGTTCATGTCATTCATATCTCATCTGATATTGAATCAAAACCTTAAAGTTATTTACCCCCTACTAATCCACCATTGTAAACATTTCATGGGTCATAAAAAAAAATCTACTATTACATCCTCTAAATGTCCTATACAACTTAATCTAATACAACCCACTTTACCAACCATTAATATCATCTCTTTGTTAAAATTGTACTGATTAATCTAAACTATTACCATCTGAACCAATTCAACATAACACAATTGAAATAACGCATCATAATTTACCACCTAAAAACATATTTATTGAACAAACTAGTACAATTACTATGGGCCTTGTTGATTTAGCTCAACCCAATCTCACCAACATAGAATCTTTATCCTTTACTCTATCTGAAATTGCATTAGATGGTAAAGCTACTAATGTGAGACAAATACAGTTTCAATATTATAGAAAAAATAATCAAATTATTGATGTTGAAGTAGATGTTAAATATTATGGACCTTTACCTATGCTTACTAATGATGAAGCTATATTAAAAATCTTACATGCTAGAGAACCTCAACTTCTACGCCAACATATAAACTTCACAAATTTCACTAAAAGGTTCCTATTTTAAACAATTTCATTACTAATGTAGAACCTAAAACACATCCTATTTCTTCCCTCCCTCTTGGTCTGTTAGGAACCCACGGAAGCACAACTGATTACCATATACAAGCAACTAACATGCGAAATTAACCAGAAATAACAAGTAACTAGAGTTCAAAAATAACACAGAATATGAGAGACAATACACAACTTGTATTAATACTCTTCCAAAAAATAAATACAATAAAGAAGATGCCACTTCTTCTTCACACCTCTCAGAGGCTTTCCACACCTCAAGTGTACAGTAATTCTTTCCTCAAAGCTCTCTCTCTTACGGTCCCAACACACAACTCAAACACAAAGTTGATGTTCACCTCCAACCAGTCAGTATCCACTACTGCTAGTACACAAGTGCTCCACGCACTCCAAGTACTCAATGTACTCTAAGTAGATCTCCCATAAACTTGCAAAAACTTGCAACTCAAATGATCTTATGGAAGGAACTTCCTTGCCTTCTTCTCTTGCTCTCTGATGTGTTGCTGTCACCTTTGATCCTACTGTCACCTACAGATCTCCTTTGACCTCACACACACACTTGTTACCATGTAGATCTCTCTACACCCTGAAGAACCCTTGTCTTTGCCTCACCAAGTCCTTATGATTCTCCAAACTAGTACCCCGATGGATCTTCTCCCTGATCTAGCACACCTGCAGACCAACCTGATCATACACACTCGGCACCCCTGTGGAACTAGGAGGAACACCCTTGCTCTCTTCACACACAGAAAGAGCTAACCTTGCTCAACTCAACTAGCACCAATTATAATACAGCCCATGAGTCTATTATATAGATCTCATGCAAACAATAATTAGACATCTAATTACAATAATTAGATCTGTAGCTCAAGACTATAATTAGCCTTCTTACATGCAACCAATCGGTTCATTAACTAATTGTCCGTAACACTCATAGTTTTGAACCACACAGGTGACCGACATCAGTCCCTATCTGCCTGGGGGTGACCGACGTCGGCCGATCCATGACCGTCATCGGCAACTTCTTGTCTCCACCTGACCGATGTCGGTTGGCCTGACTGACGTCGGTGACTGTGACACTCAGCAACCTCCTCCTCCATGTTTGCATCAGTGAAGCTTTTAGATCCACAACCTAACAATCTTCCACTTGGAGATAAATAGATGCACTGTACCTGTACCTGTACCCTGTCTAATCTATTTTCTGGCTTGTATCCCTCTTCAAGCTCAACATTGAAGACCAACCACCACACATCCTATGGTGCAACACCTGTCATCCAATTAACCTACCACATCCGAAGTACTTGACCCTGTATAGCATGAATCCCTGCTGTTGGTCTCTCTCAGATACTTGAGAATCTATTGAACTACCCTTCAGTGCTTCTTTCCCAGATTGACTACAAACTTTTTGACAACACCCACTGCTTGGGCAAACTCAGGTCGATATCAGACCTCATGTGATTTCAGACACTAAACTATCTAGCCCTTGGTGTGCTCCGATTCTACATCCTGCATATTGAACCTCGCCAACACCTGATTCACATCAGCTCCCACTGGAGACAAAATCAACCTGTGATCTTCCATGTCTCTCATGCCAAAGAATTTTGCTACTCCAAATTCCTCATGACATGCCACTGAACTAACCTTACCCTTAGCTCAACAAAAACCTATATGTCTGAACCTGTAACTAGTATACCATCTACATACAGTAACAGGATAATGTAGCTATCATCATCCACCTGGTAAGACAAACACAATGGTTACACTGACACTGACTAAAGCCTTGCTTTGTCATCCACCTGTCAAAACCTGTACCACTGTCCTGTAGCTTTCTCAAGACCATAAGACCTAGCCTTCCATCTCACGTATTCATTCTCTCTATTCTTTAACTAAGATATCCATTCATCTTAGTGCTTTTCATACCGACTAGCAACCCTACCAAATCTCTCGTTTGATTCTGCATCCTGTTCATGCCATGCTCCCACTATTTCCTGGATCTTTCCTGCTCTGCAGTGAGCAACAAGTATAAAGAAGAGGAACAATGAATTTGAAGCTTACTTACACTTTCAATCCTCCCCATGGGCATTTGAGACTCTTTGATAGCTTGCTGTTTGCCCAAAATCTATCTCAGTGACCGACCTCGATCACCACACAGTCTGCATCCAACCGACATCGGTTCCATGTGACTGTCCAGGTCACCGACGCCGGTTATGTTGCCAACATCGATCTCCACCTACCTGACACCACCGACTCCTCTAGTCTGCACATGACCGATGTCGACACCTGTCTGTTCGATGTCGGTTACCCTTGACCGATGTCGGTACTTGTGTATGCCTGTGAGTGATGACTTTTTACTCGCGAGCTCTCCATGGATCAAAACCCTATCCAAACCACCCTGCTCAGAGATGTCCAGCCCCATCCACTGATCTCTGTCCATCATCTCCTCTAAAAAACCAAGGCTTTCCAGTTCTTAAGTTTATCAAATACATCAGTCTTCCTTTTCTTGTAATAAACACAATCCTTTCTTGTAGCAACCCACTGCTCACAAAAATCTCAGTCTATGCTCTCTGAAGCTGATCTCTTCCCTTTTGACTTAAGAACATCCATTCCCTTCTCACTTATGTGACCAAGCCTACAAAGCCACACCTGTGCAATAGAAGTGGAAACAGTAATACAAGCAAGTAGATAAAGAGTACCTACTTTCTTACCACATGCTAATTCAAGTGCATCCGCTGTGAGAGTTTTTGTGCATCTCTCATCACCCAAATTTCTTGAAGTAATTAGCCGCATCTCCAAGACTGGGACCTGCATGACCTCTTTCAACACCCATGTGTTGGCCACCTGCAATTTTAGCATCACTTCCCCTTTGCCAATACTATGACAAGGCTCACCAACCCCTCTACTTGGGGCTGCATGGAAAGAGGCAACATAATATATTAACCAAGATTCAATTTTATCCAAGAAACATCTCAGAGCATCCTATGAAACAACACCTGCAACATCTGCATCTTCAGTTCCTTCATGTTGATCTGCTACCAACCAACAATATTTCTTTACCTGCTCTTTCTTTCCATAACACCGTAATTGACCATTCATGCTATTCAATTTCTCCATTCTTAGTGTACTTTTTTTATCGTTGCTATACTCCCACTCAATCAGAAACCCCTGAGAGTGACCTGTAACCAAACACAAACCTGCTCCCTGCAACCTTAGCTCTGATACCAACTATTAGGAACCCATGGAAGCACAACTAATTACCATATACAAGCAACTAACATGCAGAATTAACCAGAAGTAACAAGTAACTAGAATTCAAAAATAACACAGAATATGAGAGACAATACACAACTTGTATTAATACTCTTCCAGAAAAGAATTACAATAAAGAAGATGCCACTTCTTCTTCACACCTCTCAGAGGCTTCCCACACCTCAAGTGTACAGTAATTCTTTCCTCAAAGCTCTCTCTCTTATGGTCCCAACACACAACTCAAACACAGAGTTGGTGTTCACCTCCAACCAGTTAGTATCCACTACTGCTAGTACACAAGTGCTCCACGCACTCCAAGTACTCAATGTACTCCAAGTAGATCTCCCATGAACTTGCAACAACCTGTAACTCAAATGATCTTACTTATGGAAGGAACTTCCTTGCCTTCCTCTCTTGCTCTCTGATGTGTTGCTGTCACCTTTGATCCTGCTGTCACCTGCAGATCTCCTTTAACCTCGCACACACACTTGTTACCATGTAGATCTCTCTACACCTTAAAGAACCCTTATTTTTGCCTCACCAAGTCCTTATGATTCTCCAAACCAGTACCTCGGTGGATCTTCTCCCTGATCTAGCACACTTGCAGACCAACCTGATCATACACACTCGACACCCCTGTGGAACTAGGAGGAACACCCTTGCTCTCTTCACACACAGAAAGAGTTAACCTTGCTCAACTCAACTAACACCAATTACAATACAACCCATGAGTCTATTATATAGATCTCATGCAAACAATAATTAGACATCTAATTATAATAATTAGATCCGCAACTCAAGACTATAATTAGCCTTCTTACATGCAAACAACCGGTTCGTTAACTAACTATCTGTAACACTCACAGTTTCAAACTGCACAGGCGATCGACGTCAGTCCCTGTTTGCCTGAGGGTGACCAACGTCGGTCGATCCATGACTGTCATCGACAGCTTTCTGTCTCCACCTGACCGACGTCGGTTGGCCTGACCGATGCCGGTGACTGTGACACTCAACAACCTGCTCCTCCATGTTTGCATCAGTGAAGCTTTTAGCTCCACAACCCAACATGTTCCATATCACTTCTAAGAAAAAAATGCTATGTTTATCTAAGAAACTACAAAATTCAAATATGGAACACCTTAATGTCCATGACCTATTACCATCTCTAAAGAGCTCATCCCCGAAGAACATGATAAGTTTAGTCTATCCTTTGATAAATATCATGGAATTTTTAGTTATTCATATGAAGACATGTCTAGATCTGATCCTAACATTATTGTCCATAATATCATTACCTACCCAGATGTCAAACCGTGCAACAAAAAAAAAAAAAATTCTATCCTAAGATTTATACTTTATGCCATAAATAAATCATCAAACTTTTGGATGCTAAATTCATTAAACCTATGGATTATTTATAATGAATTTCAAACATTGTCTCTATTTGAAAAAAAAACACCATGGTTATTCATATATACATTGACTTTTGCAACCTAAATCTAGGTTATCCAAAAGATAATTTTCCTCTACCATCAATTGATGTCATTTTTGATTCTACAAAATAAGGAACCTATCTCTTTGTTAAAATGGATTTTGGCCTTAAAAATGTTGGAGATATCTATTAATGTGCAATGACCCATATTTTTCATGATCTTATCCATAAAATTGTCAAAACATTTGTGGATAATTTTATTTCCAATTCTAAACATCATGAAAACCATATTCATAATTTAATTATCATCTTTGATTGAATCATTAAATACATAGTTAGACTCAATCCCTTCAAATGTGTGTTTCGAATTATTTTTGGTAAACTATTAGGTTTTCTAGTCTCTTGTTCGATCTACCTAAAATCAAAGGTATTATCAACATGCTTATCCATTGCTCCATT
Organism: Torreya grandis; assembly: GCA_037957365.1. Classification (NCBI taxonomy): domain Eukaryota; kingdom Viridiplantae; phylum Streptophyta; class Pinopsida; order Cupressales; family Taxaceae; genus Torreya; species Torreya grandis. The sequence continues at coordinate 969,045 of JARHVA010004435.1, forward strand.
CCAGACATATGAACATACATTGGAAAACTTGGGGTAATTTTCCACTTTGTTCCATAAATGGCTTACCATATATACTTTGTTAATTCTCTTCTAAAAAGGGTAATGCTATAGAAGGAATAGATTCATGCCAAAAATCATTTGATATCATGAAATAATATTTGATTAATCCTCCTACCCTTCGATGACCTTAAAATGACCATCCATTAATCTCATATATGCCATCTACCCCCATATCAATTGGGGTAATACTTGCTCAACAAGATGATATTGGTAGATAATATGCTATCTAATATATCAGTTAAGGCTTAATCGACTACAAAAAATGTTATATAATAGTAGAACTTGATTGTCTAGCTATCTATCTTATGATTGAAAAGCTCTGCCATTACATGGTCTATCAAACTACTTTTGTCATTATTAATTATTATCCACTTCATCATTTATTCTCTAAATATTTCTTACTTGGAGATATAATTGGCAAATGAATGGTCCTCTTAATGGAATTTGATCTTCGAATTGTTACATAAAATTCTATCAAAGGATTGGTCATTGAAGATCAACATGTGGTTGTTTCCTTACCAGCTACTAATCATATTCAAGATACTCTTCCTAATGAAGATATTATTTATATAGAAGGTCTTAACCAAACAATCTCACTCAAAGATTATTTCCATAACTTCACTATTGATTTTGAAGAAAATAACCATGAAGAATTTGATCATCATTCTACTGCTAAACCTAAAGTAGTCATTAAAGTATCAGAATTTACAATTGACATGTATGAAGAAACTTAAACACTTCACTTCGATGGTGAAAAATGCCTTCAAGGAGCTAGGGTAGGTCATGCTTTAACAAACCCCATGATAAAATCATACCTTTAACATTTTGATTAACATTTGATGTCACCAATAACATGGCTGAATATGAAGCCCTTCTATTAAGTATGCAAGCCATAATTGATTTAGATATCCCAGATTTACATGATTTAGATGATTCATAACTCATATGTCATCAAGTTAGTGGAGATTATCAATTTAAAATTAAAAACCCTATCACACATCATCAAATTTTCACTACACTTATGAAATAATTCACTTCATTTACTATTGAACCAATCCTATGAGAGAAAAATGCTATAGCTGATTCTCTTGCTTCATCATCATCTTTATTTCACCCTCATCAAGTTATTCATGATTCCCTATTTCTTATCCAAATGAAGAAGTCACCTTCTTCTATACAAAATAAATATGATTATCTAATTTTTCACATATAAGTTGTCATTACTTGACAAATCTCATGGTATGAAAATTTCATCCAATTCATCAAACATCATACTTATTCTCTATAAGTAGATTCTCATGAAAATATTTAAATTTGTAAACAAGTGTAAAAATATGTACTTTGACATAACACCCTCTATTATCATAATGTAGAAGGTACCTTATTCTGTTGTATAATGCTAGAAGAAGTTACTAATCTTCTTGAAAAAACACATGGGGACATCTATAGTGGTCATTGTAGTGGCCATGCTAGAGCCTGTAAATGCCTGTGCATGGGTTAATTTTAGACTACTCTTAAAAAAAGCCATTAATTTTATTAAAAAATGTAATCTTTGTCAACTTCATGATGATCTCATTCACTCTCCACTGACTGAAATCCAAACCTTGGAGTCTCCTTGGCCATTCTCTATGCGGGGATTATATCTCACTGGGAAATTACCTATATCACAAGATGGCCATGTATTCATTATCACCACCACTAAATATTTTATCAAGTGAGTGAAAGTTATGCCACTCATTAACATTATAGGGATTAACATTTATAAATTTATTCCCAATCAAATCATCTGTCACTTTGGAATTCCTCACACCATCATTTTTGACAATGGTGGAAATTTTAAAAACAAAGATATGAAACAGCTATGTGTAAAATTCAAAATTACACACAAATTTACAACACTTTATCATCTTCCATGTAATGGCCAAATAGAATCCACTAATAAAATTCATAACAAAATATTACAAAAGGATATTAGAGAATATCGTACTAATTGACACCTATAAATCTATCCCGTACTTTGGGCTTATTGTACTAGCATACGTATTGCTATTAGGGTAACAACATTTTTGTTAGTGTATGGATTTGAATCAATTTTAACTTTAAAAGTCTAACCACCATCCTTACACATTTATCTTCACGATATTATTCCTAATGAAGAATTATGTGAAGCCCATCTCTATGCTTTAGATTTCCTTGATGAATAATGTGTGGCCGCCTTACAACATAATTATCAATATAAAGCTTGCATTACTAAACAACATAATAAAAAAGTCAAAGTATGAACTTTCAATTTTGATGACCTAGTCCTTAAACTTGATTATACACACAACAAATAAGGCAAATACAACAAAAAATGTTGGGGCCCTTACCTCGTCAAATACATTTTTAGTCCTAGTAGTTATATAGACTACAAACTAATGAATGACATGTTTTCAAAGAACCCACTAATGCTCAATTTTAATAAAAATACTTTACCTAAAACATTTATTATTCTACATGTTTCTCACATATTTCCATATATTGTAAATACTAACATTTTTTGTAGAGTTTTTAGAAGATATCCAATGTGTAGCATTACATTACACTTAATAGCCTTAGTTCCTATCATTGTTCCTTCGATCTATCCATATCCCTTCATTTAATTCATGAATTGTAGCATGAGATTGTGGATAGGACCTTACCATCCTCATGAATATAGTTTTTTTGTAGTCAAATCTTAATGTCTCTTTTTGATCATTGGTTCATCATTTTATAAACTTATTTTCACTTATTCACTTTATCTTTTGTGAGTTTCAATATAAGACCTTGGAGAGAACCAAACCTTCCTCATAAAACATTCTTATATTAGTCTTTTATTTTTATAATTCTTTAGTTTCTCTTTTGTGAGTTGTAGTGTAAGACTTCGGATAAGACCACAGTTTCCTCACAATTTTTCATTTCTCAAAAATTATTTCTAAGCTAAGTGCTTTACTTGAAAAATAAGGCAATGGTTAAGGATCATTATTTTATACTCTCATTATCAGTTATATTATTGTGTGATAAAAATACCTTTAACAAATTATTTTTGCATGTCTCCCTGCACTTACATTATTTATTATGAATGGAGTCATGCTTACTTGTCATTGTACCATTTTTACATTTTACATTTTTTGCAATTTGAGGCAACTCAATCGTTCCATGTTCATTTTCATCCTCTCCCCTATTTTTAAATCCAAATTGGGCACACTAAGGTCAATTTCAAGATAACATCCTTATTTAACTTGCATACACAAGAGTCTTAGACACCATGCTCTATGAGTTCTTTTCCTTAGCTATTAAGTCTAAGTTTTCTCGTGATAGTCATTTTTAACACCTATCATATGGAGGAGGAATATAAAAACCATCATTTTTAAAAAAATTCAAATAAAATAAAATAAAGGACAATGATGAAAAAATATTTATAAAATCAAAAGTCAAAATCACATAAAAAACATGATTATCAAGCACATCTATTCTAGTCAAATCTCAAACTCCATAGTTGGCCTCATGATAGAGTCTAGGTCTACTGAAGTGAAGTAGGCCAATAGATTGGGATTGGAGGTCTCAAAATTATCTATAGTGTTACCTAATTTCTCACACAAGCACCCAATCCTGAAGAATGGCTAACACATTGTATAAATGTAGGCCCATTTTACTTTTCATGCATATAACCTTCATGGGAAGATATTTATACTTCACTAGATGACTCGAATTTTTATGGGTGGGGCAAATTTGCTAGAGTTCTTAATGTCAAAAGTCTTCTTGTTTTGCCAAGTTAATTTACGTATCTTATTTTCGATAAAGATTATTTACCTTTATATTGTCTACATTTCCCCCACCACCCATTTCATATTCGATTGACCGGCAGGTTTGTTTTTAAATATTTTTCCCAACTTCTACATTCCCTATTCTTCATCTCTTTTCAAACATGCTCATAATAAGTTTGTTTTAATTCATCTATCTTAAAAATATAAAATATATCTTTGAGTGACTATGCATTACTTCCTTAAACCGTTGCCTTATCATTCTCAGATTTCTTGGGTTATATTTAAAAATTATGAGTTTTTTTATCACCTTTTTTGTAGACCACTTCATTCCATTTTTCTATTCAAATTTTTTCACTGTTGAATGAGTTTGGATTGTTACTTCTCTTTCATCAATGTTTTTTTACTTTATGTTCTTTTTCTATCTTTGTGTAAGTATGATTTTTTTATTTATTTTACATCAATGTTAGATCTATTATTTTAGTTTCATGTGTCTTTGGTTTGATCTAGTTTATCACTTTTCTTATTTAATGTACACTTTTTGAGTTGATTGATCATTTAGTAGCCTGAATTTTTTGGATCATTTTATCCATTTTTCCTTGGTCTTTTAGTTCTAACTTAGCATATATCATCCAAGCTTAAGTGACTTATTCAATTATGCAAAGTCCATCTATTTTGATTGCCCTACGATTCTTTGTTTTTGATCTTTAGTGTTGTATCCTTAGGGTTTAACCAAAATATTCAATGCTCCCTCCACGATCAAGATTACAAATATAAAAAAAAACCATTCAATGATAAAGGAATGTCAAGGTATGTATTTGATACTTTCAATTATTTAAAAAAATAAATTACTGTCATTTTAATTTCAAATCTTAATTTCTATATTTTACTACAATTTCTTAGCTCACAGTTGTGTGTTTCTATGTTCTTTCTCGAAGCACCATCCCATGTTAAAACTGCGTGACATGTGATGAGCTTCCATTGGGGTATGTATATACACACAATATTTTTAAAACTTTAGCATTTACTAATACTTTCTTTCTTGCAAGAACCTATCAATTTTCAATCTCTTTGAGTGCACATCTTAAATGGAACATCGAAAAAGGGGTAGACAAACTTTTGGTGGTTTTCAAGATTGTTGGTCCTTATACCATTACTTAAAACTATTACAAGTCATTTTTATCCCATTCCCTAAGCAAATATAACTCTTTTATCTACTCCTCTAAGTAATTCATCTTCTAAAATAACCAATAACTAAGAAAACACCCATTTTCTTCATTTTGCTACTATGTCATTCCAATTGATCTTGTTAAGGATTGAGCGCATGTTATAAAACTATGTAGGCCGAACCAACCTAGTTCGAAACCTAACAACTATCTTTTTTGCCTAACAAAATCAAGTTAGTCGATCTTGTCATCTAAATTTTTGGGAGGTTTAGGATTATTTTTTAGCTATAAATACCCCCTTCAATTCAATCCAATAGAGATTAATATTTATTTTCACATTGTTACAACTCACAATTCTACTATTTATACATTTGAGGAGTCATTGCTTAGGGTTTTGCGGTTTTGCCTTGGAGGTAAATAAGCTTGTATTGTGGAAAAGTTTTTGAAGAAAAGTAGGAGTCTTTCAGCCTAGAGTTGATTTATATAGTGTGATCCTTACAAAGCCAAAACAACTTCTTAAAAAGCACCATTGATTAAAGTATGACATGTTTAATTTAAGGTAAGTTTTCTTAATTTTTATTCTTTAATTTGGTATATAGATATTGCATAAAATAATAGGATGAATGTTGTACTCTTTTCTTAGTTTACCTCTACATTGACTTGTATAGAGTTTTATTTACATGTTTTATTTTGTTTATTTAACTATCCCTCTTTGTACTGCAAGTTTTAGTGAGAATTAGATTAGATTTATTTTATGTATCATAAGCATAGCTAGGGTTATTACATAATGTCATTTGCCTTGAGGTTTTGGGACCCTAGTGTAGTGTAGTAAGATATCCTTTAGTTAGGTTTAGTGAATCCGAATTGATAATGTCTTGATATAAATAATTATTCAATGAATTGTTTGGTAAGATTACCTTCTTTGAACTTGTAATCTACTAAGTAGGACAAGTTGTAGATCCATCTTAATTTTTTGCATAAAACTAATCCCTACCTCAATATTGAAAATTGTTTATGGTTCACTTTATTTGTGAATTTGTAATAAAAGTTTATTGCAAGAGTGAGTGATAGGTAGGGAGTAAGAAGAATAAATGGAAAAAACGTAATAATATGACAAAGAAGTAATGGCTAATGCTTGTAACATAGAGATATTAGGTGCATAAAATTAAAAATATCCATTATTATTTTAAACATTACAAATCAGATGATAACAATAAGCATAGGAGCTTTATTGGCGACAAAAAAGATAATTAACGATTGTGCCTTATAATGGCTGCAGGAAATAAATTATAAAATTATATTTGTTGCATACAACTTGAAAAGATTGGAATATAAATTTTTAATTGTTAATATTGCTTTTACATGAAAAAAAAAATAATTGAAAAATGTTAATATATTATAAAAAATAATTTTAAGAAAATAAAAATATAAATATGTGCTATCAAACCGATTATCTAGTCTTTATTTCTATATAAATATGCAGTGGAACCAAAAATAAATTTATGTGCTTTTTTTTCCCTATGGAACATGGGGATTTTGTCAACTCTTTTTTAGTTTGGACAAAGAGAATGCTAGCATTGCTTCTAAGGTTACCTTTATAATAATTATGACTCATTGGAGAAACACATTTTCGATAAAATGTAGGCTAAACAAGACTACTTATGTGTTTTATCAAATAGGAATTGTTTATGACAAACTAAAATTTCCCAAGACAATTGACATTAATGGAAATTTTGTCTATTATGTCTCTTGAAAGTTTATTATAGCCATAACATGTGGCATATGGCAGTGAGTTGACTGCTAGATGACTCTATAAGATCTCTTCATTTGTGTATGGATTTGATGCCAATTAATATGATAATTTTTTAGGGGAAAAAAAGATAAATACTTTTGTATTTTTAATCGTTATTTGATGCATATTAGTCATGTTTATTGAAAAAATTGAAATTATTTGTTTATTTTGTTTTTGATTTTGAATTGTGATTGAAATTTAATGAAGCATGATGATGCAATATGTTTATGAGAGTTCATGAATTGAAAATGAATATTATATTTTATTATGATGATAAATTGATGGATGTTAATTTTGGTCAATGCAATAAAGATTAGTGTAAAATTGGATGAAGGTATTCATATGTTGTTCTTTGACAAGTGTGTGTTGGTTTGTTGATCTTCGTTTAATTTTTTGTGTGTTAGTTTGTTGATCTTTATTTAATTATTTTTGTGTGTGTTGGTTTGTTGATCTTTATTTAATTATTTTTTGGATTTAGAAATTCAACTCCAATTCTCAGCAAATCAACATGGTTTCTTATAAAGCAAACATTAAGTTGAGGATTGTTGCCATAGATAATATACCAAAATGATGGAGAAGTAATTAAGTTTGTCTTACCATAGACTTCACTATGTTCAATTATGTTCATGAAATTATCATAAGTATTGAGTTGGATGAAAATCATTCAATCTAATTTTTGATTGAGGTGTGTAATAAATACCTTAAAAGTTGTGTTATATTCCATAGCTAGTGGGTTTATGATTCCTGAATATTCACCTTTGGCTGTATTGTATCTAATATAATTCTTTGTGCCGTCATAGAAAAATGTTTGTTAAATTATATAGTAATGATCATTATTTTTTTAGTAACTGTACAAATAAATTTTTATGTTACAAATGAGAAGTAATCTATAAATTGAGAACTTTGAAACTTTCTGTTATGCATTTATCGAGTTTGGTGATCAACAAAGAAAAGAAGTGATGTTTTTAAAAGAACAGTTGGTTATGTAGTCATTGATATCGTTACCTCTATTTTTAATGCAATACAAAGGCTTGATTAGGTAGGATTTTACTTTCTCAACTTTAGATGGGTCTATCTTCTTTATAATATAATAAAATTGATCAAATTGAAATAATTGAAAAGTCATAGTGATAATGTTTCTCAAGAATGAATGAGAAATTATGTAATAATATAAAAACAAAAAAGGTATAGTATTTATATAATCAAATAGATAGGGGAACTCCCATATGGATATATAGGCTTAAAAAAGAGGGAATTTACATTTTTGGCTATAGTATCATTTCATATCCCAGTGGAAGTTATTTAAAGAAAAGAAAAGGGAAGCATAGAAGACCACTTTTAACACCTGTTGAGTTGAGCAATCTACTGTTTTATGATGCAAAATTTATCCCTCTACTCCAATTTGCCTTTGGTTTCAGATATGGAGGGGGAAGGGGAGCCCCAAGTAGCTACAACGATAACAATAAAAAATACAGTTGTTATGTTCTCTTCAATAATTGAAAAGTTGCATTAGATCCCACATAAAATTTAACCAAAAAAAACCACTAAAATTTGTAATAACATTTAGGAAATTGAATGCAATGTAGTCATTGGTAAACCGCTTAATACTAATTTTGTTGGTGTTGTTTACAGGAGGATTATAGCAAAATTATGGACTAAAACCATATACCCATCTGCTTATACCATATCTGTAGCCATGTGAAGTCTACATTCCTTTGCATACACAGGGCTGCTATTATGAGAATCCCCGCATGTTGTATTCCCATAGATTGGAAAAGAAAATAGAATGATAAGTAAAGTCAAAACATATACCTGGATAGATAGAGAGAATGAAAAAAAACCCAGATATAAATAATAGAAATGTGATATAGGTATGTGTACCATACTTTTTTAACATTCATGTTTTTATGCTTTTGATTATCAAATGGTACATTCATAGATAGATTTAGATATAGTGAATAATAATGATATATATTCATAGACAGATTAATACTAAATAGAATTGTTATATCTGTATACAAAATTTTAACACCAATAAAGCCATATAAGTGGTGGTATATCCATGGATAGGTGGACTTACACTGAGAGGAGTAATTGTCATCTATTGTTATCTAAGTGTCTGAATCAGCTGCAGTGTTTTGAGGCACATATTATGTCGCCTTATCTTCTCTCTCTTTTAGCATTATAATTTTGAAACCAATAGAAGACACTTTTCCCTTCTATTTTTATATAGCGCCTGAGTTATGAAGAGATGTGTTGTATTTGTTCAACAGGTGTCCTCGTCCCTGCTTAATATAGATATTTTGAGTATTTTTATTTGGTCTATTTTCGGATTCCATCTTGATCCACTTGAATCCAGTTAGAGTATTGTCATGTTCATGACATAATTTCAACGATCTTCTAGCCTGCAAAAATGGTGAGGTGCTGTTAAATTTGAATAATCTTTAAAAGCCACTGTCAAAACTACCAATAAAGGTAAAATTACCAATAAGCATAATAAATTTGAATACAAAAGAAATTTAAAAATTTGAGATAAAAAGTTAAAAATTCATGGTGCAGAGGCCTTTTATTAGATAAAATCACTATGAGATAACATGTAATTAAAAATTAAAAACTCTCATCATTATCGACTACAAGTTTTTTATTAGAAGTAATAATGAACCATGGTGGAAGTAAACTGAAAAAAATAATGCGAATGACGGTAGAAGAATATTGAGATTTAATATCCAACAACAGGTGATGAAAAGGGTTATTAATTGTGGACCGCTAAGTGGGTCATATTTAAAGCTATCATTTTTTTTTAATAAAAGAAATGAAGGGATTTTGAGATAGATTTTGCCTAATAAAAGCTACGTGGCTGAATAAAAAATCTGCAACAAGACAAGTATTAATTAATCTATGTTTAATGGTTTAACCTTATGATAATAACTAAATTTGCATTTAATATATAAGAATATGCTTAAATAATATGAATGAAATATTCAAATTATTATTTGTCAAAAATTTATTTTAAACTTTTTAATTGTTAAAATAATATATATTTTAAATTTTTGATTGATTGAACAAAACTAAGATAATTGAAAAGTAGTTTTTATAATTATGTTTTGGCAGGAATTAATAAGGGTTCTCTCCCTATTATTTATTAGCCTATTTATTATTAATATAATTACATTCTTTGGAGAATTGTTCTTTCATCTTTTTTGGATTTGTTATAATGATACTAATTTTTGATGTGCAAGTGCTTCATATTATTACATTTTTTTATGGTTGCATTTGTGTACATTACAAATTGGTTAATTTTCATATATAATCTTATCCTTAGTAGAAAAATTCATCTATTAAAATTGTGTGACATGCTTGCTCATAAAATTTTTAGGAAATTTGAGTGCTCATTACACTCATAATAATTAGTTGATTTTTTTTTTAAATTTCTATTAGAATAATTATTTCTCATTAATTTTTGTCAGAACTTTTATTTGTTTCTTTTATCTTTTAAAAATGTATTTGGAACTCTTTTTATATATTGGATTCATGTAATATCTTCTTTGATCCCATTGACCATTCTTGACCTCTAATGGACATCGATATCTAAATTAAATTAACATCCGCCCGCCCACCCCCCCCCACATTTTTCCAATATATATCATTCCTTTTCATAAGGCCAGGTCAACAATGTTCCTAAAACTTATTATGCTTAAACTATCTATCCAATGATTAAAATTTGACATTCATGAGATTGTTTGACACAATGGAAGGAAATCAATTCACAATAAGAAGTGATTTGTAGCATGATCGTGAGATATTTAAGAGAGTTAATGACTCCTTGTATATAGAGTATAAACTACCTATTCAATGATCAAAATTTGACATTGACGAAATTATTTGAAGCAATGGAAAGAAATCAATTAATAATAATAAATGACTTTTAACATGTTCGTGAGATATTTAAGAGAGTTAATGGTTCCTTGTATATATAGTATACCACATCATATAGAAATATGGTCATAATATATTCATGAATGTTGATCTCTCCTCATGGAAACTTACCATTGATAATAAAGACCATCACCTCTTTAACAACAAGGTAATTATACTTTTATTTTAGAGTGAGATATTTAAGAGAATTGATCCCTCCTCATGTATAGAGTATACATAGTCATATAGAAATATTACTCAAGATATCTAAGAAAGTTAATTGCTTTTCATATGGGAACACGCCATTAATAATAAAGACCAATCTCTTAACACCAAGTTACTTATGCTCTTAAGCTATTCAAGAAACTTGATTGCTCCTCATAAATAAAATTATTCTACTAGTAAGTGTAGATGTTTCATTTTCATCACTTCCATGTTGAAATTGCAATCAAAATGATTTCTTGTAATAATACATGAATCATGCTTGAAATCATTGAAATATCTAGAATAATTTACACATATTGATGTGCATATTCTGAAACACATTGTTACATTTTTTATTGGGATATAAACCATTTTTAATCAGTGGCTTCATTTAATTCATCCTGAGTCAAATTATAAATTTACAAGTGACATTTTAGACCAATTAGGTGGAACCCTTATTTGAATTTCAAAAGTTACATCACTTTACATTAAGTTAATTAACCTTTATTAATTAACCTAATCTTCCTCTAATGAGAAATTCCATAGCTTTTTAAAATTACTTATTTTTTTTAATTCATTAATTGAATTATTCCCCCGTTCACATGACAAGTGGATTCAAATATCTTCATCATGACATCATCAACAAATATATTCATCATGCCATCATCAACAAATATATTCATCATGATATCATCAACAAATATTTTCAAGACATTATCATGACATCATGTGGCAAGTGGATTCAAATTGAGCCAAAAAATCAAGCTTTGAAAAATACTAACAAAAATCAACATAAATACAAAATATGAGCGTAAAGGTAACCTATTCCTGATTAATACAAAATTTATCTCAAATATTATTCACATTTGCCATCCAAATTGGATTGAACCTTAACCACACATCTATATTAACATCTAACAGTTAGAATCTATCTAAGAAAGCTATAAATAGAGGGGTCACCTTCTACTCTTGTCAAGCATTTTTTTGTAAACTTACTCTACTAAAATACAAGGAAAATCTTCCCTTATTTCTTCTAATTATTTATCAAATCACTAATAGTGCAAGGGAAATGTTGACGGACTAGCTTTGCGACATTGATGAAGATATCAAGCTCTATATCTGGGTTAAATATATATGTATGCCAACTAAAAAAAGATATCCATTAAGGAAGGTAATCACATTGATGTGTCTTCTATTTTGTTTATTATTTCTATATCTTTCCCAATCCGAAGATATATACCTAGAATGCTAGTTTTAGATTGTTTTATGTTTGTTTACACTTTAATAAGAAACTAACATTCTTTGTAATCGTATGATCACTTATGGAACACCCGGTGGGACTCAACTCATTTTATTCTACCAAGCATTCTATTATTCCTCTAATTTGAGAATTAAATCAAATTTAAACTTAATTTCATCTCCTCTTCTTATAAAATTTAACATAAGATATTATTTTTGTCATTTTTGTTATATTAATTTCTAAGTTATTTTTATTTTCTATTTTATATAATTTTTTTTGTTTTGCAGATAAGTTTATGATTTCCTCAGAATTATTTTAGTAAATTTATCATAAGAGATTTTTATTATAGTTTATGTTAAATTAATTTTTGGGTTATTTGTATTTTCTATTTTTCTATAGAAACCTATTTTATTTTTACAAATAAGATTACAAATTTCTCATAATTTTGTATTTTAATTTTTACAAGTTTCAAATATTAATTTGTTTTTCTACAAGTTTGCTTGTAAAATAACACACCAAAAAAATTAGCTTATTTATTACAGGTTCTGCTTGACTGGTTTTAAGAAACAAACACCTTTTTGAACACTTCTTTTGGTGCAATTAAAAAGAACCAACATTTCCATTGGTGTTCTGAAAATTTACTTGTGTTTTCATTTGCTTGTGTATTTGTTTTGATTACTTGTTTGTGAATAAGCTATTGTGTCTATGCTCTCCCCTTACCCACTTTAGGGAGACTGGATGACCAAAAACATATATTATTATTATTATTTCAAAAGCAAACTAAAGTATGCTCTCTTCTTACCCACTTGTGGGGTCTTGAGGATCATAAATAGGGACACTTTTATTTTTAACTATACAGAGTGAGTTTAATCTCCTTGTGAGTCTCTATGGCATGATAATTGATAATTCATTACCTAAAATACATACCAATATGGGGTTTATAAATTATGGTTGTATTATATCTTTTTTGATTAAGCAACTACGTGTTCTAAGTGCATCCATGAAGTGGCAAGGCTTTCAGACTCCAATACAAACCTCAGACAGTACCCCTCGAGGCTCAATTTTTTTAGTAGTACTACATCAAAACCATTATGGCTAGAGTGAGCATGAAGGGACTAAACCCTCCTACACTACCCGTTAATCATTCCTCTTTGATGGATTTTGAGTCCCACATACTATAAGGTATATCAAGGACCATTTAGACAACTTTGTAAAAATTTAGATTAAGACCATCAACCATAAATGATTCGTAGTGTGAGGGAAACCAACCTCCCCCAAGATTTCATGGTGTATCATTTGAAATGAGGGTTAAGTAAAACTAATCTATCACACTTCAAGTAAGGTAGTTACATGGACTACAATCACATTGTACACCCATCTTACCATTAAAAATAAGACTTGTCTTGTATATCTATTATTGATTATTTTTTGTTATACCCACATGTTATGTGTTGTATACTTTATAATTTAAACCAATAAACATTATCCTAAGTCCAAATTAATCATTACACATCTATGTAATAAGGTGTTACGCTACCCACCTTTTAGGTCATTCTAACCAATATGCTATCCAAATGAAAACAATTCAAATCAGATCTATTTAGACCCAAATCCAAATTGAAGTCAATTGTCCACATGAGGTCTCTTTTGACCCTATTCCTATTTTGAGATAATCAAGTCAAATCAGGTCAACTTTGACCAAAGCCAATCCAATCAAGCAAGTCCACCCTCTTTGGGGCCATTTCAATCAAACATATCCACTCTCTTTTGGGTCATTTTAATATAGACCAGTTTGCCCTATTTGGGGCCATTTCAATCAAAACAATCTCCCCTTTTTGGGTCAACTAATTCAATACAATCCCCTTGCATGAATATTTATTTGGGGGTCCAAGTTTAATCTAAGTCATGGCATCTCGTGATTCTAAACACGTTCTAAAATTTCTATTCATTAGTCAAGATGTGATATACCAACTCTCCCAGCTTCACCAACAACTATCCCAATTTGCATTTACTCTTGACATTTCATTCACTAGTCTAAAATCTAATTTGGCCCTAAAGCCACAATAAATCCAACAACCGAGCCATATTACATGTTCCACTCTAAGTTCCATCATCTATTGAAGACCAAGTGCATCTAATTCTAAGAATAAATTGATGGGGATATGCCATGACCCCTTTCCTAAGCATGATCAAATTCATCCACTTACAAGTCAAGGTCAAGATAGTTAACTCATCTTTGATGTTTTTATTAAATCATCCATCCTTGATGAGTCATATTTTGATGAGTCACCCTTTTATTGTTGAACCTTATTTTATGAAGGACCCCTATTAAAAAAAAAACCCATCTTTTACGAGCTCATTATTGACCAACAATCCATTTTTTTTCCATTATAAAACATCCCCCATTTTAGAAAATTCTTTCATCCCAAACTTTTAATTTTCAAGTAAAAGTGAAAACGGTACTTGTGGGTAATGCAATCCAACATGCTATCTTTTTGGCCACATCTATATCAAAACCAGATTCCACTTTGGAACAACATCAGAGGCAATAATAATCCTCTCAAAAGTAAATTCAAAATTAGGTTCTATTTTAAAACCAATATCAAAATCATGTTCTACTTTGGAACCAACATCAGATTTAGCATTAGAAATAGAATCAATGTTGGTCTCATCATAAAATTTAGATCCATTTTGTTACATCCCAATTTCACCTTATAATTAATAATCTATAAATCTATGGATTAGTATGGGTAATATCTAATTTTCATTGCTTTTATTTAAACATTGTTGACATATACTTGTATGTGACAGTGATATTGTTGATTAGTATACATTATGTGATAGTTATATTTTGATAATTTTGTATATTGAGGATGTATATTTAACAGTTAATGGTTGATATATATGCTGACTCAGACTAACTACTTGTTACAAAGTGGATGTAGGATAGGTCCTACTCTCAGAGCTTGATGAGGGAGATAATCATCAAAGAGGGTCGACTAGATGGAGTGATTGAGGGAAATATTAATGATAAATGCTAGTGACCCTACACACACAATAGATTCTAAATGATATTTGTGTAAAAATGCTTTGCATATTGCTTGTGATTATATTTATGCATGTGAAATTAGTTTTAGTATGCATTAATTTTATTTATCCTAATTGACTTGCTTTTTGAATTTAAATCTAAAAAATGAATATTAGTGCTAATAAATATAATTATTGTGAGAATCATTAGCTTACAAATTAATGACTTATTTTATCTTTTAGATAAATAATTATTTATCATTGTATTGAAAAATTCATAGAAATTGAGTAAAAGTAATTTAAAGTTAATCTTAAATAATTATGCATGGTATTTATTTGAAAATTAAGAAAAATATTTTATTATTATTAACATGTTTTAACATTAGTTTGGTAAACTAAAGATTAACGGATGTTACTAACGATAATGGAAGGTAAATTGAGAGATTTAATTTTAGGAACCAAATGTTAAAATAAATAAGATTATGCATGTGAAAAGAGAAAAGATGGCCTAGTTATTTAAAAAACATGTTTTGCATAGAAAAAAGATAAAATTAGATTATTATATTAACATTCATGTGGTAAAAATCATGGGAGAATTTCCATGTAAAGGTAGGGTACATAATTTAGATAGAGGAACATATTTATAAATAAATCCATTGAGAAATTGAAAAGGGGGACACAGAAACAAAGGGAGGAGAACATGAACATAGACAAACAAAAATGGACAAAAAGAAAAAAGAAGAATTTGGAAAAGGAAATTCAGAAAAGAGAGGACAAAATCTTCAACAATTTCAAGTAGGTTATGTAATTATTTATTTTCTTGTATGTTATTTCACCATGTCTGCATTGTTATAGCCTGTATATTATTATAGACGCATCTCATCTTATTATTAAACCTGCCTTGTGCACAAATCATGCCTAGTTGAATAATAGTATTGTGTCCCATTTTAATAGTGTTGCATCCCTTTTGATAGTGTTATGTTCCAACTCTGGGTGGCGTTGTAAATACTAAAACCCTACATCATATTTCTAAAGCCCTACATATCTTTATTTTGGACAGCATTTTAATTGATAGTTGTGGCATCTCATTATAATTCTAGCAATTTTTTAAATCACATTTGTCTTAAAGACCAACATTTTAGTCTTTTTCAAACCTTGCATTCTATATGTAAAATGGTGTGATTACTCTTTTAAAAATTATGTTTAATTTGGTTTGGATTATGTGTCTATATAAACTTAGTGTAGTATTTCATTCTTAATAAGTGTGTTGTAAATAGAAAGACGAGTGTTTGGTCAAATTAACCCAACGTTTAAACTTTTTAGCATTTCAAGAGGGGCTACATTCCATATTAGAATCACATGCATAGTCAATTCTTGTTGTGTATCATCTTGAGAGTGTAGTGTGAAATTTTAGAAGGCATGTGTATTGAAACAAAGCCCTATGTTTTAACCTATGTCTCATTATTATAGAGATTACATTCTTTTTATAAGTGTTGCATTGATAGTTTGAAATTACGTTGAACTTTTTGTTGGTTGCATTGAATAATTCATAGTGTTAAAAATCTTTTTTGCATGTGGAATCAAATGGACAATGTCTTATTTTAATAAAGACATCTTTTTCTCTTGAAAAACATTGAACAATTTTGAGGCTCCATCTTAGTAATGGTTGACATTTTACATAGAGACTAAGTCTTATTCATTACTGCATGAAGCTTTGACCAATGTTGAATTGATAATAGTTGCGTTTCTTTTTAGAAGTTACATTTTACATTAGGGATGCCAACATCTCATTTTTGTATATTGACACTTAGGCATGCACAATGGTTTTGTTTGGAAGCCAGATTAGGAATGTGTAATGCCCAGTCTCATTATGAAACATTGAGTTATATTTATTAAAAAAATGGTTTGTTTAAATAGAAAAACAAAACTTGGTTGAAACACAATATTTGCATAAAGGAAGAAATGCAACATATAAATAGAAATGATGAGTTTAACTGGAGAATGCTGAGTCATTGGATTAGATAACTGAGCTAAAATATTTCATAACGTTGAGGATGCATTTTAGAATGCTGAAGATAATTTATTATATGCTAAGTTAAATCTAGTAAAAGTGCTAAGTTGGTAAATTACTTAGCCGAGTTTAAAATATATAATCGGCGAGTCTTTTAAAATAAAATAAAATAAAATAAAATAATGATTTATCTTTAATGCAAGATTGAAATGTTCGATGGAACTTTATTTTACCTTGGATTTACATATTAAAGTAGGTTAGCCAAATTGTAACTCGAGAGGTTAAGCATAATTATCATGAGAAATTATTTTGAGTTGAAATATTTTTCCTTATATTGCCCCTTTGATTCGGTAATCAATGTTGGAATAATTTGTATACCCGATTTGAGAAGAATTTAGAAAAATATTAAAATATTAATTATTAAATATGCTTGTGGACTTAGTAAAACTAGATTTAATAAGATAATTAATTCATTAGGCTTTTGATAAGAAATTGGTTAAATATTTATGAATGTTCAAATGGATTATATGTCCATATATATATATATTATGAGGCATGCTAAAACATCCTTGAGAAGGTAATATGACAATGTTAGATAATGAAAGCCATTGATTAGAAACTGAATGATAGTTGAAACCATGCAATCGATTTTAAGAATTGTTGATAAGTATTTCAGAAGCAACTAAAAATTATAAGGTTTTTCATGTAGTAATTAATGTATGCATGCACTTGAGGATTCATATGTTTATGTAACTCCATATAACTGTAGGAAATAAGCCTACATCTAAAGTAATCGATTGATGATAAGAATTTTAGGACATGAGGAACTTAAACCATGTGAATATTGATCCTTAAGTTAAGTTCCTCCAGAATTTAATTTGATTTATAGATATTTGACATTAAGATAACTGTTAAAGATTAAAGCTTGTGTGCAATAATTTTTGTGTGAGTATTTATATGCAAAATTGATTAGACTGTTAAAGCAAAAATTAATGCATCAAAATATGTATCCAGGTATTATGTTATATCTGATTATTATTATGCAATAAAATCTAGGATATATCTAGATGATATAGTCCTCTACTTTCTTGTTTATAATTAAAGTGTAATATTGTGTGTCATGTTTGGGTAGAGAACTCATGCACGAAGAGCTATGACAATATGGGATGTCATCTAAAAGTTCTAAATTAGTAAAAGTACTCAAATGGTACATACTGTATTTGACCCACACCTAAATAAATGTATATGTGTTGGTTGTTACTTGAATATTATGTATTGTAGCATTTTGATAGAATATCATTTAGGTATGCATATAATCTTGATAGTGCAATGAATGTTAAGATAGAATTATATGTATTGTATGACTTGTTTGTTATAGTTATTCTTAGAATTATATGTATTATATGACTTGTTTGTTATAATTATTCTTGCTTGAATATGAGCATATGCTTCCATGTTTATGTGATTACTTAATACAACTGATTATGAGAAAACTAGTAGTTATACCTTAAAACCTTGGACTATGATAATATAGGTTGTCATAGGGATTATTGTTTAGATCTTTTATAGTAATTTTGAATTGATAGTTTTATATGAATGTGAAACATACTTGGGTGGTATGAACTGAAAGATTTATTTCTGTATGAGTTATATTAATGTATGATTCATTCATGTGTAGTTGAATTAAAAATATTCATTACTTAATCTTATAAATAGCATGTTATATGATATTATGGCTAGGAAGAAGAAATTTGTATGAATGTTTGAGTTAATTATGATATTATTGCATAGAGAATGTAATGTATATGAGTTTTGAATTATCTATTATGTTATATATATTAGAGTTCACATTGATGATGCTAATAGGTAGTGAGATAGATTCCACTAGCCTAGATAGCACCATCAATGTAGGATAATCTGATCAAGTGGTGTGTATGAAATTGATTGATCTAGTGATCGAATATTATTTGAAAACTTGATCTTAAGTAATTTCATATGTTTGATTTTCATGTTGTTAGATATCATGTTAGAACTAATTTATTTATGATACACTGCATGTTTTTATAAATCTTACAAGCACATGGGGTACTAGCATGTTTCACTAGATTATCACACCATTTTATCTACCTATCCTTAAAGGGAGGGCCATTTCCTAATAGGAGATTACACGGGGGATCATTGGTCTGTGGTTGGTGTGGTAAAGTGTTTGGATGATGCTCTTCCTCCTCTACTACATTACTATTGAGAGACAACACTTGAGATTATCAGTGATATATGAGTTGGCATGACTTGAGCTCTGGAGAGTTTGGTATCCATTATTGTACTAGGTTGTATGCCTGAAGGAATGTAATTATATTATGTACTTGTATATTTAAATAATGAATGATGTATTGTGAGACCATACATAGCTATGTCCTATAGTATTTACTTCTTTGGAGTTGTATAAGATTAAAATTGTAGGTAGTAATTGATTAAGAATTACTTTAGTTCTTAGTTATGGTTTTGGTATTTTTATAATATTATTTGATTCTGTAGGTTGATTGTTAAGTAAGTTATTTAAAAATAAAATCTACATTTTTTAAGTACAACTTGAGGGGTCATATCTTGTGGTATCATAGCTATGACACGAACTCTAAGACCTAATGATTCCATTAACATTTTCATATCCTTCTGCTTATCAAAAAGGATAATTGAGAATGCGTGTGATATACATTGTGTACCCTTAGGGCATTCATACCCCCTTAGATATGTAAAAGGGTT
Organism: Torreya grandis; assembly: GCA_037957365.1. Taxonomy (NCBI): domain Eukaryota; kingdom Viridiplantae; phylum Streptophyta; class Pinopsida; order Cupressales; family Taxaceae; genus Torreya; species Torreya grandis. The sequence continues at coordinate 989,002 of JARHVA010004435.1, forward strand.
GGTGTAATGAGTGTCTCATTGGTGATAATTTTTATAAGGTGTTGTTTAGGTGAGTTTATATCTTAGTTTTTGAGTCATAAATAAAAGTTTCCTACTGTATTTTTGATCTTTGGATTGAACACCTCGAGTGTGATTATGTCTTTCTTAAAACACCTTCTCCATTTGTGTTTTGTGCTGCGAGTGTTTTAAAAGCATGGAGTGCTTCTAACTTAAATAATTATGCTTAGTTGTGTCTTATTTACACAGATCCTAGAAGTGGAAAACCTTATAAGACCATTCTAGTTTGGCACCACCTAGTGAGGTGGGAATTTTTTTTGTAGTTGAATGTAGGCATCTTGTTCGATATTACTTTGTGTTAAGAGTTTGTTGTGTAGATTAGCATCCTTGTATTTATATAGAATTGAGAAGAAGTGTTCTCTCTCTTAATTATTTTTGAGGAGAGTTTTTATGTTGTCACTCTCTTCTTACATCCTTTTTAGCTACCAAAAATAATTGTATTCTCAAGATGTTGATTTAGTGTTTCTTTAAGTAGGAACTTGTTTCTAAATTTTTATTCTGATTTAATCCCTTGATTTTGTGGGATAGTGTTTTCTAATTCTTGTTGAGAGAATATATAGAATTAGATGGATACATCCTTGTGGTTCATATTTTCATTACAGTTACGTTAGTAGGTGATGATACTACACTTACAAGATTGGTAAGTGAGTAGTGTTTGGCAACTTGGGTTACGATGTTTCCTTCTACCATGTGAGGGTATATAGGAAGTTTTGTTTATGAGATGTTAGTTATCTATTTTTCCACTTTATAAATTTATTGAGTTATTAGTTTATCTAACCTATGAGCTTGAACATGAGGAGTGGCTAACATTGCATTTATATTAATTCTAGTTGATTACAATTAATATGCGATTATATATCTTTGTTTATATTGATATCATTATCTTCTTGAAGAATATTATTTGAAGAGTTATACGTGTATCTATTTTTGGAAGCAAGTAAGGTATAAGGTGTGTAGAACATCTTGGTAAATCTAAAAGGGTTAAGATAAATTTTTTTAACTAATGTGTGCTAGTCACGCTAGTAAGGATATATTATCTCACTTATAAGGTATTAAGGATGTCATAATCCTTAGCCTTTGTATGTTATATTAGTTATGATAATTGTAGTATTATTATCTCTTCACTATGAGTATAACACTATAGGTTAAGTTGCAGTTTATTATATTAATTATCGCTGATTAGTAGCAACTTGATATAATCTCAGGATGATTATATGATTTCTCTTACATGTATGTTAGTATGTATGGAATATTTTAGCGTACAGTATTGTTTTTTATGATCTGTTAATACATACTTATGTTTATTAGAACCATATACACTTTTTGAAGTTCATTTAGTTAGGGAGACTTGAAGGATGATTGGTGTTCTAGGAATGTGAGTTATAAGAGATAGGATGGTATCTTACTTAGTCTCACATTGACTCAGTTGTTACTAAGTTAGATCTGACAAATGGACTTCTTAAATCCAAGATTTATCAAGCAAAACTTGTCAAATTCAATTGTATGATAATTTGTTTTGACTTGTGTGATGATATCATGTGCTAATGAGTTAGTGGTGAAATTTTTTGTTAGACTTTTTTTGTCGTTTTAGACCTTAGGGTGGTCATGATAGAACTAATCAACATAAAGTGACTTTCATGAAACATGTTTACTTAATAGAAAATGTCATAGAGTATAGTCTTGGGGAACCAATACTCTAAGAATAGTATCAAATGAAAGAACTATGATGAGTTCTTCATGTAAAAATTACATTTATTTACATGATATAATACTTGATACTATGTTTTTATGATGTTAAGTACTATTTGTTAATTAGAATTTTGTTTGAATAAGAGTCATTGGGGTGATGACCGGTTTTAAGGGGGAGAATGTTACATCCTAATTTTAACCTATAATTAATAACTTATAAATTCATGGATTAATATGGTTAATCTTTGATTTTCATTGCTTTGATTTAAGCATTTTTGACATATACTGGTATGAGACAATGATATTATTGATTAGTATACATTACATGATAGTTATATTTTGATAATTTTATACATTGAGGATGTATATTTGTTAGTTTAACATCATTGGTTAAATATATGTTGACTCGGACTAACTACTTACTTGTTGTGAGGTGGATGCATGATATGTCTTACCTTCCATTATCTTTACATGATATAATACTTGATATTTTTGTTTTTATAATGTTAAACACTGTTTATTAATTAGAACTTTTATTTGTTGCGAGGTGGATGCAAGATAGGTCCTACCAAACTAATGTTAAAACATGTCAATAATGGAGTGATTGAAAGAAATATCAGTGAGAAATGCTAGTGACCCTACACACACAATAGATTCTAAATGATATTTATGTAAAAATACTTTGCATATTACTTGTGATTATATTTACACGTGTGAAATTGGTTTTAGTATGCATTAATTTTCTTTAGCGCAATTGACTTGATTTTTGAATTTAAATATGGAAAATAAATATTAATTATAATAAATATAATTATTGTGAAAATTATTATCTTACAAATTAATGACTTATTTTATTTTTTATATAAATAACTATTTATCACTGTCTTAAAAATTGCATGGAAATTGAGTAAAAACAATTTAACATTAATTTTGAATAATTATGCATAGTATTTATTTAAAAATAAAGAAAAAGATTTTATTATTATTGGCATGTTTTAACATTAGTTTGGTAAACCAAATATTAATAGATGCTAGTGAAGATAATGGAAGGTAAATTGAGAGATTTAATTTTAGGAACCAAATGTTAAAATAAATAAGATTGTGCATGCGAAAAGAGAAAAGATGACCTAGTTATTTAAAAAACATGTTTGGCATAGAAAAAAGATAAAATTAGATTATTATATTAACATGCATGTGGTAAAAATAATGGAAGAATTTTCATGCAAAGGTAGGGTGCATAATTTAGAGAGGAATAAATTTTTAAATAAATCCATTGAGAAATTGAAAAGGGGGGCACAGAAACAAAGGAAGGAGAACATGAACACAGACAGACAGAAAGGGACAACAAGAAAAGAGGAGAATTTGGAAAAGAAAATTCAGAAGAGAGAGGCCAAAATCTTCAATAATTTCAAGTAGGTTTTGTAATTATTTATTTTCTTGTATGTTATTTCATTAGGTCTGCATTGTTATAACCTATTTATTATTATAGATGCATCTTATCTTATTATTAAACCTGCCTTATGCATAAAGCTTGCATAGTTGAATAATAGTATTGTATCCCATTTTAATAGTGCTACAACCCTTTTTATAGTGTTGCATTCCAACTCTAGATGACATTGTAAATACTAAAACCCTACATCATATCTCTAAAGCCCTGCGTATCTTTATTTTTGACAGTGTTTTAATTGATAGTTGTTGCATCTCATTATAATTATGGTAACATATTCGAATCACCTTTGTCTTAAAGATCAATGTTTTACTCTTTTTCAAACCCTACCTTCTATATGTAAAATGGTTTGATTACTCTTTTAAAACTTGAATTTAATTTGGTTTGGACTACATGTCTATATGAACTCAGTGTAGTATTTTGTTCTTAGTAATTATGTTGTAAATAGAAAGCCCAGAGTTTTGTCAGGATCCTACTCCTCAATAAGAGTATATATGATTACCTCTTGTATAAGCAACTAAACACGGAATTTAATTAGAATGAATAAGTAACTAGAAATATGAAACAACACAGGATATGAAAGACAATACCCAATTGTATTAATACTCAATCAGAAGAAAATACAATAAAGAAGATGCCACACTTCTTCTTCCCACACCTCTAGAGCTCCCACACTTCTAGGGTTCACCTGCAATTCTCCTCCAACACTTCACTCTCTCATCACGGTCACAACAATCAACTCAAACACAGAGTTGTTGTTCACCTCCACCAGTCAGTAACAACGCTGCCAATACACCAAGTACACAACCGTACTCCAAGTAGATCTTCCCTTCTCTTTGCTGCCACCTAAAAATCAACAGACCTTACATACCATGTAGATATCTCTACACCCTAAAGAACCCTTGTCCTTGCCTCACCAATTCCTCATGATTCTTCAACTAGTACCTGGTGGATCTTCTAGTAGAACTTGCACAACCTGCAACTCTCCCTGATCATACACACTCAACACCCCTTTGGAACTAGGAGGAACACACCTTGCTCTCTTCCCTCTGAAGGAGCTAATATTTGCTCTCTTACTCTCTAGCACACTTTTACAATACAGCCCATGAGTCTATTATATAGATCTCATGCATACAATAATTAGACTTTGTTAATTACAATAATTAGACTCGCAACTCTAAGACCAAAAATAGTCTTTACATGCAAACTGCCTGTCCAAAAATAGTCCAGTCCGGAACCTGCATGCAAACTGCATGCACACATAGGTTGCCGACATCGGCTCCTTCCTGTCCGATGTCGACTGACTTATAACCGATGTCGGTTGATTAGACCGATGTCGGTTGCCCTGCAACTTGTTCTGTAACTCAGCAACCTCTACAACCTCAGCAACCTCCTTCCCTATTTGCATCAGTGAAGCTTTTAGCTCCACAACCTAACAATCTCCCACTTGGAGATAAACAGCTACACTGTACCTATATCTATACACCATCTAATTTGTTTCTTGGCTTGTATCCCTCTTCAAGCTCAAACCTGAAGACCAACCACCACACAACCTGTGGTGCACCGCCTGTCATCCAAGTAACCTACCACATTCGAACCTACATATCCATGTAGTGAAGTCCTTGACCCTGCATAGCATGAATCCCTACTGTTGATCCCTATTAGATACCTGAGAATCCACCTTCCCCAAATTGGCTCCAAACTCTTTGAAAACTCTCACTGCTTGGGAAAACTCATGTCTACACCAGACCTCATGTGATTTTGAACACTGTTCTAAGCTCAGCTTGAACTATCCAGCCCTTGGTGTGCTTACTAGTTTTGCATCCTACGTATTGAACCCCACCTACACCTTCTTCACATCATCTCCCACTGGAGACAAAATCAACCTGTGATCTTCCCTGTCTCTTATGCCAAAGAATTTTGCTGCTCCCAAATTCTTCATGACATACCTCTGAACTAACCTTACCCTTAGCTCACTAAATCCCTGCATGTGTAACCCTACCATAAGCAAACCATCCACATACAGTAACAAGATAATGTTGCAACCATCATCCACCTGGTAAGACAAACACAATAGTTACACTGACATAGACTCAAGCCTTGCTTTGTCATCCACCTGTCAAAACCTGTACCACTGTCCTGCAGCTTCCTCAAGACCATTTACCCTGGCCTTCTATCTCACGTATCCATCTACTCTCTTCTTTAACTTGGAAATCCATTCATCTTTTAGTGCTTTTCATCCCTGCTGGCAACTCTACCAAATCTCCCGCTTGGTTCTCTTCTAAAGAATTCATGCCATGCTCCCAATGTTTTCTAGATTCTACCTGCATTGCCTCTTCACGTCTTCCTGGTTCTTGACCATCAGTAAGCAAGAAGTAAGAAGGTGAACAATGAATATGAGGTCCACTTACCCTTTCAGTCCTCCATATGGGCATTTGAGACTCCTTGATAGCTTGATGTCCACCCAACATCCGTTCCAGTGACTGATCTCGACCATCTCCCAATTTGCACCCGATCGACGTCAGTTCCCTACGACTGACCCTATCTGCCAATGTCAGTTCCTTGATCGACGCTAGTGTACCTCCTACTGATGTCAATTCCTATATAACCGACATTGGTTCCTGCTGCCCGACACCACTGACTCTGCTGATCTGCACATGACCGATGTCGGTGCATGTTTGTTCAACATCAGTTCCTCCTAACTGATGTCGATACCTATGTTCACCTGTGAGTGATGAATTTTTATCCACGAGCTCTTTTTGGATCAAACCCTTGTCCATATTAACATAGCCCTACTCAAAATAATTCAGTCCCCTCAGCTGATCTCTGTTTGTCATCTCCTCCATGAACACCAAGGCTTTTCAGTTCTTAAGTTTGTCAAAGATATCTATCTTCCACTTAAGAACATGCATTCCCTTCTTACATATGTAACTAAGCCTACAAAGCCACATCTCTACAATAGAAGGTGAATCGGTAATATAAGTAGATAGATAAAAGATACCTACTTTCTTACCACCGTCTAATTTAAGTGCATCCGCTGTGAGAGTTACTGTGCATCTCTCATCACCCAACTTTCTTGAAGAAATTAGACTTATCTCCAAGACTGGTACTTGCATGACCTCCTTCAACACCCATGTGTTATCTGTCTGCAATTTCAACTTCACTTCCCCTTTGCCAACAATCTGACAAGGCTCACCAACCCCTAAATAAATCTCTCCAAAGTCTCCCTGGACATACTCATGAAAAGATGCTCTATTTCAGGTTGCATGGAAAGAGGCAACAAAATCTATAGACTAAGATTCTACTTTATCTAGAGAAACCTATGCAACAACACCTGCAACATCTGCTTCTACATGTTGATCTTCTACCGACCAACAATCTTCCTTTACCTGCTCTTTCTTTCCATCAATCAGACCATTCGTGCTATTCAATTTCTCCATTCGTAGCTTACTTTTTTCTGCCATTGTTATACTCCCACTCAATCAAAAACCCCTATGAGTACCCTGTAATCAACAAACACTAACCAGATCTGAACCACCTGTTAGTCAACCCAACCAAAAGCTTTGATACCAACTGTTAGGTTGGTATCACTGGTTGGTGATCCTAGCTCTGATACCAACTGTTAGGATCCTACTCCTCAATAAGAGTATATATGATTACCTCTTGTATAAGCAACTAAACACAGAATTTAACCAGAATGAATAAGTAACTAGAAATATGAAACAACACAGGATATGAGAGACAATACCCAATTGTATTAATACTCAATCAGAAGAAAATACAATAAAGAAGATGCCATACTTCTTCTTCCCACACCTCTAGAGCTCCCACACTTCTAGGGTTCACCTGTAATTCTCCTCCAACACTTCACTCTCTCATCACGGTCACAAAAATCAACTCAAACACAGAGTTGTTGTTCACCTCCACTAATCAGTAACAACGCTGCCAGTATACCAAGTATACAACCATACTCTAAGTAGATCTTCTCTTCTCTTTGCTGCCACATGTAAATCAACAGACCTTACTTACCATGTAGATATCTCTACACCCTAAAGAACCCTTGTCCTTGCCTCACCAATTCCTCATGATTCTTTAACCAGTACCCTGGTGGATCTTCTAGTAGAACTTGCACAACCTGCAACTCTCCCTAATCATACACACTCAACACCCCTTTAGAACTAGGAGGAACACACCTTGCTCTCTTCCCTCTGAAGGAGCTAATATTTGCTCTCTTACTCTCTAGCACACTTTTACAATATAGCCCATGAGTCTATTATATAGATCTCATGCATATAATAATTAGAGTTTCTTAATTATAATAATTAGACTCGCAACTCTAAGACCAAAAATAGTCTTTACATGCAAACTGCCTGTCCAAAAATAGGCCAGTCCAGAAACCGCATGTAAACTACATGCACACACAGGTTGCCGACGTTGGCTCCTTCCTGACTGATGTCGGTCGAATTATAACCGACGTCGATTGCTTCTACATTATAATATGACCGACATCGGTTGATTAGACCGATGTCGGTTGCCTTGCAACTTGTTCTGCAACTCAGCAACCTTAGCAACCTCCTTCCCTGTTTGCATCAGTGAAGCTTTTATCTCCACAACCTAACAAGTTTGGTCAAATTAACCCAACATCTAAACTTGTTAGCATTCTAGGAGGGGCTGCATTTCGTATTAGAATCTTAGGCATAGTCAATTCTTGTTGCATATCATCTTGAGAGTGCAATGTGTAATTTTAGAAGGCATATGTATGGAAATAAAGGCCTGCATTTTAACATGTGTCTCAATATTATAGAGACAACATTATTTTTATAAGTGCTGCATTGATATCTTGAAGCTACGTTGAACTTTTTGTTGGCTGCGTTGAATAATTCATAGTGTTAAAAATGTTGTTTGTGCGTGGAATCAAATGGATAACATCTTATTTTAATAAAGACATATTTTTATCTTAAGTAGTGTTGAATAATTTTGAGGTTGCATCTTAGTTTTGGCTAGCATTTTGCATAGAGACTAAGTCTTATTCATTACTGCATGAAGCTTTGACCAATGTTGAACTAATAATAGCTGTGTTCCTTTTTATAAGTTACATATTACACTAGGGATGCCAACATCTCATTTTTGTATATTGACACTTAGGCCTGCATAGTGGTTTTGTTTGGAAGTCAGATTAGGAAAGTGTAGCACCCAATTTCACTATGAAACATTGAGTTATATTTGTTAAAAAATGTTTTGTTTAAATAAAATGACAAAACTTGGTTGAAATGAAGTATTTGTATAGAGGAAGAAATGCAATATATAAATAGAAATGATGAGTTTAACTTGAGAATGCTGAGTTATTGGATTAAATAACCGAGTTAAAATATTTAATAATGCTGAAGATGTATTTTAGATCGCTGAAGATAATTTATTATATGTGTGTTAAATCTAGAAAAAGTGCTAAGTTGGTAAATTAATTGACCGAGTTTAAAAGATATAATCGTCAAGTATTTTAAAATAAAAAAAATTATGATTTATTTTTAATGCAAGATTGAATGTTTGATGGAACTTTATTTTACCTTGGATTTCCATATTAAGGTTAGCCAAATTGTAACTCGAGTGGTTAAATGTAATTATCATGATAACTTACTTTGAGTTAAAATATTTTTCCTTGTATTGCCCTTTTGATTCGGTAATCAATGTTGGAATACTTTGTATAAATGGTTCGGGAAGAATTTAGAAAAATGTTAAAATATTGATTATTAAATATGCTTGTGGAATTAGTAAAGCCAGAGTTAATAAGATAATTAGTTCATTGGGATTTCGAAAATAAATTAGTTAAATATTTATGAATGTTCAAATGGATTATATGTCCATATGATATATATATATATATATATATATATATATATATATATATATATATATATATATATATATATTATGAGGCATGCTAAAAAATCCTTGATAAGGTAATATGACAATTTCAGATAATGAAAGTCATTGGTCAGAAACTGAATCATAGTTGAAACTGTGCAATCCATTTTAAGAATTATTGATAAGTATTTCAGAAGTAACTAAAGAGTATAGGGGGTTTTCATATAAAAATTAATGTATGCATAAACTTGAGTATTCATATGTTTATGTAGCTCCATAGAACTATAGATAGTAAGCCTACATCTAAAGTAACAGATTGATGATAAGAGTTTTAGGAAATGAGGAACTTAAACCATATGAATATTGATCCTTAAGTTCCTCTAGAGTTTAATTTGATTTATAGATATTCGACATTAATATAATTTTTGAAGATTAAAACTTGTGTGCAATAATTTTTGTGTGAGTATTTATATGCAAAATTGATTAGACTTTTAAAGTACAAATTAGTGCATTAAAATATGTACCTAGGCATTATGTTACATCTGATTATTATTATGTAGTAAAATATAGGATATATCCTAACGATATAGTCATGTACTTACTTGTTTATAATTAAAGTGGAAAATTGTGTATTTATGTTTGGGTAGGGAACTCATGCATGAAGAGCTATGACAATATGGGATGTCATAGAGTTCTACAATATGAAAAGTATCCAAATGGTATATATTATATTTGACACATACTTAAATAAGTAGATGTGTATTGGTTGTTACTTGAATATTATGTGTTGTAGCATTTTGGTAGAATATCATTTAGGTGTGCATACAATCTTGATAGTGCAACGAATGTTAAGATAGAATTATATGTATTATATGACTTATTTTTTATAGTTATGCTTGCTTGAATAGGAGTGTATGCTTCCATATTTATGTGACTACTTAGTATAATTGATTATGAGAAAACTAGTAGTTGTACCTTAGAACCTTGGACTATGATGATATGGGTTGTCATGGGCATTGTTGTTTGGATATTTTGTAGTAATTTTGAATCACCAATTTTATATGAATATGAAACATAATTAGGTGGTATGAACTGAAAGATTTATTCCTGTATGAGTTAGATTAATGCATGATTCATTCATGCATGGTTGAATTAAAAGTATTCATTTCTTATTCTTATGTATAACATGTGATATGATATTATGGCTAGGAAAAAGAAATTTGTATGAATATTTGAGTTAGTTATGATATTATTGCATGGAAGATGTAATCTATATGATTTTTGAATTATATGCTATATTATATATATTAGAGTTCGCATTGATGATGCTAATAGATAGTGAGATGGATTTCACTAGCCTAAGTAACACCACAAATATAGGATAATATGATCAAGTGGTGTGTGTGAAATTGATCAATCTAGTGATCAAATATTATTTAAAAACTTGGGCCTAAGTAATTTAATATGTTTGATTTACATGTTGTGGGATATCATGTTAGAATAGATTTCTTTATGGTACACTACATGTTTTTAGAAATCTTACAAGCACATAAGGTAATAGTGCATCTCACTAGATTCTCATATTATTTTATCTACCTATCTATGAAGGGAGGGCCATTTCCTGATAGGGGATTGTGAGGGGGATCGTTGGTCTGTGGTTGGTGGAGTGAAGTACTCGAATGATGCTCTCCCTCCTCTACTACAGTACTACTAAGAGACCACACTTGAGGTTATCAATGATACATGAGTTGACATGACTCGAGCTCTAGACAGTTTGGTATCTGTTATTATATTAGGATCTATGCTTGAAGAAATGTAATTGTATTATGTACTTTTATATTTGAATAGTGGATGTTATATTGTGAAACCAGCCATAGCTATGTCCTATAGAATTCACTTCCTTGGAGTTATATAACATTAAAATTGTAGGTACTAATTGATTAATAAGTACTTTTGTTCTTATTTATGGTTTCAATATTTTTATTGTATTGTTTTATTCTGAGGTTTGATTTTTAAGTAAGCTATTTTGAAAAAAAAAATCTATTGCTTTTTCTAAGTACAACTTGAGGGGTTGTATCACATTTGAGTCAGAATCTGTATGAAAATAAGAATACATTAATGGATATTATGATATCAACTACACACTAACCATCATTTCCTTAAATCTAGACATATTCTATTCTAAATAAAAACCTAAATTTCTTTTTATTTTGTTTTTATAGTATCAACATATGAATGTAACTTTTCTTTTATTGGATTCCAATTTATAGCTTTTCCAAATTAGATATAAAATAATCAAATTCCAATACAATGTCTATTGAATTCTAATTTAAAGGTGACATTAGAAGTCCATATTCTTATTTATATGTCTAGATTTACTAAAATGTTAATCACTTTTAGTAGACCTATTTGAAGACATCAATGATTCTTTCATGATTTTCAAGGAAGCTTCTTTTGACATCGACACAAGTTATCCTAGTACTTTATATGAGGATTGTACTACATTTTTCCATTCAAATTCCATTACCCAATATATTCACATTAATTATCCTATCCATTCCTTTCATAACTAATTTTATATAATCATTGATTGGGATTGATAAAATCATACATTATTGGCCCTTTTCCATGGTGACATATCAGTTGTCAAAGTTTTGGGGATCCAAGGCAACAATTAGTTAGAAGACAAGTCTTCTAGTGAAACCTTATTTGAGGCACTAAGGTATAATCAAAGTCTATAATCAACATCTCTTAATGAAACCTTATTTGAGGCACTAGGGAATAATCAAAATCAAAAGTCAACGTCCTTTAATGAAACCTTGTTTGAGCTACTAGAGGATAATCAAAATAAAGAATAATTTATAGGTGAATTCCTCTTAGAGGCACATTAGCTGAATAACTCAATTTTTCATTATTTGATGATGACATTATTCAAATCAATATAGACACAACTGATAATTCAAAAAATATTCAGATTGAAACAACTCTTTGGCCTAAGGATTTTTTTAATGGTCTTATTGAGATAAGTTTTAAAGGTTTTTGGCCCCACCACAACCAAAATTATGTCATGATTGGAACATTCAAAACCGAAAATAATATGTGTGACTGTTAGTTCTAATGTCCTTTGGCTTCCTAATATTTATACCCCTATTATGAGACCAAAATCTATCCAATTATTATATTACCCTATTAGTGTAGGATATTTTTTTATTTTTATTAGTTTATTATTTTTATTCTACACACATGAATTTTTCCTACACTTACAAGATTATCTTGCATAGGTGTACTTAAATATATGTAGTTACTATTAATCATCATCATTGATTAGTGGATGTTATTCTATCATAGGAGTTACAAGCCTATTATATGTCCTTTGTGACTATTCATGGAGGAGTTACTTACCTCACTCTAATATTTGTACATATTGTATTAGTGAGCTATTCATTGGAGTCTAAGATGATATGAAGTATATAATTATTTACTCTCATTCATTTACAATATTCTCTTATTCATGATTTCATTTACTTGCAAATTCTTTGTGATGTGCACTTGTTTGACTCATGTGATTACTCCACCATTTGAATTCATTGATCTAGTGATCTTGACTACAACTCTAATATGGTATTAGAATGCTAGTTTGTGTTCATAATTGTTTAGTTTGTTATGTTAGTATATTTTATGAAATATTGAGTTATTGTATTCAGTTCATCTTAGATTAACACATGTATTTTCATGTATTTTTGTGGTGTATTGGAATATGAGTTTGTTACATATTTTTTAGATGGTATATCCTAAACCTATTGGAACCTCCTATCAACTCCAAAAAAATTGCCAATTTGTAAATTATTTGCACGTTATAATCTTCCTATCGTTGATATGCCTAGTCAACCTAGAGTATGCATAAAAGATGAAAACTCTCACATGGAGAGATTGTTTCCTTGTTCATTAAAAATAAATTATTTTGGTTTTAAATTTCTCTATTTATGTTGGATTGGAAGAATTTATCTATAGGCACAACCTGATAACATAGTTTGAAAGCCAAGATTAACTAGGAGAAACATTGATCTAATCCTTGCCAGACCCTCATGCACTTTCAACACTACATAGTCTACTGATCTATAGGTCTGAACACTTCCCTTAGAGTTTCTTTAGTGACTATCAAAGTAGGTCAGTGAGTAGAGCATTTGAGAAATTTCAGACCCATCTACTTTAAAACAAGCAAATGCTGTTCAAACCCTGCAAGTTGTGAAAATAGAGGCTTTAACATATTTTAAAGTATCACTTGGGCATCCTCCTCTATTAAAGTTGGGTCTAAAATAAACTAATATTGGGATCCACTTGGAGGAATAATCATGAAAATAATGAATCCCTTAGCCAATAATCATGAAGGAATATGTATGTTATCTTTCCTTGGCCAAGGCTCACTGTTAAGGTGTGGAGCTAAAAGCTTCACCAAAGGAGCGCATTGCTGAAGTTGCAGGTTTACACAGTCACCGGCATCAGTCAGGAGTGACCGACATCGATTAGGAGTAGTTCAAGAGATGCCAACGTTGGTAGAGATCGATCGACGTCGGTCACAGGCAAGCAGGCAGGAACCTACGTCGGTTACCTATGCGTCCAAAAAGCTATTTTCATGGATAGAACCGAGTGTTTGCATGTTAGGATTAAGTCATAGTCTTAAGTCCACATCTCTATCTTTAGTAATACTAGTTTAGAGCCCTTATTTAAGAGGCATAAATGTTGGTTGTAAATGCATGCTCATGTTTCCTAATTATTATATATTAGGGATAATTCTTCTTAGCTTATTGTAATGTATTGTAGAATGTTGAACAATACAGAATTGTATATGTGAATCATTCTAGGTTGTTGGAGTTGATTGTACTTGAGAGAGAGAGAGCTCTTGAGGGAAAGAGATCTAGAGAGAGATCTATACATCTGAGAGAGGTGTGGAAGAAAAGAAGTTTCTTCAATTGTATTCCTTCTGTAAAGAGTTTAATACAAGTTTTTAGGGTGGTTTCTTGTATCTCTTATTCTTTGCTATTATCTGATTCTAGTTACTTATCATTCTAATTTAATTCCATGTTTATTGCTTTCATAAGTGTAATCAACATTGTTGGTTGATCCCCAACAAGTGGTATCAGAGCTCAGATTCACTAACAGGTGGTTCAGATCTATGTAGTGTGTATTGATTACAGGGTACTCACAGGGATTTCTACAGAGATTTCTGTTTGAGTGGGAGAAGCAATGGTAGAAGAAAGTAAACTGAGAATGGAGAAGTTCAATGGCAAAAATTATCAACATTGGAGAATGCAGATAGAGGATTATCTGTATCAAAAAGATCTATACTTACCGTTAGGTGGGATTACAAAGAAGCCCACAAACATGGATGATGAAGAATGGGAAGTTCTTGATAAAAAGGCTTTGGGGTCTATAAGACTGAGTCTGGCATCTACTGTGATATCTAATTTATCACAGGCAAAGTCTATGGTAGAGTTAATGACTACTTTAGCAAATTTGTATGAAAAACCCTCAGCTTCTAATAAGGTATATCTTATGAAACAGTTATTTAATTTGCGTATGCAGGAAGGTGGATCTGTATCTAATCATCTGAATGATTTCTATGGAATTGTAAATCAATTAAGTTCAATCAATATTGTGTTTGATGATGAAATTAAAGCTCTTTTAATATAATGTTCTTTGCCTGAAAGCTGGTATAGCTTAGTAATGGCAGTTAGTAATACTGCATCTGCTTCAAATATTTTAAAAGTAGAGGACGTTGTTAGTGTTATCTTGAATGAAGAAATTCGCAAGAAAAACACAGAGGAAACATCAGGGAATGCTTTAAGTTTTGAGAGCAGAGGAAGGAAGAAAGAGAAGAGCAAGAAAGAGAGATCAAAGTCTAAGTCAAAGGTGAGAGGTAGATCCAAATCTAGAAATGGCAAGAAGCCACAATGTTGGAATTGTGAAAAGATTGGGCACATAAGCAGAGATTGCTGGTCAAAGCCTAAGGAGGACAATCAGTATGAAGGAAAAGAAGAACCAAAGGTTGCAGGTATTGCACAAGATGCTTTAATATTCTCTTTGCATAATAATATAGAATCTTGGGTTTTAGATTCTGGTGCATCTTTTCATGCTACCCCCAATAGAGAATATTTTAGTGACTATATCCATGGAGATTTTGGAATAGTGTATTTAAGGGATGATGAGCCTTGTAAAATTATTGGCAAAGGAAAAGTGCAGCTAAAAATGCAGAATGGAAACACATGGGTGTTGAGAGATGTTATGCATGTTCCCAGCTTGAAAAGGAATTTGATTTTTGCAGGAAAGTTAGGGGATGAGGGTTGTATAGTAACTCTCACAGCTGAATCTTGGAAGGTGACCAAGGGTGCACTTGTATTGGCCAGAGGTAAGAGAGTAGGTACTCTCTATTTATGTAATTGTGTTACTAACAATTCTCCTTCTGTATTATCTGCTTCAGATGTGGATGTTAAATTGTGGCACTCTAGGCTTGGCCACATGAGTGAGAAGGGAATGTCCATTTTTAAGTCAAAAGGTAAGCTTTCAGATTTGAAAAGCATAGATCTAGATTTTTGTGAGCACTGTGTTTTTGGAAAATAAAAGAGAGTGAGTTTTCTCAAGACTGGATCAACAAAGAAGAAGCAGAAGTTGCAACTTGTTCACACAGATGTGTGGGGACCAGCTCAGGTTGCTTCTATTGGAGGATCACAGTATTATGTTTCGTTCTTAGATGATGCTACAAGAAAGGTATGGGTCTATTGTATTAAGAAGAAATTTGATGTATTTGAGACTTTTAAGATTTGGAAAGCTATGGTTGAGAATGAAACAAGCAAAAGATTGAAGTGCCTGAGATCTGACAATGGTGGTGAGTTTTGCAGCTATAAGTTCAACTGGTATTGTTATATGCATGGAATCCACAGGTAAAGGACGGTTCCAAGGACACCTCAGCAAAATGGTGTTGCTGAAAGGATGAATAGAACAATAATGGAGCGTGTAAGGTGTACGAGATTGCATGCTGGTTTGCCCTTAGAGTTTTGGGTAGAAGCTGTTGATACTACAGTGTACCTAATTAACAGAGGACCTTCTACAGCTCTGGATGGTGGAATTCCAAAAGAGGCATGGATAGGTAAAAAGGTAGATCTCTCATTCCTCAAAGTTTTTGGTTATGAAGCCTTTGTGCATGTTGATAAGGAAAATAGAAAGACACTGGATGCTAAGTCTATGAGGTGCACATTTATTGGCTATGGCTCTGATGATTTCGGATTCAGGTTTTGGAATCTAGGAACTAACAAGATAATTAGGAGCCATGATGTTGTTTTCAATGAAAAAGTGATGTATAGTGATCAGCTGAAGAAGCTAAATCAATCTGGGTAGAGCAATGAAGAATTGGATGAGGTGACGATCCAAAATGAGCTCACAAGAAAAATTAATCACAAAAATAAAAACACAAAGACCGACGTCGGCCAGGCATGAACCGACGTCAACAGGATAGAAACTGATGTCAATCACACAGTGACTGACGTTGGCCAGGAAGGAACCGATGTCGGTCAGGTAGAACTGGCGTCAGCCAGTTGCAGGCCTGGAAGTGACTGAGGTCGGTCACTGTCAGAGAATTTGGGTAGACAACATGTTGTGAATGAGTCTTAGACACCCATCAGGAGGTCAAAAAGGGTAAGTAAACCTCCAATTCGATATTCTCCTTCATTATTCTATTTATTGCTCACTGATGGTGGAGAACTAGAGAGTTTTCAAGAAGTAATACAGGTAGAATCCAAGAATCAGTGGGAGCTTGGCATGAAAGAGGAGATGGAGTCCTTGAAAGAGAACCAAACATGGAATTTGGTTGACTTGCCAGCTGGTAAGAGGACACTGAAGAACAGATGGACCTACAGATTGAAGGAAGGTGAGAATGGTAAGATGAGATATAAGGCTAGATTGGTAGTGAAAGGATTTACACAAAAGCCAGGTATTGATTTTGGTGAGATTTTTTCTCCTGTTGTTAAAATGACTTCTATACGGACTGTACTGTCTTTAGTTGCTATTGAGGATTTGCATCTTGAGAAGCTTGATGTTAAGACAATGTTTCTTCATGGATATTTGGATGAAGAAATATATATGGAACAGCTGGAAGGATTTGAGGTCAAAGGTAAGGAAAATTTAGTGTGCAGATTGAAGAAAAGCTTGTATGGCCTCAAGCAAGCTCCTAGATAGTGGTATTTGAGATTTGACAGGTTTATGACTGAGCATGGCTACAGTAGGTGTCAATCTGACCATTGTGTGTATTTTAAGAGATTGGATAATGGTAGATATATTATTTTATTGTTGTATGTAGATGATATGCTGGTTGCAGGATCACACATGTAGGATATCTCTGAGCTTAAGGTGAAATTAGCTCACACGTTTGCCATGAAGGATTTGGGAGCAGCAAAGAAAATCCTTGGCATGAGCATTAAGAGAGACAGGAAAAATCACAGGTTGATTTTGTCTCAAGAGGATTATGTGAACAAGGTGTTGAAACGGTTCAATATGCAGGATGAAAAACTGGTAAGCACACCTTTGGTTGGACATTTTAAGTTGAGTAAAGAATAATGTCCTAATTCACATGATGAGGTAGAGTACATGAGTAGAGTTCCATATTCTTCTACAGTAGGGAGTTTAATGTATGCAATGGTGTGTACTAGATCGGATATTGCCCAAGCAGTGGGAGTTGTAAGTAAGTATATGGCCAATCCAGGGAAGGAACACTGGAAATTAGTTCAATGGATCCTTAGATATCTGAGAGGAACCAACAGTAGGCATTTGTGCTATGGAGGTTCAGATACTTCTCTACATGGTTATGTAGATTCAGATATGGCAGGTGATTTAAATGGCAGGGAAGAACACCACAGGGTAGCTTGGAAAGGAGCAAGAGAGTTGCAGATTATATAGTGATAGTCAGAGTGCAATTCATTTGGCTAAGAATTTAGCCTTTCATTCAAGAACAAAGCATATACAGCTTAGGTACCACTTCATAAGATAGGTATTGGAGGATGGTGAGTTGATGCTGGAGAAGATCCATATAGATAAGAATCTTGCTGATATGTTAACCAAGCCAGTTACAAAGGAGAAGTTGAATCTTCATTCAACTTCTATTGGTCTTCATGATTGAGTTGAAGAAGGAGGAGCTAGAAGATGTTGCTGTACAGGTACTGGTGCAACTGTTTATCTCCAAGTGGGAGATTGTTAAGGTGTGGAGCTAAAAGCTTCACCAAAGGAGTGCATTGCTAAAGTTGTAGGTTTACACAGTCACCGGCATCGGTCAGGAGCAACCGACGTCGATTAGGAGCAATTCAAGAGATGCCGGTGTCGGTAGAGATTGACTGATGTCGGTCACAGGCAAGCAGGTAGGAACTGATGTCGGTTACCTGTGCATCCAAAAAGCTATTTTCGTGGACAGAACTGAGTGTTTGCATGTTAGGATTAAGTCATAGTCTTAAGTCTGCGTCTCTATCTTTAGTAAGACTATTTTAGAGCCCTTGTTTAAGAGGCATAACTGTTGGTTGTAAATGCATGCTCATGTTTCCTAATTATTATATATTAGGGATAATTCTTCTTAGCTTATTGTAATGTATTGTAGAATGTTGAACAGTATAGAATTGTATATGTGAATCATTCCAGGTTGTTGGAGTTGATTGTACTTGAGAGAGAGAGAGCTCTTGAGGGAAAGAGATCTAGAGAGAGATCTGTACATTTGAGAGAGGTGTGGAAGAAATTTTTTTTCTTCAATTATATTCCTTTTGTAAAGAGTTTAATACAAGTTTTTATGGTGGTTTCTTGTATCTCTTGTTCTTTGCTATTATCTGATTCTAGTTACTTATCATTCTGATTTAATTCTGCATTTATTGCTTTCATAAGTGTAATCAACATTGTTGGTTGATCCCCAACACTCACTTTCTGGCATATGTACTCTCATTCCTCTATGGCAACATACCTCTGATTTTCTAGACCTGTAACCTCTCACGGTGGTGCTTCTCTACATAGTAAAGTCTCATTTAATTTTATATAGATAAAGTTTAAAATACCTAATCTATGCCCTAAATGTTTTTTGAAAAACAAGCTATTTTATTAATTATTTTTTAAAAATAGCTTTAATTTTTAAATTAAAACACCTTCAATATAAGCCTTTTTCAATAAAGTGCACATAGGGGTGAATGGGCATGCCATTTTTTTGAATTTAGTTGTCTTAAAGAGGACCATGGTTGAATTTTGGTTAAGTTGATTGGATGGAAGGCTATGTTCACTTTTTTTCCACTTGTGCATTTAGACTTGTAGTGCAAATTCATTAAATAGGCCATTAATGATAGGAAATGTAATTTTTTATAAATTTTGATTGTCATCTTAGAATTGAGTGCCATATTTTTAAAAAGTGCCCATTTTTTGTCCTTTTTCCATTGGTATATTTTTTATTTTAAACACAATGAAATTATAAAGTATCAAAAATTAGGGGGATATTACACTACTAGTTGTAGGGGGGATTCCTATACTATGAGCCCTTTTGATTTCTACATTATATCTCATGCAATTATTGTTCACACGTGGATGCATTTTTGACTATGCTTGAAATCCCTATTTTGAATATGCACTATTGGTATTGATTCTTATATTAGTTTCTCACTTGGACACACTCTCGGTTGTGTTTGACATTTCGTTCATGAGCATGAAAATTTTTAGCATCATTGTAGAGTTTTTTGTGCATTATTACACCTTTTTAATGTCTTATTTCAGTCATGTCGACTCCATTTGAGATATGCCAAATGATGAAGAGATTTGGTTCTACACCAATGGTTCTTTTTGGAAAGATCAACTATGCTTCTTGTCATGTTATGAAATACTTGCTCACAATCAAGAATCATATTCCATTCCTATATAGACATATTCCAACTCCCACTAATCATGTTTGGTTCAATAAGTGGGCTAACACATGTGACTCAGTTATTGATACTCTACTGTTACATGTTTTCATGGATCTTCATTTCCATGTGGAACATATAACATGTCCTTATATTATTTGGAACATCCTATAGTCTATTTTTGGAGATCCTACTGAGATCTATATCACTCCTCCTCTTCTTCTTTATATCATCTCTTTAGAGACTATTGTACTCCCTCCTCCTACTCCTATTTCTTATGATGACATATTCATGGTGGACTTTATTCTTCCTTATGTCGAGCCACCACTACAAGATAAGATTTTGATTGACCTTAGGTATCCCATTGTAGATTCTACTTTTGTTCCTATTTATAATGCTACTCTTTTAGAGCCTTCATAGTTTTATACTTTAGAAGAGTCTACTATTTCTAGTGTGAGTACACCCATTGAGAGATTTGATGACTCATATGTTCTTATGGATATTCATATTGTAATTCTATGTGTTTCATCTACATTATCTTATTCAATTTTGATGGTCATTGAGTTGAGTTCTCCTCTTCACATTGACATTCTTCCAACAGGTGTTCCATGTCCTTCTTATGATAGGTTTAATTTAGTGGTATTACTTCTAGTTCTTGTATACAACCTTTCCAAACCTATGTGATGCCTTATTTTTAGACCTCCTTTAGATATCTTTGTACTGATGCATTCATATTCCATTATAGAATAGGAAAACTTTTAGTACACACCTTGTGTTATTCATTTGGAAAAAGGAAGAAACATTGTTCGATGTGAATGGAGATTCTTTAATATTTAGGTAGAGGATATCATCAATGATCTTAATCATTTTATGAGTTATACTATAAATAGATTCAATATATTTTATAGATACTTATTATATATTCTCTCTATGTACTCTATTACTCTCACTCATGGATACATTTTTGACTGTGCCTGATGTCCTTAGAGCATGCACTCTTTCTTTTCTCTTTTGTGGAAGGGGAGTTTTTTCTTACAGGTTTTCTCATTTTCTCTACTTTATGAGAGTTTCTTTGTACATGGGTACCTCATCAAGCCTTTTTGTTAGGACCCATTTATTTTACCCACCTAATCTATGCTTATAGGGGGTGTGTCAGTGTAGGATATTATTTTATTTTTATTAATTTATTATACACATGGAGTTTTTCTACACTTGTGGGATTAACTTGATTATGTGTACTTACACATAGGGAGTTACTCTTACCCATAATCATTAGTTAATGGATGTTATTATGTCATAGGAGTTACATGCCTATTCTAGGCCCTTTGTGGCTATTCAAGGAGGAGTTACTTACCTGAATCTCTTATTTGTACATCTTGTATTAGTGAGCTATTCAGTGGAGTCCAAGATTATATGGAGTATTTTATTATTTACTCTCATTCCTTTGAAATATTCTCTTACGCATGATTTCATTTACTTATAGATTATTTGTGATGTGCACTTGTTTAACTTGTGTGATCACTCCACCATGTGCATTCATTGATTTGGTGATCTATAACTACAACTCTAATATACCATTAGAAATCATATCATTTATCCAATACTTATCTTTATTCCCCTTCTTGGGTGAAACTCTCTTTTATAGAGGTTACAAAGATACCTCTTATAGAGGTTTGGAGGAAGCATAATCAATAACCAATGAAAATCATAATGACATCAATATAGTCCAAATCAATAGCAAGATTCTAGTAGAAAATCTATTCAAAGTGGGTATGGGCTAGGCATCAAAGGGTCAACATTATTCATCTTGTAATTATCCATTGAGTTGAGATGCTAAGAAAATTAAAATTAAAATTAAAATCAAATCAAAAAAATCAAAAAAAAAAGATAAATAAATTTTCAAATGGTGAAAACCATGTTTATGGCACTTTGGAAAAGTACCATGATGAAAAATAAGTTTATAATGTCATGTGTAAATACTCCATTGTCTATAAGTACCTTGACACTTGGGGAAGTTCCATTTGAAAAAATTTAGCCCTTTTCACATTAAAATCCATTACATACCAGTCATTTTGGCCATTCCATCCTATTTTCCCAAGCCCATCCTATCATGCCGATCAGTCTTCACATCTTGACCTTGTAATGGAAGTAGAAGGTATAGTGAGACATGTTTTGGGAAACAATTTTTATCCAACTGGTACTTTAAATATGAGATGCATTGGTTCCAACATGACATATTTATTGGATTTTCCTAGTTCCTTCCATCATCATGCATTATCCTTTTCATTCATCCATTTATTATCATTCCACATCTTGGTGCCGAAACAGGTTTTCCCTTTCTTAGTAATCCCTTATGAATTTTGTATATAATTATTTAGAAAATAAAAAAACATTCAAATATTACAAACTAATTAAAAACATTCAGATAACTAAAAAAGACCTAAAAATTAGAAAAGACTTAAAATCTTCATAATAGATATAGAGCTACAAAATCCTAAACAATTGAAAAGGTTTAAGATCTCCAAGAGAGATATAAAGCCACAAAATTCAAAAATATTGGTCTTGCCTTAAATTCAGTCATCGATATCTTGATTAATTATTGATCCACTTATTTTATCACCCATTGGGATGTGTATTTTCCCCCAATTCACCCACTTTTAGGGAAATCCATTCCAACTCATAGCTTACACTCTATTTGGGGCAAATCAAACCATCCAGCCTATTATGGGATATCTTATCCCCATTCCATCCCCTTACATGCATCCTTGCCTGGGGGAGCCATCCAATTATTATTATCATTACACCTTCACATGTGGATATTGACTTGATTAATGAATATATGATTCATGTTGTTTTTATTTTTATGTTTGTGTGTGTGTTTGATTGTTTATTTGATTTTCTTTTTGTGCCTTGACTTAGTCCATATGCATCAATAGGGTATCTTATTGCACTTTTACTTGAATCCATCCATTGGTATACAATGATAATGCCACCTTGATTTTTATATATCATGGTGAGTTTGTTTCATTTGTCTCTTGGATCAGAGGTCGATCCTTATGCACATTAAGACTACGTCATCATGGTGCATACCATTGTGTGATACATTAAAAATCAAGTGCTTGAGGATTATATAGAATGTCACACTTTGGTGGTAGACTATCCCCTTACAACATCATCCATTCTCAAATCCATTAATTTCAATCATCTTTGAACACATCAAATCATATAATTCCTCTTTGACCTTTGTCAACATTCAACTTATCATTCTATTTTCCTTCATTTCTCATCACAGTTTCTCCCATATTTGAAAAAATACAATGGCATAAGGTCCATTTGGATTGTGTAGGCAATGCTCAGTCACATGACATTTCAAAGGTCAGTTTGATGGCCATTATTATCATTATCATTTTTATTACTCTTTTTGTCAATCTTGCACACCTATCGATTATGACCGACAAAATCATTTTAATTCATCTTTTCATCATTCAATCAATCTTTATTACTTCAATAATTTACATATTTTCATGTTCCTATTTTTTTACAGCTTCTTTATTATTTGAAAAGTCATTATACCATCACATATATTTTTGTCTTTCATCTTAATATTAATTTATGCTATAGGTTAAAAAAGCTTGAGATATGCTTGCTAATGAATTACTTAAACAATTAATTTATCAATGATCAAATCTATCATCTTTGGGTCACTTTTCTAAATTCACCCTAGTGGGGAAAATTAATTACTTGATCAATCCAATCTGCCTGCTTTGGGGCAAATATATCATCACCCATTTTTGGGCGAAATTATTTAATATTAGCTTGCCATTTTTTAGGCTGAATCCTTCCCAACTTCCTCCTCTTTGGGGCGAGTCAAATGATGCAACTCCTTATCTTGGGATGCATCCTTCCCAAGCTATCCCTACTAAGACATATCATTATATCATTATTAACAATCAAAGTGTGAAAACATTAGATCAAATGGCTTATCTTTATCCATGGGTTAATTTATTTTTATTATCACTTATTATTTCCTTTCAAGGGCCTTCCCATCCATATTATTATTTAGCCACTCCCTCGATGGGGCATCTAGGGTATTCCAAACATCATTTGGAGCATCATTTTTAAATCATTTTATCAAATTTTATATTATTTTAAAATTTGTTACTTTGTCTAGTGTCTTGTAATGCCCTTTCAAATAGCGATAAAATGTAGACACTTCATTTTTATCACTTTCAGGTCAAAATTGCAATCATAATGATTTATTAAAATAATGTATGAATCAGGATTGAAATCATTAAAACATATAATGTTTTTTGCATATGTTGACATGCATATTTCAAAACACATTGGTGTATCCCTGATTAGGGAAATGCATCATTTTCGATCATTGGATTCATCTAATTCATCCTAAGTTAAATTATGACTTTAAAAGTAATGTTTTGGACTAATTTGGTTAAACTCTTATTCAAATTTTGGATTAAGTTAATTAACCTTTGTTAATTAACCTAATCTTCCTCTAATGAGAAATTTCATAGCCTTTTAGAATTACCTATTTTTTTAATTCATTATTTGAATTATTCTTCCATTCACATGGCAAGTGGATTCAAATATATTCATCATCAAAAAATATCTTCATCATGACATCATAAAAAAATGTCTTCATCATGACATCATCAAAAAATATGTAATCATGACATCATCATGACATTATCAATAAATATCTTCATCATGACATCATGTGGCAAGTGGATTCAAATTGAGCCAAAAAGTCAAGATTTACAAAATATCAATATAACTATAAAATATCAACATAAAATTAACCCATGCCTAATTAATGCATAAATTTATCCCAAATATTAATTGCATTTGTCATCTTGATTGGACTGAACCTTAACCACACATCTAGATTAACATCTAACAATTGGAATCAGCCTGAGAAAGCTATAAATAAAGTGATTACCTTCTACTCTTAGCAAGATTTTTTGTGAAAACTTACTTTGTCAAAACACAAGGAAAAACTTCACCTATTTCTTATAATTATTCATCAAATTACTAATAATTCAAGAGGAAATACTAATGTATTAGCTGTGTGACATTGACGAGGATCTCAAGATCTATATCTGAGCTAAACATGTATGTATGCTGGATAGAAATTGATATCCATTGAGGAAGGTAATCACTTTGATGTGTCTTCTATTTTGTTTATTATTTATACATCTTTCCCAATCCAAGGATATAAACATAGAATGTTAGTTTTAGATTGTTTTATGTTTGTTTGCAATTTAACAAGAAACTAACATTTATAATTATAAACATTATTATACTATCACATATACATTTGCATCTTTAATTTCAACATTAATCTATGTTATAGGTTAAATCTTTGAGATATTATTTCCAATCAATTGCCTAAACAATCAATTTATCAATGATCAAATTGACCATATTTGGGGGAATTTTCTCACTCTACCTTCTTGGGACAAATCAATTACTTAATCAATCCAATAAGCCTTCTTTGAGTCAAATTTCTCATATTCCCTCTTTGGGACAAATTATTTAATCTCAGCTCACCAAGTTTTTGGGATGACTCCTTCCTAACTTAATCCTCTTTAGGGTAAGTCAAAGTGTGTAACTCATTATCTTGGTATGTGTCCTTCTAAAGCTCACCCTACCAAGGAAAATCGTTCTATCATTCTTAGGAATCAAAGCATATAAGCATTAGCTTGAATGGCTTAACTTTATCCACTAGTTAATTTATTATTATTATTGATTCTTCCTTCCTTTCAAGGGCCCATCCATACATATTATTTTTGATTTGATCCCTTGAGGGGGAATCCAAGGTATCCCAAACATCATTTTGGGAATCATTCTTCAATAATTTTAATGATTTTTTCACTCTTTAAAAATCTATTGCTTTATCTAATGTATCTCAATGCCCTTTCAAATAGGATAAAAATTTAGACACTCCAATTTCATAACTTTCATGTCTAAATTGTAATCAAAATGATTTCTAGAAATAACACACAAATCACATCATAAATCATGAAAACATCTAAATTTGTCCACACACTTGAGGTGCATATTTTGAAACATATTGGTACATTTATAATTGAGGCAATACATTGTTTCCAATCATCAGTTTCATCTAATTCATCCCAAGTCTATGACTTTGCAAGTGACATTTGGGATGAATTAGATGGAACCCTTATTTGACTTTCAAAAGTCATATCACTTTGCATTAAGTAAATTAACCTTTGTTGATTAACCTAATCTTCCTCTAATGATAAATTCCATAGACTTTTGGAATTGCCTATTTTATTAATTCATTAATTGAATTATTTCTCAATCCACATGATAAGTGGATTCATAAATCTACATAATGACATCATCAAAAAATATCTACATCATAACATCATCATAGCATCATGTGGAAAGTGGATTAAAATTTGATCCCAAAAGTCAAGTTTTGTAAAATATAAACAAATACCAGGTAAATGCAACCATGCTTGATTAATGCAAAATCTATCCCAAAAATTAATTGTATTTACCATCCAAATTGGACTTAACCTCAAACACACATATAGATTATTATATAATGGTTGGAAGAAGTTTGAGAAAGCTATAAATAGAGGGATCACCTTCTACTCTTAGCAAGTTTTTTTGTGCAAAATTACTCTACCAAGATACAAGGAAAAACTTCACTTATTTCTTCTAATTGTTCATCAAATTAGTAAAAGTACAAGGGGAAATATTGATAGACTAACTCTGTGACATTCATGAAGATCTCAATCTTTATATTCAGGATAAACATGTATGTATGCTGGCTAGAAACAAATATCCATTTAGGAAGCTAGTCATTTTGATATGTCTTCTATTTTGTTTATTATTTCTATATTTTTTCCAATCTGAGGATATACACCTAAAATGCTAATTTCAAACTATTTTATGTTTATTTGCATTCTAACAAGAAACTAACCTTCTTTGAAATCATATGATCACACTAAGCACCATCATTTGATTATCACCATGTAATGATAAGGTGATTAACAGTCGTAATAAGTGAGTTAATACTTGTAACATATTTTAGACACCCAAAAATGGTCTTTAGGAATTTATTAGTTATCAAATGGCTTTATTATAGGTTACTTGTGTATTTATTGATTATTGGTCCCAATTAAGTGATATTGACATGTTTTTGGTTATTTTTGTCATGTCCTTATCTTTCTTCTCTCTTCATTCTCATGTTTCTAGTGGTATCCCAAAAATGTATTGTGTACATTTCAATGGGCCTTATGTATTTCTGACCATTAGAGTCCTTTTAGTTTTGTGGTCTTGCCTTTTCCATTTTTTCATTTGGTTGTTGATTTGAATTCAAGAAGTATATAAATACATAACTATCTTAATGCATTTAGGAATCCAAAATAATCTAGAAGAAATCTAAAAGAGCATCTAACATTTATTTGCATAGAAATTTATTGAGAATTTACAATAGTCTAGAGAAATTAAGCAAACATTTAGAGATAATTCATTATAGCACTAAAGTTCATAGTAACGACACATTACATCACATTGGTTTGCTCAGATAAAGAATTATTGAGTTTTCTTAATATTTTTTTGTCAATATTAGACATTTTTGAGGGGCTTGACAAGTAGTTAGTGCTTAAAAACCTTGCTAATCTTGAAGAAAATCCCTAAAGTAAATCCTTTTATTTTATCATTTGCATGTTCATCTACCTAATTAGGGTTTGAAAAATAAGTGCAACATCATAATGAGTGATATAAAGGTTCAAAAAATTGAGCAAGGTTTTTGGAGCCTCGATTCTAATGAACATAATTGTGAAAAAAAGTACACCTTCTTGTCACTTCCAATAATCATATTGTATATGGTCTTGAGGCCCATAAATGAATTTCATAGTTCTATTGAGTTTTATGTTCTCTCAAATCTTTTTGGGTGGGATTTATCATCATGTTTTGGCTTATCCTAACTATTGATCTTGATAATTATTTACTTATCATCTAAAAATTAAGATAATATTTGACAATTATTTCTTTGGGTTTGGAAAATTAAATAGGTTTGATTTATTATTTTATATCTATTTAGGCATAGTAAATGTTTATGGATATATGTGTTTTGGCGAATCCACATTTTCTTTCATGATTTTTATCCTTCTAGGGTTATATCTTGCTTACATTGTGATAGAATGATTTTCTTATGCAAAATATGAATTTTCTAGGGTTTGTCCATTGCATTATCTCAAATATATTAGGCCTATCTATTTTGAATTTCATTCCATAACCTAGGTTGATTTTTCTTGCGTATTTTTCAAACACTTAGGTATTTGCACGGTGTGTGTTAAATGTTTGATATTCTAATTTTCCACCAAGTTTTTTTAACCTATGAATTCAAATAAGAAGAGTGTTAGGATTAATCATGACCTCTTTTATTTTATTGAAATTTATTTGGTTCATTCTAGATCTTATTTTTTAAATAAAATGGATATTAGAAATATTGTTAGTGTTTGTCCAACAATTATGTTTTATGTTGCAATTAATAATGATGTTCTTTTGAATGATAATGGTGTGAATGGATATAAATTAATAATACAAGTAAAATAGAACATGGTAAACAAGATTACTTAGATGAACAAGATAGGGATCACAATATTACACGTTTTAAGAAACACCTTATGGAAAACCCTAATAAGATAGTTAAATTGATGAATCTATTGAAAGAAGTTGCAAGCTAAACCCTAGGTCAAGAGGCCCAAGAATTGGTTAAGGTGTTAGAACTACCCTATAAAGTAGATAATAGATATATGAGTTCTCATAATGTGGATCAAGTACTTGACTTCTGTAATGGATTTCCACCTATGTCTAGTCATGTTATTAATTCTCAAATTTCTTTTGATCATATACCTCCTCATGTTTATATTTATTCTAATATTGCTAATGCTTATCCTTCTTTTCAAATGCTACAGTTGCTTCAAAAATTCTTCAAAACCCTCAACATGTTCTTTTTTCTTCTCAAATTATTCAAAACCCGTAACATGCTCCCATTGATTCTCACTTTCTTCAAAAATATTAATATGTTTCTCAAAATCCTCTTTTTCAAACATCCATATATATAAAGACTATTAAAAATTTTCACATTTTTTCAACCCTTCTAGTTTGTAAAATTATTTTATCCTAGCCTATTTTACTTCCCCTTCTATCCTACATCTCAAAATGACTACAATGGTGCATACATTGGATGACTTAAAAAATAATATTAAGGTTATTTATCAAGGGTCTAAAAAGCTAAAAATTAGGGTCACTTATAATGATATTATTCTCAAACTTTTGAATTATGAAGTGTCTGCTTATCTATTTCTAGTAGGATTTATTACTTCAAAGTTTGAAATTTTTAATGGAAAAGGAGACGCTTCTAATTATATTAAATATTTTTTTATGCCTCTTGATTATATTTTTCCCATAATCATATGCTTATAACTATTTTTTTAAAGGAGATTGGAAGATTATGCACTTGATTGGCTATATATTTTTGTTTTATGATAAAGTAGATCTAGGTCTTAACAACACTACAATAAAGCATAAAATAAGACATAAATCAGATATGATCTATTTAATAAATAAATATACATATGTGCATAAATAAAAAGGAATGATAATACTTATAATGCATGAGAATTAACAAAGGGGGTTTATATATAAATACCCAATTTTTGACTAACTTGTATTTTGATAATGATTGAAAGTGTGAGAAATAAGTTTTGAAACAGTACAAAATAAAATCTAGAAAGATGATAGTGATATGATGATGTGATGATAACCAAACTATTTTTATATAATTAGATCAGTTTTAGACTGCTTTGATAATTTTAGTTTGTCTTGATAGTGTAAGTATAATATCAACATCACCATGAATAGTTAATATCAATTTGAAACTCTATGAATAAATCATTAGCACCTACTCGATATAAACCTCTCTTAGATTAGGTAATTGATGTGAAAAAATATCACAATTCTTTCTCCTATTCTCAATCCTTAATCCAATCCAAGATACCTTCCAAAGACATTAAACAATTGTTGTTGTTTGAATGATTTGCCTCAATCAAACCCTTATTCAATGACAAATTGAAAATCAACACATACATAAGTCAATAATTAGTCTAGTGTGTATTAATATATCAACCTTTATACCTATGTATGGTATGCAAATAAGTAATCCATCTATATCCTCTTTTACTAGTCCTCCTACTCCATGATAAGGGGCCTAGGACCAGGTGCATAGAGGAAAACCATGTGTTAGAGATAATACATATGGCTATGCAAAGTGAATGCATGCAAATTATTTAAAAATAAAAAACTACACACATTTAATGGAGTATAAGTATTATGTTTGTATAAATGTAACTTCTGTTTAATATGGTAAAATAGGGAATGGTACATTGAATTATAGTACATGTATGAAAAATTATATATGTAAATCATGATATCTATTATTATGAATGTGTATGGCATCGACCCTTGGATGGATGCATATGTTATATATTATATAAGAAGAATACAAGATTAATTTTAACTATTTATAGTTAAAAATAAGTTAGTTATGAGTCATTTAACCTTCTTTGATGGGTGATGAATAATTTTCCAAGTACATGGTGACTAACTAGACAACTCGATAAAAAATAGATTCTAGGTTGGAGGTGCCACTTGGTAAACTACGTAGTTAGAATAGGATGATACATGGATGTAATCGAGTTGAGGCAAGGGTAGGCATGTGAGTTTGTGAGCATGTGCCAATGATGAGCATAAGATTATGACATGTTAGTACAAATAATATTATGTAGGTTTATGATTTGGGCACATATTTTTTTGAGAAAACATGAAATTGATGCACAAGATTGAGGTTAATCTCAACATGGATAAGTGCATATGATTTCACATCAAGTGTGGGTGTGCCATAGGAAGGAAAATGAGATATGTGTGTTGCATAAGAGCTACATAGAGATAATTCACCTTTTTTTTTTGAAGAGCAATGGTATTTATTGCATCTTTATGTACCTAAAAGAACTAGATGTGAAGTTGATAAGAGTTATACCACTTGGCTTGATCAACATATTACCCCACTTTGACCACTATGAAAATTTGATGTGTGCCATGGTGGGTACGTGTGTCTATCACTTCAATAATCTGATCCTTTTTTGTAGGAAACAAGTGTTTAGGATCAATAATATAAGAATATTGTATCACTACTTACTCAAGAAGTAGAGGAAAATAAGGATGAAGGAGATCCACATTGAAGACTAGGTACATGCTCAAGTATGAAGGTGGATCAAGAATGAATGTAATCTCACCTACTGTACACATAATGGTGTAGGGACCATAACACAAAGGCTTGATATTTTTTTGTGGACCTTTGAAGTACTCATTATAAAGGTGGAACCATAATTTATTGTCAACTCAGAATGCATGAGATGTGAAATGCATGTCATGGTGCTCATTGTACTTTGATTGTGTGAAAGAGAGAATCTACTAAACCTACTATTAAGCATATTTTATATGGTGTACAAACTTATTAGATTTTCCTGATTCCCATTCTTGTGTGTGTGACTTAGTGTTGGTTGGTATGTGGTAGGGGATGTATAGTGGTGATGTAGGCTATAATCCAAGACATGTATGGAATGGACTATGCCTCATGGAGATTTGAAGTTATTTTTTGTAGGGACGTAGAATGTACAAGAGATTAACACCCAAGTACAAGCATGTGTGTAGTTTTAGATCATATAAGATGAAGTGTGTGATTTGAAACTTTAGTTTTGCCATCTATATATGGATGAAATTTTGTTGATTGGTCTAGCTACATTTCCATCAAATCTCACAATGCATGCCAAAAATTTCTTACAAAGCATGGATATCAATCAGAGACGATGGATGTTGGGAGTCTAAAGTGAACCCAAATATGTTTGAATAAGTCTTGTATAGTGATAGACACATAAATGTCCTTGTAAGTCACCATGATAGCCATATTTGAAAACATATCCACTAAAACAAACACAATGTCATGCTAGTGTTTCATCACAAGAAACCTAGTCATGAAATACATGATGATACATTCTCATAGTCTGGATATAAATAATATAGACACATGTAAAGTCCTAAATTATTTTTCATGGGCATGGAGATGAAACAAGAAATGTAAGAATTAATGTGAAATTATATGTTTGTGTGTATGTGCAACCAATAAAAGTGTGACTACAATGTAGCTAGAGTATTTTTTATGGCAACGTGTCTTGAGGTCTTGGTGTAGTGCACCTCCTAGATGAGTCATTGGTGAGGTGCACCACTAAGAATAAATATATGCCCAAAATTATATATAAGGTGGTCAAACAAGTAGAACTCCCATACTTGGTTACCTTGTGTAAGGCTGGTGTAAGTATTTGTGAAGTCCTAATCAACTGAGTAGAGGGATACCCAATATATGAATTTATATCTACACGTGTCTACCACTATGATGAGTACATGAATTGGTGGTATATTAAGGTAGTCTACTAATTTATTATTCATTCCTTTATTTTTCTTGATCATGAGATGGAATTCTTGTAGGAAAGTCATCCATTTCATGTGGCACATGTTATCCATATTGACTTGTGTTTATAAGAACTAAAGTGGCTTAAGATAGGATTAAAAAAGTATCTCCTCAAAGATGTAGTGATGCCATTGCATAATTACTTGCACAATAAAATACAATTATTTTTCATAGGTGGAATACCTTTGCACCATGTTGTTGAATGTATTTGAATGGTGTGCAACTAGATATCCATGTTGCATGATTACTATGCTAAGTGCATAATCAAATGCATCAATGTGAAGCTCAAAGGAATATACAATGTTAGGCATTATGAGTATATGCATTAGGCATAAGCATCGCTTGAGTAACTCAAAAGAATTTTTTTGCATATGAGTTCATTTAAACTTGGGTTTTATGTGATATTTGGCAGAGTGGATAACCAATGTGCAAGAAATTAAAAAAAACTTGTAGTAGAAGTTTGTAAGTCCAAGAAAACTCCTCAATTCAATGATATTGTGTAGAGTAAGCTAATATTAGATCACTCTAATCTTATTTGGGTTGACATGAATCCATACGAGGTTAATGGCATAGCCCATGTATAGGATTTATGCTATCCCAAAGGTACACTTTTCTAAGTTAACATGCAAATTATGTTGACATAAGGTGTTTATAATGCACATGATATGTTACATGTGATCTTCCCAAGTCTTATTGAAGATGAGAATGCCATCCAAGTATATAATGATGGAGTTGAGAAAAGGCCTGAGTAGATCATCCATCAAGCACATGAAAGTTCTTGGTGCATTGGTTAGGATGAAAGGCATGACCAATCATTTGTATAATCCTTCCAATGTCTTGAACGTTGCCTTTTAAATGTCTTTAGGATGGAATGAAACATAATGGTAACATGAAATCAATTAAATCTTAGTGAAGTATTATGCACATTGGAGTTGGTCTAAAAGGTAATCTATGCATTATAGTGGATACTAATTCTTCACCAATTTTTTTTTGAGTGCATGATAGTTATGCATATACACCAAGACCCATCCTTATTGGGTGCAAGGACTATCAAAATCCCACAAGGAGAAGATATAGGATTGATATTGACTTAATCAATGAGATTTTATATTTAGCATTAGATTTAAACATTCTCCCAAATTAATATGTGATAAAAGAGTTGTTCAAAAGAGGGGATTTAGGAACCAAATTGATGTGGTGATTTATTGTGCAATGCATTGGAAGACATTTAGGCTCTGTGAAGACTCCATCGTGATACTTTAGTAAATTTTTGATTTGTTTTTGCTAAGATGTTGATCACATGGTGTGAATTAACAAATCATGCTTTATATTATGCATAGTTGTATCGGGGCAAACCATGAGTAACACAAAAAATTATGCATGTCAAACAAGTTTATAACATTGCTTGGTAGAGACCAAGCTGACTTTGGTCATGGGTGATAAATAAAAGAGGTTAAATAAGTAATATTGTGTATGAACAATATAATGCTATATATTTGATTGATATGTCCTTCATGATAATACAAATATGTCTTCCTAGTAAAATATTGTAGACATCCAAAGGTATGATGTCACAAGTGACAATGTCTTCCATAGGATTAACATTATACTAGAAGGTGTATTATTGCCAAACCTATATATCCTTCCCTTTTTGAAACCACTCAAAAAATTATGTATTGGGATGTGTAATAATGGTAATGCCTAAGTGTTGTATTATGGATCATGTAATGATGTTGTTCTAGCTTCCACTATCGATGATGGAATGGAGAGGTTGACCCTTCATCCAAAACTTGGTTTAGAAGAGATGTTTGTACTCAGAATTATCTACTATAGTGGTGTTTGTGTTTAGATAAGTAAAATTTGGATCAGTGTCATTCGAAAGTGTAGGACCTAATGCAGACTAAAATATAAAGGATTTATATATGCAACATTTAGAGTCATCATGGGTATGCGAGAGATGAAAATTGAACCACTTGTAATCAGACTTCTTCATGCCCATCTCTAAAGTAGAAGGCACATGAGCCTTCAAATTTTGTGTAATATTCTTGGGATACTTTGATTTGCAAAAAGTGTTTCAATTTTGCATAAAAGGCTATGATGAGGAATTTTGTGAGGGCTTACCCTTGCGTGTAGTGTTGGATGAAGAGGTGAGATGATGATTCATCTTTACCTTGACTAAAAACTTGGAGATGTTGTGATAGGCTTTCCCTAGAGAGTCATAAGTCAATAATTCTATCTTTACATGGATATAAAGTGAGAGTTCACTAATTTAATTCAACACCTTATGTTGTTCACTCAATTACTCTCGCAGGTGCATAAAATAGTCATGGAATGTGTTGGTGTAGCACTAGCAAAATTTTTAGAACTTGATGTATTTATTTTCAAAGTGATGGAGAGGGCATTATTATTCCTTCATCACATCAACACAATTCTTCCAAGACTCAATTAAAATGCACTCTTGTACACATTTCATGCTAAAGTTCTCCCACCAATGAACCATTAAAATGGACATCTTCAACATTGTGAAGGTGATCTTATCAACATTAGTGAAGCGATTGACTAAGAAGTATGCTCAATTTATTGAATATAGGTATCCAATGCTTCGGAATTGATTTCATTAGAACAAATGAATGCCAAGATTTGTTGTAGTGAAATTTGGCCATCCAAATTTCACTACTACATTTTTGTCACTTTCCCATCATTTTACATTTTATCTTATTTTATGTGATATTTTATGGGATACTGTAGCCCGATGGACAAGGCAACATTTACGAGTAGCTCACACATAAATTTGTAAATATGATGTTGTTGGATCAAAGGGAATTACCAACTTAATTAAATTATCTATTATTTTACAATTAATTAATGTTAATTAAAACCATTAAATGACTATGAATTTTTAGTCATTGAGTGAATTAATTATGTTTAGAATTATTATTGTTTGTAAATTGAAAAGTAAATTTAATATTTTGATTTTTCTCAAATAATAAAATAAAAAAGATGTTCAAATGATTGACTTTTCAACTTCTTTGGTAGAGGAAATGATTCTACAAAAGGAAAAAAATTGGATTACTGAGGGTTTTTTTTTTCTTGCAAGCTCTTGGAGAGAGATGGTAACAAATTTGTGTGGGATATGTAATTTATAGATTGAAGCAATGAAATACAATAAAACAAGTGAGATTAGTCTTAGGTTTTATATATTTTGATGGTATTTCTTTATGAATTCCATATTTATATTCATATATGAATATTCCATTGAAATTCTAAACCTTCTTGATTATGTGCAACCTATGATGTTTTCAAACTTTGTGTTGAAAACCATATGTATGAGTTTATATTGATTTCCATGAGTTTCATGCATATTTGATCTCAAAGAAGCTTTGTAGTAAGTGTGTGTAATCTAGTTTATGAGGAGAATTTGTGCTTCTAAGCATCCCATTTGTTCCCAATACAACTACTAATCCTATGTTCATTTTTGTGTGAGAGGAAGGATTTCCATTTCTTTCATTTATTCCTGAGTTATTCTAGTGGTTCTCTACTTTTATTCTATTATGGATTTTTTCCTCCATTCTCCTATTTTTAATTTTTTTCCTTTTATGCTTTCTGGTAAAAATTAGAAAAAACACCTAAAATATCCATATCTTATGAGGGAACTAGCCTTCTCTAATGCAAAGGATAATCACTATCTCTACGGTGATTTATCCAAATGTAGGTGAGTTTTGATTGCTTCTTGTTGGGTGAACCACAAAGCAAAGTGACCAAAATTTACACCAACAGTTTTTAGTGACTCTAATGGGAAATGAAAAGATGCCTTTGACTCCTATTGTTTGGAGGGATTACTCCCCTTTAAAAATAAGATTGGCATATTTATTTAAATGATGCATGGAAAATGGAATGTATCGCATACTTTTTGAGTTTTCTATTATTGTCCATAGTCTAATTTTGGTTGTAGGAATGAAGATATTTAAGTTGAAACAAGAATATGCATAGATTACAACCATTGGGTGGCAAAAGGAAGAATAAATAAAATAGATAAGTGTTTTTAAAGACGCTGAATTAGGGGATGATTAGATGTGTCTAAGTGATGATACAATAGAAAATATATTTCTCTTCATACCAACTTTCAAATAAAATTTGATTCATGAGATTGTTGATGCCAAAAAAATAGTGCAATTTTTGAAATATTTCTATGGAGCCATACAAATCAAAAGGAGAGAAATTTCCCAATTCGAAATTCAGCTCAAGTAGAAGAATTCATAGAAAAATAAAAATCAACCTCCTTCCAAGAACATGAGATGAGTCATGAAAGTAGAAAACTTAATATTGGTGAAAAACATTTATGTGATGATATTAAACATAAGCACACAATGAATTTTGAAGAAGGAACAAGAATCAATCAAAAATAAGTTTATGACCATTTTGAGGGCCAAGAGGTTTTATTCCCAATCTCACATTTAGAGGCACATACGAGAGATTCAGTTCAGCCATTCATGGTTGAAGAATCATAAAATCAGTCAAAAAGTGAAGATGTTGGAGGTATGTCTCATGTTGTTTGTGTTTTGAATTCAAATCAAAACATAATCCTTGCATTCATGATAAAATTGTAATTGTCATGCATCCTTGTATAAATGCAAGTAGTCTTGATATCTCAGTTTCACATTGTCAAGTGTTTGAATTAGTATTTATCTTCCCCCATCCCTTATGTCTTTCCCATGGATGCAATTAAAAACACACAATTATATTTACTCATGTATTTGTAAGTGTTTTCTTAAATTTTCCAAATTATATCCCACAAAGGCTCATACTTTGCCAAACTTGTAAATGTTTTTTAGTCTTGTTGAATTTTATGTTTCTTTGTAAATAGTTCCCTTTATACACATTTTAGCTTGTGTTTTTACCTTCCATTTTTCCATTGTGTGTATGTGTTTAATAAAACCCAACTTGTGTGATGTGGTGTTTTCTCCTTCTCCCCATGTTTTTATCTTGAGCCCATAAGGTGTTTGAGTACAGTTTTTACTAGAGACCCTAATATTTTGAATAAATTACATCAAGAATTTGGCATACAAATTTTATTTAGAGCTATAATTTTTAGGTGAATATGTTATATATAATTCATAGATGATTGATGTAAATAACCCCTATTGATGAGTTTTATTTCAATAAGTCTATCTCCTTTCAGTCATAATATGAGGAATGTATTGAGGCAAACATGGATGAATTAGGCCATCAATTTGCTCAAATTTCAAGACAATTAAGAGATGGTTTCCACTTGGGACTCCTAGGTCACATTCCCCCTTAGTTTTATCAAAATTGGATATATATCCAAAGTGCCTCAATTCAATTATAGTTGATCCTTATGTTTTAGTAAGAAAGATGCAATCAATTGAATTGCTACATTTAATTTAGCATTAGTCATGAATATTTTCTTTTGTGTGAGTTTATAATTTGGTAGATTTTGAACAACAAGGACATTTATGTTTCCATTCGTATTGGGACTATTTATCACAAGAGCAATCAAGACCATAAATAAAACTATCAGCTTAGGGTCATAATTCTGCTAGCTATTTCTTTAAATTTTAAATAAAGTCATTCTCTACAAGTAATATCAACACAAGCATACTACAAAATATAATATGCATATCAATTGAAAATATAAGGCTATTGGTATTGATCCTAGAATAAATTAAATTTGTGTGGGAGTATGGAATCATGACCGAATTAAAATTATTTCTAATGACCAAGGAAACAAAACTGCCGTCTCCATGGTTGCTTTCACCGAGACTTGTTAGAGATGTTTCCAAGTTACAAATTTCAAATAATCTTAGAAACATAGTGTTTGATGCCAAGAGACTCACTGTAAGGAGATACAATGATCCCACTATGTAAGCTATGAAAATGAAGACAATTTCTAAACAATATCTAGAGTGTGATGTGAATAATGTTGTGATTATCATGCCTGCCTATTTTAATGACACAAAAGAGGGATACTACCTATGATATATTGAAAAATTAAGGTATTCAATTTGTCCTCATGGATGTGACATATTTGAGTCTTGAAATTGGAATTAATACTAGTGTGATGAAAGTAGTTGTTCCCAGGAATATTCCCATTCCTACTCTAAAGGAGATAGATGTCACCACTTTGTATGATAACTAGACAAGTGTAAGATTTAGTGTATATGAAGGTAATAAACCTTTAGTTGTAAATAAAAACTTATTATATGAGTTTGATTTAAATGAAATTATACCATCATGATGTGGAGTATTGAGTGTGAGAGACTGAGCAAGGATGAGGTACAAATAATGGTGTGCATTGGCTATAAACAATAATATGTATTTGGAAGGAAAATACGTAATTGTGAAAAACATTAAAGAGGCAACATAATTATGTGATTACATAATTAATGGTGAGCTTGATGGATCTAGTGGGACATAATGAGGATAAATTAAGGGCACTAGAAACATCTCTAGCTATTTTGGAAGATGAAATTAGTGATTTGATTAATAATATGACTGGGGGTTCAAAAGTTTATAATAAAGTAACATCAAATAAGGGATACCATCGTGTTGAACAAATTATGGAATAAATCATAAGACATGGAAATGGTATAGTTTAATTTTGGGTTGAGATAAGTAATAGGCATCATATTAAGTCATTTAAGCTCCCAATGTTTTCCAAATGTGATTGGAATTATTGCTCTATGAGGAAAATTAGAGGTCAATCTATTAATTTGGGGCACTATCTGAGTATATGGGAAATGATCTTATAGAATATGATTAGCAATTAATTATAGATATTTATGAGGATAAATGCATAAAATATCTAAATATTATATTTATGAATGCTTTTTGGGATGGATAACATAGTCTTAGTGCTAGTGATTGCATTTCTAGTTCATTTCTTCCTAGCTTAATGAAAAATTGGCTTCAATGTTATAATATGATTTGTGTGGATGGAGCATGCTCAAATGGTGAAAGATTAAAGGATGTAATATGTGTAAAATAGTGTAGATCTCCCCTCTCTCAATCTAAAATGATGAATGGGATTGCTCTTATGTAGTAGTTTAAACTGCATGTTCATAATCAAGTCCATTACCTTTTCAAATGACCTCCTAGCCCATGCTCGGATAAATAGGCCAATGGCTGACAAATTGGGTGAAAGTTTTGGTAAGAGTCATTTTTAAAAATAGTTTATGTTATTAGAACATTTAATGTCTAAGTGGGCTAGTTTAGACCCTTAGCATACTTTGGTGTATTATTAAATCATAACGGTTTATTAATTATTAACACAAAGTGAAAACCTCGTGTAAATAAATAATAAA
The DNA here is from genome assembly GCA_037957365.1 of Torreya grandis. Classification (NCBI taxonomy): domain Eukaryota; kingdom Viridiplantae; phylum Streptophyta; class Pinopsida; order Cupressales; family Taxaceae; genus Torreya; species Torreya grandis. Next base: position 1,028,872 of record JARHVA010004435.1, read on the forward strand.
ATATTGTGGTTTATTATGTACCAATTAAATTAATTTATTTTTGTAAAGAATGGACCCATTGGTTACAATGATCACCTCCCCTCACATTTATTATAAATAAGGTTTTAACCCTATTGTATTATTTTTATTATGAACATACTTGGTGAATTTGATATTTGCATGTAGAAAATATTTACAAAGGTTCTATGAAGGCTTATGTGAAGAAGTGAGAAGGGAATGATTTGTATTGGGGTGCAAAATTTCTCAATTAATTAAATATCATCTTCATGAGTTTCTTACCTCTGGGAGGTTTTTCCACTTTAAATGCTTGTGTACTATGTCAATTCTCTGTGCTCTTTCCTATCATTTATTCTTCTAGATCCAACACTATATTGCATATATTTTATATTCTATTGATTTTATCATGGAATTAAAGCCATGAGATGATTGGGTGATTGGCAAGAGTTTTTTGTTGGAAGATTTAGGCCATGTGCAAAGCTTTTTCAAACAAACTTTTTATTTATCTCAACCTAGTATAATATTTTTTTTATGGCTTTGAAGGCATACTATATTTTTTTCTAGGTCATTCTTTGCTTTGTGAAGCCTTGTATCTTAGCATTGGGTATTATAAGACCTCTGTCAAGAATCTAAAGCAACCATAAATCAGCCTAAAACCTCCCTTTGGCACTATTTTCATAGAGGCACCATAACTAGTGCGAGAAAACTCAAAAAAATGATCTTAGTCAAAATTCAATTTTATATATTCTTTCATCATTAGAAAAAAATTCTAGAAGATTGAAAAAAAATTCAAGTTTTTTGAGTGCCTGTACATGTTTTTGGGCTCTCCCAAACATCTACAATGGCACCATACTTCAGCCTAGGCAATTTAAAATATTAAATTATTTATAAAAGATTCTATTTTGAATGCCCAGTTGTGCTTATCAAACAAAAATAGGAGGGTTGTCAAGTTTTTAAGTAAATGTGAGACCTATACAGGGAGATCTAAGTTCTTAAAATTCTAAAAGGGCACCATTGTGAATCTACATGTATGTAACTTATGTTACATAGTTTTAAAAATTATTTATTAAATAATTTTTATTAAAACTTCAAATTATCTACGTAGACCTGTAGCCCCCACTTTCTTTGCCTTTTAATTTAAAAAATAAATAAATAAATAAATATATTATTTACTAGTCATTTTACATGCACATTAAATATTTATTCATATATTTTTATTATTAAAAATCAAATATAAACGTATAAATATCAATTAATGCATATTATAGCTTAATTGGTCTCATAGATGAATTGGTAAGCCTTCTTTTACTAGAACTTACAACTAAGGAGGTTCCAAGTTCAAAACCACCTAAATTCAATATTTTTTGACTTGGTCAAATCATTTTTTTAAAATCTAATTTATTTTGAATTCCATTTTTTGGTTTGCATGCCAACATTTTACACATCTAAAACTCTACTTGTCCTGTCAACCGTGTTTTGACTTTCGACCTAGTGAATATTTTATCAAACATAATCATGTAGCTAATCTATCCCTAGGTTTTGGCACCTTATGGACACATCTACATGGTTAATTTTGTGTTTTTAAATCTCATACTATTAATTTTATAACTTTTTAAATAATAATGTCTAGGTGGTCATTTTGAGTGTGACTCTTTCGACACCTAATTTTGTGCAATTCTAAATCAGTTTTTTGTATTATTTGACATATAAATTATGTGATTAAGTATAATTTCATTTGTGATTTTATTTATTTTACAATAAAAGTATAAAAGATTATTTTTCTTAAAATTATTCTTACATTAGTATATTTTTGTGACACTTGAGACACTTATTTTTGTCACAATCTTTCACAATGTTTTTATTTGTCTGACATTAAATTGAAAAATTATTGTGTGTTTTCCATTTTAAATTTATTTTTCTATTAAATTAATTTAAAGTTCGTATTAAATAATTTCATTTTAAGCATTTGTTTGCTACCCTGTTTAAAGGGAAGCTATGACTTTGCCTTATTTTTCTTTAGATAAATCTCAAATGCTTAATGAAAATAACTATAATATATAGAAATTTAATGTTAAAGATAAATTTATGGTATTGAAGTTATGGAATATTCTCATTGGGGCTAAAAAAATCCTCTTCTAGATGACATGTGATCCTTGAGATTACCAATACATTCAATAAAAATTACAAAAAGCTATGTCCATTATCTTACGAAGTGTTAAGGATGAATTCATTATTTACATTGATAATCATGGGTCTTCTAATGATGCTTGGATACTCCTTGAATTCATGTATGAGGTCACTCGTCTTTAGAATACTATTAAGTTAATCCTTGAATTGGTAACTACACCAATGAAAGGTGATGAAAATTTTATGAATTTTCTTACTAAAATTTAAAACATTAAAACTCAGTTAGATGGATGTAATTATAATTTGATTCAGGATCAATTTATTTATTTTATCATCCATTTAAATATTCATAAAATTTTTATAGATTTTATTTTAATTTTGAATTCTAAGTATCAAATTGAGCAAGATATTACTGACCTTACCACCTTGTCTGCTTTCCTGATTCAAGAAGAATAAGTTATGACCGATTTTGATTCTAAAGAGAATGCCACTCAAGCACTTCTCACATTAAATAATGTTTTTGATAACACTAAAAACCAAAAATCTAAACTTAATTCTAGTAAAGGTAAATACGGGAATAAGAAATATGGTAATAAGAATCACAAACCTAACTTTAATAGAAATTGTAATTTATGTGATAAATTTGGATATAAGAGGAAAACTTGTTATAAAAATAAAGATAGAAATAAAAATCAAACTTATAAAAATAACAAAGAGAATAAATCTAATCAAAATAAATATAAGAATCAAAATAACAATCATGATTCAAATGTTAGTGCTTTGTATGCTGCTTTATTTACTTCAAATAAAAATGAGTGGATTTTAGATAGCGGTGCATCTCACCAAATGACTTGCTTATCTAATATTCTATGTTATTATGAAGACATCTCTGAAAGAATTTAATTAAGAGATAATTCATTTTTAGAAGCAACTAAATAGGGAAAAATAATTTTTTCAAATGTTACCATAAATGATGTTTTCTATGTATCTAAACTTAAAAATAATTTGTTATCTTGTTCTCAATTTACAAATAATAATTTCATTATAAAATTACTTAAATATAGTTGGTCCATTAGAAATCAATTTGGTTCCTTGATTGTTGAAGGTATTCAAAATAATGGTTTATATATCTTTTCTCCTTCTACATGTTTTCTTTCATCGTATAGTAAGAATGAATCTCAATTATGACATGAAAGATTAAGACGTATTAATTTTATAAATTTACATGATGTATTTGCTAATAATATTTTTTTTGGACTTTCTTTTATCCTCTCTCAGCATGAAACTTGTGAGGGTTGCTTATGTGGTAAACAACATACTAACCCTTTTCACAAGAATCATGATACGAATTCCTCACATCTTTTATAATTGATTCATAATGATATTGTAGGACCTCTTGAAGTTGTATCTCATAATGGTTTTTTGTATTTTATTACTTTTATTGATTATTACACTAGAATAATTTGGTCTTTTTCATTAAAAATAAATCTAATGTGTTGTCTAAATGCAAGAAATTTAAAGCTAGAGTTGAAAAAGCATTTCATTTTTTTATTAAAATATTAAGAATTGATAATGGTGATAAATATTTTAGTAAATATTTTGATTATTTTTGTATTAATTTTGGTATTAAAAAAGAATTAACAACCCCCTAATCTCCTTAGCAAAACGGTATTGCTGAAAGAAAAAACCGCTCCATCATAGAAATGGCTAGAATAATGTTTCAATTTGTAAATGTTCTTAAGTTTTTATGGGTTGAAGCCATGAATACTATCGTGCATTTTATAAATAGAGTCTGTATCAAATATTTTCATCTTTCTACCCCTTTATAAATGTGTACTAAAAATAAACTTAGTGTGACTCATCTTAAAATCTTTGGTAGTCTTGCTTCTATTTTTATTCCTAAAGTTAAAAGAGAGAAGCTCAAACCCACTTCTTATTATTGCATTTTTGTAGGTTATAGAGGCAATACAAAATGTTTAAGAGTGTATTATCCTTGTGAGTGTTAGATCATTAATAATATAAATGTTCTTATTCTCAAAAAATATTTTTGTGAGCCCTCTGTGGAACCTCCTTAGTGTTATTCTATTAATGAACTTGACTCATATTTTTTTTTGTGATGAAATAGATGTTCTTGAGGAAGTTGATCTAGTTTTAGATAACTTAGCATATGAGGAACCCCCTAAGTTTCATATTCTATATAAAATACCTAATTAGGTAGAATCCCTAATTCAATCTTCTAATGTTAATAACCTTAATAAATTAACTAGAAGTTAATATTTTTATCATGCATTAATGACTGTATAAATGTGAACCTCAATCATTTGAGAAAGTCACTCAAGATTATAGATGGAATGTTGTTATTCTAGTTGAATATAAGTCTTTAATTAAAAACCAAACTTAGGATCTTGTCCCTCCCCTACCTAAAAGGTATATTATCAAGTTTAGATAGATTTATAAGATCAAAAATAATTCAATTGAATAAATTTATAAGTTTAAATCTAGATTAACTCCTTTTGAATTTACTCAAAAACTTAGGATTGATTATGTTAAAACATTTTATCCTATATCACAAATGAGTATTGTTAGATTTATTATTGCTTTTGCAACTCAAAATAGTTGAGTTATCCACCAAATAGATGTCAAGAATGCATTTATAAATGATGATTTAGAATAAGAAATATATGACTCAAGCTAAAAGTTTTACTGAACTTAATAGAGAACATTATGTATGCAAGTTAAATAAATCTTTGTATGATTTAAAAAAAGTTCATTGAGCTTAATATTCTAAAATTACTTTTTTTTTTCAAATATTTGAGTTTTTCTAATTAATACTCTGATAATGATCTCTTTGTTAAAGTTAAAAATAATTATTTGATTCTGATTAAATTATATGTTGATGATTTTTTAATTTCTAGTGATCTATCTAGTTTAATTCATAATTATAAGGATAAACTAAATCAAGTGTTTAAAATGGCTAATTTAGACATTCTACATCATTTTATAAGAATGACTATATTTTAAAATAAATATTCTATTGTTGTATCACAATCTCAATATATTCATAACCTTGTTAAGTTTAACATTCTTGATTGTAAATCTTTTTCTACTCCTATTGAAGTTGGTGTTTAACTTGATTCAAAATCTACATGTGAAAAAACTAACCCTACTTTAATAGACATATTTTTGGTAGTTTGATTTATCTAATCATTACTAGGCCAGATATTTTATATGTTGTTGGTGTTGCTTCCAAATTTATGTAGGATCCATATTTGAATAATTAAAATTTAACTAAATGAATTCTTCGTTATATCAAAGGAACAATTAATTTTGATTTATTTTATTCTCATTGATAATGCTAAATTATATAGTTATTATGATTTTGACCATGATGGTGATATTATAGATCATAAATCTACTTTTACATGTATTTAAATTTGGTGCAGGTTCAATAACTTGGATCTACAAGAAATAACCTGCTGTCTCTATCTCTTATACTAAAGAGTACAAAAGTGTTATAGAAGCTACCAAATAAGCCATATTATTGTGAATATTAATGGGAGAACTTTATTTGAATGTTTCTCACAAAACCATCCTTCATTTTGATAACTAAAGTTGAATAGCTCCTTTGAAAAATCTAGTGCAGTACAAAAGAAATAAACATATTAAAATTCATGTTCATTTTATCTGAGAGAATGTCCTCAAAAATAATATTGATTTGCAATTCTATTCTAATAATGAATAAGTGGAAGATATCTTCACAAAACCATTTGGTATTATTAAGTTTTATTAGTTTCATGTAATGCTAGATCTCACAGAGTTGCCATTGAAGGGAAGTGTGCATGACAATGCCACTTCCTAACGGCTATGTGTTCTTCTTCTCTATAGTTCTTATCATTGTAAAGCATTATAAACTTTACGTGGAAGTTATGTGATTTGAGTAAACTTCATGTGGAATATTTACTTTTGCACCCCAATACATTAAAATCATAGTTTTTAATGGAGGTCTTTATGTTGTAAAAGTCTCCAAATATTCTTATATGATTATTCATGAGAATTTGTGAGAAGCAGTCCCACAATCATACTAGTCTAGACTTACTTTATAGTATTTTATAGATTATAATTCCTATTGTTTCAATAGGTGATGTTTGACATGCTGAATATTTTAAAATCCCTTAGTTGTGTATATAGTATAATTCTTGTATTAAGGTGACTATGACATTTATCCCCACTTAACATTAAGGGGGAGTTTTAGAACATTTAATGTCTAAGTGGGCTAGTTTATACCCTTAGCATACTTTGGTATATTATTAAATAATAATGATTTATTATTTATTAACACGAAGTGAAAAACTTGTGGAAATAAATAATAAAATATTATGATTTATTATTTACCAATTAAATTAAATGATTCTCGGGAAGGATGGACCCATTGGTTATAATGTTCACGTCCCCTCACATTTATTATAAATAGAATTTTACACTTATTATATTATTCACTATGAACATAATTAGTAAATTTGATATTTGTGTGTGAAAAATATTTATGAAGGTTCTATAAAGGCTTATGTGAATAAGTGAGAAGGGAAGGCTTTGTATTGGGGTACGAAGTTTCTAAATTAATTAAATATCATCTTCGTGGGGTTTTTACCTCTTAGAGGTTTTCCCACTTTAAATGCTTGTGTAATGTGTTAATTTTCTATGCTCTTTTCCATCATTTATTCATCTAGATCCATCACTATATTATCTATATTTTATATTTTGTTGATTTTATCACATGTGCCACCTTTAGATCCAAAACAAATGCAATCAACAAGTGTAAATTTCACACAATTATGCTAAGTGGAAGTAATAAAATGGATCACAAGCCTCTAAATTAAATCAAATTCATTAAGTCATTTTGTCAAACAATTCCTGCATCTTTTTAGAATTATCAGATGGAAGAGGTTGATGACCTAAGTTAAATAAATAGTGGCATTTTTGAAAATGGTCTGTATATCTTTGTCTAAGTGAAAGGTCATCTCATGGAATATGAGTGACATAATTGGTATGCCCAACAAATCTACAAGTATCTATTTACCAAAGAGGATCATGCAAAATGGGTGTTTGATAAAAATAGGTCAAACACGTCCCATAAACAAGACTTCATTGAGTCTAGTAGGTGCATAAGGATTTGTTATGATTCAAGAAAGGTTTGGTGTTGATATTGGTATGAAGGTCATATGTATAAAGTGTAGATAATGATTTGAAACTTCAATATGCTATTATAATGGTTGTTTTCAAAATTTTCCATTGAGGAAACATACATGTGTTAATAGAAATGAAGTATGTTTATCTAAATCTCAGATGGTTCATACAAGTTTATAATTTTAGTGTCAAAACTATTCCTAAGTATGCACAGGTTATATATGCACAATAATAAAAAATATATCTTGATAAATAATTTAATAGGTTATCAATCAGGGAAACAACTAGAATTTTCAAGCATGGATTTGGACTGATAACATACAGTCATTCCCATATGATTGGGATAAGAGAATAAGCCACTAGTTGGCTGGATCATGACACAAGAGCATATGTTACCTGATAGTTTGTTAGTAGTTTGAGTAGGTAGATATGACCTGAAAACTCATGTTCATTCACATATGATTGGGATAGGCAAACTAGTTGTTTTTTTAATTTGATAGGGTAAACACTTTTGAAACTAGAGTTATGAACCGGGTTAGTGAGGGTTTTGAAAACTGGACCCACATTCAAGTACATTAAAGAGAGTGAAGGACCCCCCTAACTACCAAGTGCAACCTCAAGGGTTTGACTCCCACAACCAATAACAAGAGAAGTAGAGGTATCCTCAACCTTGGCTAGATTAGAGAACACGAGGATTTTAAGGATTCCCATAACTAGGGGTTTTAAGTATCCTATAGCTTGTGAATACAATAAAGAGGGTTTTAAGGCTCCCTCAGCCTTTAATAAGTGAAGTAAAGGTCTAGTGACTAGGAAATACATGAGGGTTTTAAGGCTCCCTCAATATTTAAAGAGTAGAGTAAAGGTCTCATGACCAAGGAAAGATTAAATAACAAGAAGTAAAGGTGCCCATGACCTTGTCAAGACTCAAAAATATGAGGGTTTTAAAGATTCCCACAACTAGGAGTTTTGAGGATCCCATAACCTAAAAATAAAACAAAAAGGGTTTGAAGGCTCCCCCAACCTTAAACAAGTGGAGTGAAGGTCCCATGACTGAGTCGAAACTAGAGAACAAGTGAAGTAAAAGTCCCAAATACCAAAGCAAGACAACAACTAGGTATTTTAAGATCCCATAACCTAAAGTGCACAAAAAATTGATAAATAAGTGGAGTTAGAGGGGAAGTCTCCCTTCTTCTTGTCTTCCTTGAAATTGATGCACATCAAAGGATCCCCCAGGGAGGGAGGTCTTCCACTAACTAGGTCTTTTGTAGAGCCTTCATACAACAAAGTTATATTAAAAGGGTTTATCTTCCCTCTAAGATTCACAACCTGGTAAAGCACAATAAGGGGAAAACTATAGAACACAAGTTTGATTATAAAAAGGTCTTTCACCTCTTGGATTATTTGCATATCTTTCATAAGTCTGAATCATAAGTGGACTCCCACTAAGATACATAATATTTACAAAGTACAAGGGGGTTTTAAGGCCCCCACAATCATAAAATATGAAGCTTGAGGGTTTTAAGGAACCCAAAACTAGGGGTTTTGAGGATCTCATAACCTTAAGGCAAGATGAGAGAATATTAAGGGTTTTAAGGGTTCCTACAACCAGGAGTTTTAAGGGTCCCATAGCCTATGGTACATAAAGGTGTTACTAAATAATGAAGCTTGAAGGGTGGTCACCTCCTGTTATGTCTTCTCTGAGGGTAATACACACCATAATAATCGTCAGAGAGGGGGGTTTTCCACCATCAGGGTGTTCTACATGACCAACATATAGTAAAGTTAAAACAAGTGGGTTTAGTTTGCCACTAAGATTCACAACCTGTTGATGCATAACAAAAAGTGAATTATAGAATAAAAGTTCAATAGAAAAAGGACATCTTCTACCTCCTAGGCCATCCACATAGCTTTTGCATAGTTGGTTCAAAATAGTAAATATTGGATGGATTAAGATATTTGAATGCACTAAATATTGGATGACGCACAAGTCATCAACATTTTCTAAGGTTATTTTACATTTTGCCAGGTAATGCAGGCCCACAATTGTAGCCATCTACTGTAGTGAAATTTATCCATCCAAAATTTTCTACTCAATTTTTATCACTTCCCTATCATTTTGAATTTTGTCATATTTTTCATGATATTTACTAGACCCCATAGCCCAATGGACAAGGCAACATTTCTGACTTGTCCACATGTAGAAATTTATAAATTTGATGTTGTAGGATTAAAGGGACTTACCGATTTAATGAATTAATTATTTTTAGAATTAATATTATTTTATAAATGCAAAGTGAAAAGTGCATTTATTATTGTGAATTTTCTTAAATAATAATAAAAAAAAATGGGCAAGTGAATGACTTTTCAACTTCATTGGAGGAGGAAAAGATTGTACAAAAGGAAAAAAATCTAAATTTGTTGAGGGTTCTTCTTTCTTAAAAAACTCTTGGAGAGAGATGGATGCAACTTTGTGTAGGATATGTAACTTATAGATTAGATCAATGAAATACAAGCAAATGGGTGAGATTATTCTTGACTTTTATAGATTTTGATGTTCTTTGTTTATGAATTTCATATTTATATTTGTAGATGAAGACTCCATTAAAATTCTTCACTTTATTGATTATGTAAAACCTATGGTGTTTCCAAACTTTATGTTTGAAATCCTATGTATGAGTTTATTTTGATGTCCACGAGTTTCATGTGTATTTTATCTCAAAGAATCTTTGCACCAAGCATGCATAATCCTCTTTATGAGGATACTTTATACTTCTAGGTATCATTTTTGTTCCCAATACACCTCTTGGTCATATGTTCATTTTTTTGTGAGAGGAAGGATTTCCATTTATTCCTAAGTTATTATGTTAATTCTTTATTTTTATTTTGTTGTGGGTTTCTCCTCCATTTTCCTTATATTTCAGTTTTGTTTCCTTTTGTGATTTTTTAGTAAAAACTACAAAAAACCCCCAAAATATCTATATCTTATGAGGGATTTTTAATTCTCAAATTTAGAGGAGAATCACCATCTCTAGGGTGATTTCTCCAACTATTGGTAAGTTTGCATTACTTCTTGTTGGGCGAGTCACAAAATCAAAGTGACCAAAATTTACACAAATAAGATTTAATTGTACTATGAAGGGGACCTATTTCTGAAACATTTTAAAGTGAACTATGGAGGAGGGTTCAAATGTGTTGAGTTAAGATACATCATCAACTTACATAATTAACCAAAAAGTAAGGTGCACTGTGTCTCTAGTGCATTGACAATAAGCCTTTCAACTTCTTGAGCTACTTCAGGTTACTTCTGGGTGTTAACCATCATGATTTTTATATGCTATGATACTAATCATACGTGTCATAGGATAGTTTGTCTTATTATAATAAGTTGAATTTCTATTCTCATAGGAATAGGAAGAGTCATTTTGGGAATGTGAAGTGAATAGCCATCTTGGCTTATTTATTTAAATGCTTTTCTCATTTAAAATTGAATCATGAGGATAATTTAATATTGCATCAAAGGCTTCTCATTGTCATTTTTTTAATAATTTATATATATTGACATTGGTATCAAATCAAGATTTATCATTGGTCTAATCCCCATTCTCTATTCTTATCTCCCTTATTCTAGCTGTATGACCTACATAGTCTTGTACCCATTCAATAGTTTATTCTTGGATATTTGTAGGAAACATATTAGATATTGTGGGAGGCATATCATATTTAGGAGGATGCATAGCTATTTTATAACAAATTTATGTTGTTTTAGAGATACATATTCTCTTCTAACTACAACTTTTGAAAATATCAAGGCATTTTAGATTCTTTAGTTATTGTTGGCTGCATTTAGACTACAAATCATCTATTTGGAGGCATATTGATTGATTTCAATAAATTGGGACATTAAGTATGTGAAATTTCATATACTAGACCTTCACTTTGTTGTCCTACACCTCTAAGGGCTATGTGGAAGTGTATTAATCTTTGACTACATATGAGTGACATATAGACTGCTACATGGTTCTTTTGAATTTGTTATGGTAACATATAGATTGATGTGTTGGAAAATAAAATGGTGAAATATATGACACATCATCTACTATGTGGAACATGTCTGGTATTGTTATTTAATCTATGCCCTATTAGAACATATCTGAAAAGAAACCATTTGACATGAGGCTTAGCATTGAGACCTAAGATAGGGTCTTCATTCATGAAGTTGGTGCTTCATTTAAAAAAAATTATTTAATTTCCAATGCTGGATTTTTTTCATATAATAAAAATATGGAGGAGAAGAGGTAGTTTTCATTTATAAATAAAATTTTATATTTAAGTGATTTTTCAAAAAATTGAAGCATTTTAAAATCAAAGCATAAGTAATTTTTTTAATTTCCAAATAGTAAAATTTGAAATATTATGCAAGCTAATGTATGAAAATTTGAAAAAAAACAAACAAAGTTTACAATAAATAAGAAATAAGGAGATCTACTATTTACCCATTCATTTCTATTGAAAGACGTAAATTCAAAAATCAAGAAAAATTAAGTATATCATCAAGTATGATGTTTATTGTTAAGTTGGTGCTAATGATAGTGAAAATAATTTTCATGTGCCACCTATGTACCATGTACCATTCTTATCTCACAAGCCTTAATGCCTCTTTCATGGAATTCCAATTATAAAGAAAGGGCAAGATTTTTTCACGTCCCTATGAGTATATAAGAAGGGTGGGTATATAGAGAGATTAGTCTAGTGGCATATAGAAAATGGGACCTTTTAAATTGATAAGGGTCTACTTTTGGGGTTTAAAAAAATCAAAAATCAAAACTCAAAACAAAAACAATGCATTCAATCATAACAATCATTGGCACAATATTGATCAACAAAGGCAACTGGTTAGAATGATCTCAAAAAGTGGATAACACACTCACATTCAATGATCTATGGATCGATATTTATGATGGGGATACATAACCAATTGAGCCAACAAGCAATGTAAAATATATTTAGACACAGATAAAAAACTATAAAGCATTAGCCTTGATGAGGGCCTTAGTCAAAGATGTGATTAATCATATTTAGGAATGCATTACTCCATGGGAAGAACATCATAAATTGAAAGATCATTATGATTCCCACTAAGAATTATAATTCATTGAGTTTAAGTTGAAGTTAATCAATCTTGACTTGAAATATGATGATGTGACAAGATTAAATTTAGAAATATGTGCAATAAATCATGATGTGGATGCCATGGATGTGAAAATAAACATATATATGACAACATTCATAAATTATCTTTATCCCAACTATTAAACCTAATTGAGTCTATATGAGAAAAATGAGTCCACATGAGAAAGTGTGTGTTGTTTAAATGGAAATTATTACAAAACATATAATAAGGCCACACATTCCAAAAGTGATGGACATAATAATTAAAAGAATAAAAATAAGGGAAAAGATAATAAAAATGACAATCAAGGTGATTAAAATAAAAAAAGAATGACAAATAACACCTCTATTATGAGCGATGTGATAAAAAAAGAAGCCATTAAACCCATGAATGTAGGAATCCATGGGATAAAATTGAAGCATATGCAATAATAAAGAGGAAAAGTCAAATAAATAAACAAAAGAGATAAGATCTAATCAATTCACTAGTGAATGTGTTCTTTCTAACTCAGATGATAAAGCAAATAATGTCCCAACCAATTCATCATGGTTTGATGGTTGGCTTCTTAATATTGGTAACACCCTATATATGATTTTTCGAAAATACTTCTTTGAAGAGTTTTATGAATAAATTTTTGGTCTAGTATTCTTCATATATTGAGCAAGTCTAAAACCACAGGGAAGAGGTACAATTTCACTCAAGAGTCTAGGGATTCCAAATTTCAAACTCCAAAAGGTTTTATATCTTCCTCAATTGTAATAGAAACTTGTTTTATTTAGTGCTCATTTGGAAATAAGGACATTCCATATTGTTGGACAATGGTGACATCACTATTAGAAATAAATGTGATAATTCAGTCATCCTGACTAGATACAAGGAAGGAAAATTACTCAAACTCAACGCTCAACCACTAGTTTCAATGAATTATGCTTGTCTTATTGAAGAAAAAATGTCTCCAAATGATTTGTGGCATGTTAGATTCAGGCATAATCAATATAAAAAAATTCATGTTTTGAAAAAGAATGGTTTCATTGGTTTACTTTCTGAAAAAATTGATGAAAAGTGTGAAACCTGTATTTTGGCCAAACACACAAGAGAACCATTTTTAAAGTCACAGTGGAAAGCTGATAGAAAATTACAATTAGGTCACTCAAAATTGAGTTCTCTTCTAATTCTCTTAGTTGGTGGTCATAATTAATTCATATTGTTTATTGACCATTACAACATAATTACTTGGATATACCTTCTCAAATATAAATAAAAAACATTCAATACATTCAAATAATTTATAATGATGATTGAAAATGAAGTTCAAACCTGCATCAAAATTCTTAGGATTGATAATGGTGTGAATAAATTTTAAATAAGTTTGAATCTTGTCTTGAGAAATATGGAATAAAACATAATCTCATAGTCCCTCACACTCCAAAACAAAATGGAGTTATAGAGAGGATGGAATGACCCCTATGAATATGGTTCATGCTATGTTTTAATTCAAAGGGGTAAATCTGCACTTTTGGCTTGAAGCAACTAAAACAAAAATATACCTTTGAAACAAATCAACATCAATAACCCTTTAACTCAAGACTTTGTATAAGATGTGGTGTGATCTTGTTCCTTAATTGAAACATCTTCAAGGTTTTAGAGCCACTTGTTAAGCATTGATTCTAAAAGAAAAGAGGAATAACTTGGACCATAAGAGTTGAAAATGCATTCACTTCAGCTATTCTGAATCATCCAAGGAACACATGTATATGATGAAAAAAATAAGTTTTTTGTCACAAGAGAAGTCTTTTATGAAATTTCAAAGGGCAAAGCCAACATTGATTGCCAATTGAGTCGACTTGATAAATATGCAAAGTTTTATGTCTATAAGGAAAGTGATTTGGATGTTCTAAATAATGAGTGTGGGATATAAAATTGGGAATCAATTAATTATTTATTATTTTATATACATGAGAATGAAACTCCTTCTAAAGGATAAAGTGTAATTTCATCATACAATGAATTGGGCCATAAGAGTAAAGGAAAAAAAGTGAATGAACTTTAGAAGATGAAATTAAATCATCTAAACCATAGAAAAAGATTATTAAGTACACCACCTAGATATTTAATAATGTCAAACCCAATGAATTTGGGAAAACATACACTAAAAGTGCACATGCAACCACATCACAATCATACAAATTCCATGAAGAAATTTAAGATAAGATTGAAAGCGCACCATAAATGACTCTTTGGAATAACTCAATGTTGCATTTAATTCAAAACCAACATATTTTAAACTAACTGACAAGCTTGAACCTTGAAGGAAAAAAAGAAATATGAGTATAGTGCATTGATAAAAAATGGGACTTGGAAATTTTTTGATCCTCCATTCAGGCTGTAAACAAATTGGATGCAAGTGGGTCTAACATAATATATACAAGGTTATCAACTCACTTGAAAAACATAAATCTAGGCTTGTTGCAAAGGGATATTCTCAAGATGAAAGAATTGAGTATAATGAAACCTTTGCACCTAAAAAAAATGGACTACCATTCAAACCATATTGGCTCTAGAACCTCACAACATCACCAATTGGATGTAAAAACTACATTTTTGAATTGTGACATCAAGGAAATAGTGTATATGATATAACCTAAATATTTTTCAATAAATGACCAATAATGCAAGGTGTGTAAACTTGAAAAGTCATTGTATGGTTTGAAATAATCTCCTCGAGCATGGTATGGTAAACTATTTAAGCACCTCATGAACATGAAATTAAAATGTTTTGATTTTTAAGATGAAACTCTTTTCATCAAAACAATTGTATTTCAAGTGGTGTATGTCGATGATTTTATCATCATAGAGAACAATGAATGATACATTATAAATTTCAAATAAGAGTTACTGAAAAGTTTTAAAATGATTGATTTAGGTTATCTTAATTACTATTTGGGTATTGAAGTAATTCAAAAACCAAAGTATATCTTCATCACATAGCATAAGTACATTGGTAATATTTTGAGAAAGTTTGGAATGGAAGATTATAAGCCTCTCCACATGCCCGTGGAATAAAATCTAAAATTGACATAAGAAGATACAACATATTTGGTTGATACTAATAAATACAGATTATTCATTAGAAGTATGATTTATGTGACCACAACAAGAATAAATATATCCTTTATTGGAGGCATTCTTTCAATATTCATGAAACAACCCAAATATAGTCATTGGGTATCAGAAAAAAGAGTTCCTTGATATCTCAAAGGAACATAGAATGTTTGGCTCAAAAATTCCAAAGCAAGAGACTTCAAATTGGTTGGATATTTAGATTTTGACAATGTTGGTGATCATGAAGATTGGAAATCCACTATGGGTTTTATGATGAACGAAGAAATAGTTGTGAGTTATAATTACAAGAAGCAATAAGTTATGATAATTTATTAAATAGAAGTAGAGTATATAGCTGATTCAGAGGCAACCAAATAAATTTTATGGTAGAGAAGGGGTATTTTAGTTTTTTAGGAACAACTTTTTCAACAACTCTCATGGTTGACAACACTTCTGCAATTCAAATGGAAAAGAATCCAATATTTCATGATTGAAATAGGCATATCAATACCAAATTTCATTTGATTTGAGAATATGTCAAATATGGTAGTGCTAAGCTGCAACATTGTTCTACAATAGAGAAACTGGTAGACATCCTAATAAAAGCACTTGGATGAGAAAAAATTGAAAAGTTTAAAGGAATGCTTGGTCTCACCATGACCCCTAGAGATTAGGGGGATGCAAAAATATTGTACATAATCTTAGGTCTCGTAGGATAGTTTATCTTATTAAAATAAATTGAATTTACATTCCTATAGGAATAGGAATAATGATCTTGGATTAATTATTATAATGCTTTGCTCATTGAAAATTGAATCATTAGGATAGTTTTGGCTTACACTAAAGACTGCTCACTATCATTCTGTTAATATTTTATCCAACCTAAAAATAGTATTAGAGAAATTTTTTATCATTGGTCTAATCTCCCTTCTCTATTTTTCTCTCCATTACTCTAGTATTACGGCATGTAAAGTCTTGTTCCTATTCATTAGTTTTTTCTTGACTATTTTTAGGCAACACATTAACTATTTTGGGAGGCGTATTAGATGTAAGAGGATGCATATATATTTTATGAGCTTTTGTTTTTGTTTTAGATTGTCATATTCTCATATGACTATGACCTTTCCAAATATCAAAGATTTTTAGATTCTCCAGTCAATATTGGTTGTATTTAGATCAGGAATAGACTATTTGGAGGTGCATTGATTTATTTCAGGAAATGTGGGATATTAGTTTTGGGGTGTTTCATATACTAGATAGTAATTTTTATGTCTACACCTCCAAGGATTTCATGGAAGTGTAATTCTCTCTATTTATGAGTGACATATAAACTACTACATGACACTTTTGAAGTTGTTCTGGTAACATATATATTGTTGCAATGGAAAATAAATTGGTGCCATATAAGACACATCATATAATACATTGAACATAATTGATATTGTTATTGGAGTTGGGCCTTGTTAGAACATAACTACAAATAAACCATTTTTTTAGAGCTTGGTGTGGGGCTTGTCTTAGAGACTTGACACATGCTCTTCATTCATGAAATTTGGCACTTCATTTCAAATTTGTTTTTTACTTCCAATATTGGAAGTTTTTATATAAGACAAATATGGAGGAGAAGAGGTACTTTTTATGAATTTTAATTTAAAATAAAATTTCATTTTAAGTGTTTTTTTTAAAAAATGAAACATTTTAAAATCAAGTTGAAAGAATTTTTTTTATTTCTAAATAGTAAAATTTAAAAAATTGTCAAACTACTCTATGAAAATTTGGTACAACACAACTATTTTTTTCATTAAAATGAGAAATAAAGAGATCTTCTCTTTACCCATTTTTTTCTATTAAAAAACATAAATACAAAAATAAAGAAAAATTGAGTATATCATCAAGTAGGAGATTTTTTTATTAAGTTGGTGTTAAAGATAGTGTGAATCATTTTCACACACCACCTATGTACCATGTACCATATTTTCTCACATGTCTTAATGGCTCTTTCATGTACTATCAATTGTAAAGAAATGTCAACCTTATTCCATGCGCTGACATGTATATAGGAAGGTAAGATATATAGAGAGGTTTCGTATATTAGTTTGGTGGTATAATATAGAACATGGGATCTTTTGGAGTGATAAGGAACCAATTGGGCATTTCAAAAACTCAATTTAAAAATAAATAAATAATGTATTTAATAAAATCAAACATTGTCACAATATTGATCGATAAAGACAACTGATTAGAATGGTCTTGACAAGTGGAGAACACACTTGTATTTAATGATCTATGGTTAAATAGTTACAATGGGGATACACAACCAATTGACCCAACATGAAATGCAAAACATTATCAGACATGGAGGTAGAAAAACTAGAATAAATTGGACTTGATGAGGGTATTAGTCAATGAATATGTGTTTCATCATATTCAAGGAGTAGTACTCTATGGGAAACATTTCATAAATTGAAATACCTATATGATTGCCACTCAGATTTGGAGTTTATTTAGTTGAAGTTGAATTTATTTTCCTTGATTTAAAAGATGGTGATGTGATGAAATTGGCTTCATAAATACGTGAAATTAAGCATGATGTGGATGCCACGGTGTCAAAATTGACATCTATATGACCAAATTCATAAAAGTCAATTTCCAATCTATGCAACCTACTTGGAGTCTCTATAATCAAAAAATTAGTTGAAGACTCTTACATTTGATCAATTGGTTGAAAAAATGGCAGAAAGAAAAAAAGGCATTTGGAAGGAAAAAAAGTCCATAGGATAAAGTGTGTGATATGTAAAGGGAAATTATTACAAAAAATACAATAATTTCAGATATTCCAAAAGTGAAGGCAATAATAAGTATAAGAATAAATATAAGGGAAAAGGTAGCAAAAATGACAATCAAGGTGGTTAAAATAAAAATAGAATGACAAACAACACCCCTACTATGAACGGTGTGATATAAAAAGAAGCCATGAAATCCAAGAACAAGACTTCATGGAATAAAATTTAAGAATACCATAATAATAAATAGTAAAAGTTAAATAAATAAATAAAAGAGTTAAACTCCACTCAATTGATAAGTGAATGCATGCTTTTCAATTTAGATAATGAAGAGTACAATGTCTCACTTAGTTCATCATGGTTTGATGCTTGGGTTCTTGATACTAATGCCACCCTACATATGACCTTATGAAAATACCTCTTTGAATATTTTTATGAATAAAGTTGTGGTCCAATATTCCTCATAGATAGATCAAATCTAAAACTATAGGGAAGAGGTACAATATGATTCAAGTGTCTAGATATTCCAAATTTCAAATTCAATTTTTTTTATGCCTTCCTCAACTGAACATAACTTATTGTCTCTAGTTATCATTCATAAATAAGGCCATTCCATCTTAATAGACAATGGTGACATCAATATTAGAAGGAAATGTGAAAATGCAGTTGTCTTGACTAGATATGAGGAAGGAAAATTTCTCAACCTTAAGGTAAGCCATCAGTTTTAATGAATTATGCTCATCTTGTTAAAGATAAAATTCCTCCAAACATGTTGTGGTATGATATATTCATGCATATTCACTATAAAAATATTCATATGTTGTAAAAGAATGATGTTGTTGGTTTGCTTACCTACCTAAAAAATTTGATGAGAAGTGTGAAAACTGTATTTTTCCCAAACACACAAGAGAACCATTTCCAAATTCATAGTGTAAAGTTGACATAAAGTTTCAATTGGTTCACTTAGACTTTTGTTTTCTTCCATTTCTCTCAATTGGTGGTCATAAGTACTTCATATTGTTCATTGATAACTACAATATAATGGCTTGGATATACTTTATAAAATAGAAACATGAAGCATTTGAGAGATTCAAAAAATTTCTATTGATGATTTAAAATTAAGATATAACTCGCATCGAAACGCTTAGGATTGATAATGGTAGTGAATAAATTTTAAATAATTTTAAATCCCATCTTGATAAAAATGGGATCAAACATCATCTCACAATCCCTTAGAACCCATAACAAAATGGAGTTGTAGATAGGATGAACAAGACCCTTATGAATATAGTTTTTGCTATGTTGTACTTCAAAGGGATAAATTTACACTTTTAGGCCAAAGCAACTAAAACAATAGTATACTTGTGAAACATATCACCATAAAAAAACCTTCAATTTAAGACTATGTATGAGATGTGGTGTGCTTATCTTCCTTCAGTGCGACATCTTTGGGTTTTCATATCTAGTTGTTATGCATTGATTCTAAAAAAAAAGAGGAATAAGTTATGTAAGATCAAAATTTGAGCAGTTGTATTTATATATGCAAATTATATCAAAATCACTCAAAACATCAATCTACTTCATAATTTAGAGACATTAGACTATAATACAAGCAAAATAGACATTAAAACTAACATTATAACGTAAAGATAAATACTCTAAACAAGAAAAAGATTTATTGATTATGGATTATAGATTTATTACCACCAAAGACTCAAAATTTTAGGATTATGATTACTTGATAAATTGACTTGGATGATAGCATGGATTCATGGATGATATTGACATGAAGGTTTTATGGATTCCTTGGTTAGTTTGGCCATCGAGGATGGGTTGGTTTAAATAGGCCATGGAGGGAGGATCAATGGCCAATATTCAAATTTGGGATGAAGAGGATCAATGGTGGAGGATTATCCAAGCAATTAAAAATTCTTTGGAAGCCTATAGAATAGAGGCTTCTAGAGAGGAAGGGTTAAGATAGATAGGATTCTAGAATTTAAGAATTCTATAATCCATTAGAGGGATAAACATGATTAGTAGGTGATTAGATATGTGATAAGGGACTCCAGATGTAAGAAAGCCTAAGAATAGGCTAGGGTAGGTGGGATTGAAATTTAAAATTACAATATAATAGACAAGTGGGATTAGTTGGTGGATAAGATATGATTAGAAGAATTAATAGGTTGGTCAAGATAATATAAGGTTAGTGGATGAAAAATAATGAAGGAGGATTTTAGATAAATGACTATAAGGGATGATATTAGGATGAAATTAGAAGAGATAAGTAAAATTAGTGTCAACTAATAGAAATATTAGTGAAGATAAATGAAGCAAAAAAATTTAGATGTATACATTTTCCCCCTCTTTGAAAAGGAATTACAAGTGGATGAAGTGGAAGGAGTAATGGTATTTCAAATAATAAAGACACAAGATGGATGAATGTTAGTAAATGATGTTAGTGGATATGATGCCCCCTCGAGGGGACATGCAAGTAAGAATGAGATGGATGGCCACTCGAAAGAGGAAATAAGGGGTGGGATGTAATGAATAAATATGGTGATAGGATGTGAGATGTGAGATAGGTGATGAGGAAGATGAACTCAATCTGAATAATGAGCTACAAATTGATGATGCCCCTAGTAAAGACATATGCATAAGGAGTAGAAGTGACTGTGTCATATTTGTCAACACATCCTAAGGGGGAATCATTTGTAACATGATGATAAGAAGATAAAAATCTATAAGCTTTTGATGTATCCCAAGCAAAGATGCATGCAAGGGAGAGCTATAGGCTAGGATAAGACAATGATTTAATAAAATTAATGATGATTGTATCTCAAGGATAAAGTTGAGAAATATGAATAAGATGATGAGAGAGAATAAATGATATGATCTATTTACTGAAAGATGAAGGGGAATAATTGGTTAGTGCGATGCATCAAATCAATGAGCCATAATGTGATTAATATCAATGATGCACCTAGCAAGGACACATGTAAGGGAGTGAGAGACAATAATAAATTATAGTTCTGGTCATGCCCCAATCAAGGTAAGAAACTATAAACTTTAAATAATGAATTGACCAATTAGTGATAATGGAATAAAAATATGGATGTCATGATTTGTCAAGCCCAATCGACAGGTGCAGGCAATTGATGAAAATATTAGGGATATTATTGTGGGGATGGTGATTGATCAATGATTAATGATTGTTATTATAGATCAAAGATTTTAATGATGAAATATATGAGGATGATGATAGATAAGATAGATTTAATGATAAATTATGGGGAATGGGGAGAGAGTGGTTGATCTGATCTTAGACAAGTTATGTGATTGAGCACTACCTACATAGTCTGAAAAGACCTCATGCCAATGTAGTTCAGAATAGGTTAGGGAACAACAATGATGTATTATAATAGTGGAATGATGATGACTATTGTATACTTCCCATTCTAGCCACAACTGGATTCCAACCAAACTTTAGACTGATTCCTACCAAACATTACAAATTTAGCCTAAGAATCACTGAATGTCTATTTTTTTTTATGAATCATTAAAAAAAGCTCAGAAGCATGTTGAGGCATCCCTATTTGGGGTATTCTACCATATTCAATAACAACCTCTCATGGATTCATCCCTAGTCACCTTGCAACCTAACAACTGGAAGTTTGGCCTATGAACCCATTAAACGGGGCACTTGAACAAATCTTAAAAGAGCTAAAATTCTAATCAAAATTAATCAACTAATTAAAATAGATTAAATTCTTAGCTAAATTATCCATTTAAAATTAATGAATATCTAAAATGAAAATTCCAGAATTTAAAATATCAAGCCTTTTGTATCATTGCCTTTATGAGTTGTCAAGCTCTCCCAAAATATCTAAAAATATCTAATTTGAGAGCCATTCCTAGTAATTAAAAATTAGAATTACATGACACCTTTTAACTTAATTGGAGTTAGCCTCAACTCACTTAGGGTTAGTTTTAAATCATTCCATGTTTAAACTCAACCTTAACTCACCTTAGGTGAGAGTTAACTTTTGAGGCTATAAATACAAGGCCATACCTATTGATCTATAAGCTTGGATAGTGAGTGTTATTATGTAGGATTTACAATAAGATTTATCAGTGCAATGTTACCATGACAAAATTCATAAGCCAATTAGCCAAGCCAAGGTGCCCAGGAGAGAAGAAGCAAATGGAGCTTCATTAGTAAAGACTTCTTGATACACAAAACTAAGGAAGCCACTTCAACAAGCCATTTGGAGTTATAAGAAAGGTAAAATAATGATTTATTTATGTTTTAGTTGTGTTTTCATTAGTATGTTTGTTACCTATGCTCTCCCTAGTGTCTAGGGTAGATGTGTTTGTGTTTAGTGTATTATTTTGATTTTATTTTATTTGATTAACACTAGACTAACCTCCCCTCTACTGGATTCCTATTGTTCACATGATGGCATGCCCAATAGGACCATGCAATCCAAAATCATGAATGGAGTATCTTTAGAGATTTTTGGAGCAAATAATACTTCATTATAGAGATTAATTTTGTGATTTATTGCTAACTTTTCTATGTTTTCCTTGTGACTATGTATTCACAAATTCGTAGTTATGTAACTACAAATTTGGTGAGGTAAACTACAAAATCATCAGTCAAATATACAAATTTGTCTCAAAAAATAGTGAAATTGCTCTGGTTTAGGCTAAACCCTAAGAAACTATGAAATCAAGCACATAAATGATGAAATCATTGAGAAAACTATGAAATTACCCTACAGGAAAAGGGGTCCTTTCATTGCCTTTTTTTAGCTAACTATGAAATTGTTTTAGATTAGTGAATTTGTTAAAATTATTAGCAAAATCATTTGTAGAAGTGAAATCATTTTTAAGGGGAGCAAAATTGCATTTTTAGGCTGTGAATTTGTTCTACTTAGCTACGAATTCATCTTGTATAGCAGCAAAATCATAAAATCATCTTTTCATTGCCTTTTTTAGCTAACTATGAAATTATTTTAGATTAGTGAATTTGTTAATATTATTAGCAAAATCATTATTTGTAGAAGTGAAATCATTTTTAAGGGGAACAAAATTGCATTTTTAGGATGTGAATTTATTCTACTTAGCTACGAATTCATCTTGTATAGTAGTAAAATCATTGTAAAATCATAAAATCATCCTTGTGTATTTTTGTGTTTTGTTGTAGTTTTTCAATAATCATTAAATCATTGCCTAAATTATGAAATTGATCCCAAAAGGGAAAAATTATTTGCCTGAATAGCAAATTCATCTGCTTGAGTAGCAAAATCATCAAATAGAGTTGCAAAATTGTTTAAAACCTATAAAATCACTCACTGTGAAGTTTTTAAGCATTTTGTTTTTACCATGTTTTTATGACAGAATAATTTCATAGTTCATAGTTTACTATGTAAATGTGAAATAATTTTAGAGAGGTGATTTTGTGCCTTTTAAGCTAATTTACAAGGATATCACTTTTGTCAAGTAACAAGTAAACCCATTAACACATTTTATAGGACCCAAAGGTTAAGAAAAGACATTTTTAAACACTCTAATTTTCAAAACTCACATTTAAATTTAGTGTTTTAAAATATTATACTTGAAGTTATTTTTTTACTCATACTCTAGTTAAATACTCATAAAAGTTTCCATTTTTATAATTGTTGTTGAGTGTTTGTTTATCATGATGATTATCACATGTATGCTCTCCCCCCATCCCCTTTAGGTAACTTGGATGATGAAAAATGCTCACTTATTGCATTTTTTGCTTTTGTCCAAAAGCATGGAAGAAAAGTTGCTAAAGCCCTCCCCAAAATTTGAGTGATTTGGGTAACCCAAAAATGACCCTAAAGTCCTTTCACATTCTTTATTTTTATGCATTTTAGCTTGGGGGTGGGAGTTCATCACCTTCCCATAGGTTCTATAAGGAAGTTTTGACTTGGGAATTCATCTCCCAACATAACTTCAACCCCACTCCATAGTATGGGTATACAAATTGAGGTCAACTTATTGGGACACTTGTTTGAGCAGTTAAGCAAGCTCTATTAGTAAGAGACTACCTTATAACATATGTTTAACTCAGACATCACACTACACTAAACAATTGATGAATGTAATAGTTGTCAAAAGGACAAGACATTTTCACAACAAGTTGGTTAACTTAGATCTAAATGATGTGTTGTTACCTAGTGTTAACCACATATATGAGACCATTTAGAATGTGTAAAAATTGATAGTCTATATAACCCCACTTGTTGTAGATTTACTATCAATGTAGGGTTAGTATCCCAAAGTTCCATGTCATTACACAAACTCTTGAGAGAAGAGGGGGCTTAAAAAACCTAATTTTCATGCACTTTTACTTTTTTAATTAACAACATAATTTCCTCTCAAGAGCCAGTATATAGATGAAATTTGATAGTACGAATCCACTTTATTAGTTTTAGGATTTAGGACAGTACATTTAGGTGTGTTTTTTTTTTTTCCCCTTTACTTACATTGTCTTGAGTCAAAACTATTTATTTGTCATACCACATCCAAAATGAGTCATGTTTTCACATCACTCCTTTATTCAAAAAGGAGTTATGTCATCCATTTCACACTGCACTTTACCTTAATCATTTGTTAAACTTTTTTGTGTGTATGTTACTTATTTGAAAGGGGCATTGTTATGCTTCCCATTTCATTTTAAGTATTTTTATTTAGATTTTTGAAACAAAATATTTATCATACCTTTAGAGCATGATAACATCATTCTATTGTTCACATTATTTTGAGGACTTTTTGCCTTGTGTCCAATTGCAATTTCACAACCCTGTGTGCCTTCTTGGTCTATGCGCAGTATCATTATGTCATTCATCTTGGTCCAGCTTGTTTTCCATTTAAAACCAAGTATTATCGATCAAGTTTGAAATTATCCTTGACAAGTTTAGATTCAAACATTGATTGGTTTATGCCTATGCTTCATGTAATTTTGGTGTAGACATTTATATCTCACTTTTGGGTTGTGCAACTTAGACTAATTCCTTGCTCAATTTAAAGCCTATTTTTGTGCCTCAATTTTTGAAGTGATCTATCTTCCATGTGCTTATATCCTAGATTATTTAGCCAAAGTTCAAGTTTATGTTTGAATTCAAATGCCTAGTTTGAGTCAAAGTGTTTCAAGTTTTTTAGATTAGTCATCTTACCTTTTAGACCTAGTTTTGTGCCAAGTCTAGCTCTTGTGTCTTGAATTTAAAGAGTCCTAGAATCTTATCTTTTTGTTTTAGATGTAATTATTTTGATTATAGATTTCGTGTTGTGTTCCCAATGACCTAGAAAATTCTCATTTGGCTTAGACCTAGTGTGTTTCAAATTCTAGCTTTTGTTCCTTGTTCCCAAAAGACCTAGCACCTTGCCTTTTTTCTGCTTAGACCTAGTGTGTTTTGAAGTCTAGCTTTTGTGTCATGTTTCTAAAATTCCTAACATCTTACTCCTTGTTTTATACCTAGTTGTTTTGATATTATTTTTGTGCCTTGTTACCAAAGACCTAACAACCTTTTTCATCTTTAGACCTAGATTAGAATTGTTTGAAGCACTTTTTACTAAGTTTGGCATTCAAAATTTATCCATTCACTTGATCATTTGTGTGAGACATTTGACATTAGACATTTTTAGACTGAGTTTATCATTGATCAACATTTGGAGAATGACTCCATTCCTAGACCTATTCCTAGACCAATACCACTTTTAGACCTAGACCCCAACTAGTTTCATAGATCTATACCACCCTCTTTGGTATATTTGCCAAACTCATCCATGTTGATTATCATCTACTATGATCACCCTTCTTTGGGCCAATTAACATACAATTTTCACCCTTTTAATGATAATGGTATCCAATCCCCTACCTATACCATTAACCTTCCTTTGGCCTGCATGAACAACCAAGATTCATAGTGCCTAACACTTATCATTATAGGACATCATCCTTTGGTTTGTGTTACAACCAAGATTCACAATGCCCTTCTAACACCATTTTAAGACCTCATCTTTTGGCTTGAATTTACAACTAATCTTCACAACACCCTTCTATTACTATTATAGGCCCTTGTCCTTTTCCTTGTGTAAGCAACCAAGCTTCACAATACCCTTCCATTACTATTCTAGGCCCTCATCCTTTAGCTTATGTTAGCAACCAAGCTTCACAATGTCCATCCATTAACATTCCATGCCCCTACTTTTTGGCTTGCATTAGTAACCAAGATTCTCAATGTCCTTCCATTACCATTTCAGGTCCTTGCAAATATGGTAGCTTGTTATCCCAACAAGGTTATGAAATTATGACTAGATGGATCATAGTTATCATTCTAAACCAAAAACCAATATTTTTTAAGCCCATATTAGATAAGCCTATTTACAAAGAGATCATTATCCAACTGCTGATCATTCTTCATCCATTGCCAACTATCCCCCTCTTTATAAAATCCATGATGATCATTGATCCATAATAAAGCCAATCAGTACCTCTCCAAGAGTCATCATTTAAAGACTAAAATGTGTTCCAAACTGATATTTTACAACTAAGTGTAAACCAAGGCCAAGAGAACCAACCAATTCAAGATGTTTTTTTTGAAACACCTATTTGTGATAAGTCAACCTATGGTGAATCACCTTTTTATATTTTCCTTATTGTCAAGGATTCTCACTCTTATAAACTAGTCTTTGTTGAGTCAAATCCTAATGATTATAAATGCCTTTGGGTAAATCATTATCTTGATCATTGTCCTATTTTTTAAAAGCCTCAATTTGATAAGTCAATCTCTATGGAGTTATCTTTTGACATTTTCCCCCTCATTGTGGAGTCTCACTTTGACAAGCTAGTCTCTATGGAGTCACCCCTTGAGATGTTCCCTCTCTTCGAGGGGCTTCAACTAGATGAGCTAGTCTATGTTAGACCCTCCTTAGATGAATTTATTTTTGAAAATCACACTATGCCATCATAGGCCATTATTTTTACAATACCAAATTTCAACAAGACATCATTGTAGTAACATTCACACCATATAAAGAATCAACATTGAAGTTAGGTTCTATTTTTGAACCAATATTAGATATAACATCAGAAGCAGACTTAACATTAGTCTCAAAATTAAGTTTAGTGTCCCTTGAGTTAGACTTAGCTTCAAAATTAGAACATAGTCATGGTTGTTGTGACATTCATTACACATTCCTTGTAGATCAATTTGAATACATTTGTGGTCCTTCTACATTTTTTGAGGATGATTACTTCAATGTTGACATAAGTTATCCTAGTATATTATATGTTGATTGTGATAATTATGCCCATTATATTACCATTCCATATGCTATTAACACCACCCAATATAGAAATTATATTGACATTGTACCTCCCACAAGTGTTGATTGAAACCAACATAATCACACCTTGTGGAAATGCATTCATGGCAACATATTACTTGAAGAATATCAGGGGAACCAAGACCATATTCATGTAGAATAAGAACAATCTCCTAGTGAAACCTTCTCAGAGGTGTTATGGGACAATCAAAGTCAAAACTCAACATCTTATAATGAAACCTTTTCGAAGATGCTAGAAGACAATCAAATTCAAATGTCAATATTCCTTAGTGAAACCTCTTCAAGGCACTAATCACTAAGCACACCAGTTATTCAATGCTTGAGGAACATTATTAAAGATAACATCAATACAACTTCCAATTTACATCATAATCAGATGGTAGCTACCCTCAAGCTCAAATAGCAAAAGAATATGATGGTCCTATTGAGAGCATATTTAAAAGTTTTTGGCCCTATCACAACCAATATTATGTTGAATCTAGAATCAACAACATTATGTGTGCCTAAAAAGATTGATATTCATTTATTTCCCAATCATTATACATTCTATTATAATCCATTTATTCATTTTAGACCTATCCATACTTTCAGCCACTATTTATCTTTATTTACCATCCATAGCCATAGTTTCCTTTAGAGAAGCTATGAAGACATCTTGTCATGAAGTTTGGAGAAAATCGATTCAAAGATCGACGAAGATCAAAAAAACATTATTAGAGTCTAAATATGTAGCAAGTTCTTGATAGAGTAGCTATTCAAAAAGGCTATGGGATAACAATTTAAATAATTGACTATTATAGTTGTATCATATGTTGATCAGGATGTGCATCTCCACATCAGTAGGAGCAATAGAACCATATTTTTTCCTTGACATTTACATTGCTATTTTCATTTTCCATTAATCTTAACATTGTTTCATACCCTAATATTTACCTTAACTTATCATTTGGTAGCAAACCTTTACCATTATATCCAATTATCATAACATCACCTTACCTTTCCATTTACCTCACCTTACTATTTTATCGTACCTTCACTATTTACCAATTTTTTTTTTGACCTATCCTACCCACCATTTTGACCTTGGTTCTTTGGGAAATGTTTCACTAAAATTTGAATCTATTTGATGTTTAAGGAGAAATAGAGATGAAGGGTTGGGATTAGAGATTAGAGAGAACTTAGATTGGTTACATGTCGTATCTAGATGATGTTGAGTACTCCTCTTTGGATAGGGAGGACTACCTGTAAATAAGAAAGCACTACCACCAAAAGTATTTGTTAGTAAATATATGAGTGGGCTACCAATATACGTGCTTGTTCCTAGAAGTGGCAAACTTTCGTAGGGATGATAGTCCACTTTTTAAAATAAAATGGTAATGAATAAAAAAATGAAAGAGAGAGTAAGAGAGAGATATTCATATCATTATTGTAGTCTAAGTGTAACAGAGAGTGAGAAATTGTAAGTAATGTGAGTTATTGGTGTTTTTGGAGGTTATTTAGGTAGTCTTAAAGAAGTTATTGGAAATATACTATCATCAACATTGATTAGGCTATTGATGTCAGTAAGGAGATATGATCGATGTCAGTTATGTGACTAATCTCAGTAGGGGAAGTAGGTTCTTAGGAGGTTATATGAGACTTTTCTAAGCTAAAAGGTGAAGTTGGTTAGGTTTATGAGGTTGGGAAGACTCATAAATAAGTGGGTAAGACTCAGGTGGGTCTAGACAAAGGGTTGGTATGTTTGAAGTAAAGGGAAATAGGTGGAGTTTTACAACTCCTCCATAGGGAGAGTTGGGACGTTCATAAAATGATAAACAATATAATGTAAAGTAATTATAAAATGACTATTTAACGAAATTAAAAAAATATATACTTAGCTAGTGAAATGGATGAACTATGAGTGCTAAATAGATGGCTCTGATGAGGCATGTTGAAGTAATACGTGAATAAAAACTATAAGTGTGTGCTACCAGTTTAGAAGAATCCCAACTCTATGTATTATATCAATTATTAATATGGACTAACTTATGTAGAGTAATGATAAACCTAGATGTAGAAAGTTGAATGTCAAAAAATTGTATACAAATGATTGAGTTTTTTATTTCCACTGACCTAAATATTAGCTTGGAATTTGTCTTAAGTAATCGATGTCGGTAATCTCATTAATGTCAACTGTGGGTTGACTAATGTCAGTGGTATGAAAATAGGTAAAAGTGCTATATTTAGCCTATTTTTTATTCCTTCTCCTACCAAGTGTGGTATCCATTAGGAAATAATAGAAATGCAAGGTTAAGAAGGATGTAGTTAGTTAGGTATTTATGTTAGGGGTGAGAATAAGTCATGGGTAGTTAGAATTAGGGGACTAAGTCTTGAGGTTACTAAGAGGGTAAGAATTAGTCTTAGGACAAGGTGGCCATGTAAGGTGACATAAGTAGTTTTTAATTAACTTAATTAAATATTTTTAAATTAATTAAATGTGTGAGGGGTGAAAACATGGGTTAGGAAAGCTAATTATTAAAAGGGGCTCAAGGGGGTTTTGACACAAGGAAATACACATGTGTGATGTAATTTTGATGTCTACATTTTCCCCTTTTTATCTTTTAATTTGTGCTGATAAGTTGCAAGACAAAAATAGGAGTTGGATGCTCTAGGTATGGGATGAAGTATCCCCCCTCAAAATGGGAACCAATGGAGGATACTGTAGAATCGGGTACCAGTTTGATAAGAAGTTAATCAGGTATGTGGATATTGAGTGAGAGCATGGTAAAATTGGTGCTTATATGTATACTACTATGATTTATAGTCAACATAATTAATAATAGGTAAAGGCAAGGAGGACTCAGATAGAAATATCCAAATCATAGCTTGTAAGTGATACTGATAAGGTTAAAATGACCAAATTTTAGTTCCAATGGTCCATGTGTTTCAAGTATCCAAGGTAGGAAGTGCTCTTGGTAAACACATAAGGTTGTAGGTGATAAGACTGCTTGGTCATGATCTAAAACACCTGATATACATGCATGTGTACAATAGCCAAATATAACAAGGTAACATAAGTAGTCAAGACAAGTAATGTAAGGTTGGTTCAAAAGGGTCAATGGTTAAGGAGATATTCATGATCTCTAGTCAGAGTCATCATGGGTGGAGATTTAAGTGATCTCTAAGCTTGTTTTTTGTGGTCAGGGAGATATACATGATCTCCAAGTTACCCCAGATTGAGAGTGTAGTCGAAAGGGTTGTGGTTGGAGTTAATAACTCTACTATTAAGGTTGTCGATGTCAGTTATGTCATTGATGTTAGTAGTAAGTATTGTTCACATTGACATCTTAGGTCAAGACTATCAACATCAGTGGATGAACAAAATTAATAAAAAGGGGTTTGGTAGCCCACCAAAACTCATTTACGACATTTGATTAGAGAAAAAGAGATCTGGGTGTTGTGGGGCATAGGATAGCTCTAACTTGTCTATTGGTGGTGAGTTGGTGAGAGATAAGTGATTGAGAAGAGTGTGTGAGAGTGAGGGTTAGATTGAGTGCTTGGTGGGCCATAATGTGATCAAAAGAGTGTTGGTATGGGTAGAGATGGTAGAGGTAGGAGGGGACCCAATTGGACACATGCCACCACAAGTGCTAGCCATTCTAGCCTAGAAGAGATAGAGAGATGAGATAATATGCCCTTCGAATTGATTTTTAATTTAAGGTTGTTAATTTATGATTTGGGCTAGTTTGTTAAGGTTGGGAGGAGAGAGGATAAGTAGAGGGGTATTAAATGGGGTAAGGGTAGGTTTAAGTGAATTTGGGAGGGGTTGAGGGTAGTTTTTAGAACAAATCTTAAATTTGGGAGGTAGGCTATTTGGCCCTAGGGCCGAACCAGTCGTTGATATTGATAAAGTTCATCAACATTAACTGATAAGGTGCTAATGTTAGCTAACATCTAACACTAACATCGGTAACCTAAACCAACATTGATCATATAAAAAAACCCCAAATAGGAAGAAAAAGCCCATTTTGGATCTCTAGTTGAGTTAGTCATCAAGCCTAATGGTTGAGCTAGCCTCCTAAGACCTCGTGTTAACTAAGTGCTGCCTACATAGCCTAAGAAAGGGCCTCAAGTTAATGTAGTTATCCTAGTGTGTAGGGAAAAGGTGTGAGCTATGGTTAAAACTTTGTTAGGGGAAGTGTTTAGGAAAAGGGAGTTTGAAATAGGTCATGGGACCTAGGGTTAAAAGATAGGCCATGGGGCTTAGAGTTGAAGATATAGGACATGAGGCCTAGATTTGAAAGATAGGTAGTTGGGCCTAGGGTTGAGAGATAGGTAGTTAGGCCTAGGGTTGAGAGATAGGCAGTGAGGCCTAGGGTTAAGAGATAAGTAGTTAGGCTTAGGGATTAGAGATACGTAGTTGGGCCTAGGGTTTAGGTGGTTAACATGCTAGATAGTTAGGTGGGTATATGATTGAGATAAACTTAGAAGACCCCATATTGATTGAGTGTTGCCTACATAGCCCAGATGAGGGCCTCAAGCCAATTTAGTTCTCCCAAAGAGAAGGGAAAAAAGGGTGGAGATTTATATTGGAAAGTATGTGACTTGAGGTTTGTGTATGTGAATGCAGGCTAGACAATAATTGACATTATGAAATCAACTACCTACATTGTTGATGAGGATGAGGAGGGATGTTACCATGGATGAGTGAGAGCACATGGCAGCCATAAGGTTAGGAGGAGTGAGATGATATTGATGGGTTACACTGATGTTAAATTGATGATAGATTTGATAGAGAGGTGGGATCACACCACCAACACCTTCCATTTGCCTATCAAAGAGTTGATAGTGACATAGGAAAATGTGTATAGGATTTTATGGTTACTACTCTAGGGTGAGGATATATTCTCTTGTTTGAGAGAGGAGTATCATATTCACATGGCTACATTGTTTGGAGAGCATGCTAGCAAGGTGACTTATCACTTAGTAAGCTTTGCATATGAGCCACTATGCACTGCCGATGAGGAGCAACATCAGTTGGGTATCCTGATGATGATAATAATTATAGTATATACACTACTAGACATAGATGGTGGGAGATTTCCTATTGTGTTGATAGGTGTGTTGGCACAAATGGTTAAGAAATAGATAGTGTATGCATGGGGACCAACTTTTCAATCACATTCTTGTTAGGGGGACCATATAGGATGACTATCCTAATATGGGGATCATAATTGGGGTGCATATCAAGATTTACATATTCTTGTGGAGTATGGAACATGTCAAGTGTCAATAAATGATATTATCTGAGTGACAGATGCTTGAAAGTTTCCTCCATGGGGTCTTTGTCAGGAATTTGTGTTGTCAGTGTCTATGTAACTGAGGTAGTGGAGCTTATGGAAGCTTCAAAAGTATAATGCATAGGAGATTATGTATTTAAAGGAATGAGAACATAATTGGGGCTATGAGTCATGTTTCATGTTTTTAAAGGAGGTGGGTCAGTGGGAATAACATGCACTTACCCATTGTGCTCAAACTTGATGCAACAGTGCAAAGTCGAGGACACACATGCCATAACACATATCCAAGGTCATCCAATCAATATGTTGTATTGGAACACTTCTTCTAAAACATATAAGAGATTAAGAATTATGTGGGGACCCACATGGATATGTAAGATAATAGTGCCCATTGTAGTAGCTATAGCATCATTAAAGGAGTGAAACACCATGTCGATTTGAGACATGCAATTGTCAGGAAGGGCTAGTTGTTTATAGGCATGGGTGGAGATAATATTATACTAGCTCCTCCATCGATCACAACTCTTTTGACATGAGTTTGATCGATATATGAAGTGATAAAAAGGGAAAAATCTTGATCTTCAAGGTGTTGAAGTAGAATTTTTGAATCACTAAAGGAAATTAGGGAGATGGTGTTAAGAGAGATGACCAAAGTTGCAAGAGGTTGGGGATCATCAGGTTGTACATTAACTAACTAAAAATCACTAATAAAATATTGATGGTATTGGGGTGAGTTTTGGATTGACTCATATAAGGACATTTTTAGAGGGGTTTGGTGGAGTTATTTCACCATCGAGTTTTGAATAACTTTCAAAGGTGTTGGTTTCAAGACTCCTAAGATAGAAATCTTAAGATTTAGAGGAGTGTCTTTTGAGAAGGGATGAGCCCAAGGGGAAATGACCTTTTCCTTACCTTTATCCTTTTGATTTTGTAATCACATGGCCACATTTATCATGTTGATATGAAACATAGGTGAAGGAGGTGGTAAAAGGGGTAGACAACAACTTTGGGTTTGAATTCAAGTGAAATGGTGAGGCATTGTGGATGCCATGAGTGGAATAACAAGAAGGTCAATGGGAGTATCAATAAAGAGAGTGTCAATATCAGAGTATTATCAAATGACTATTGTGAGAGCTTTACAACTCTTAGTATCGTGTCCAAGTAAACAATAATATAGACACACTTGTGTATCATTGAACCAAGATGGCTTTAGTCTAAGAGGGTTATAAGTTTTAATGTGAGGAAGAATTATTGCAAAGGATTGAAACAATTGGCATAAGAAAAACATCTGAGAGTTTGGGATTGGGCTAGAACTTGTTATTTTAATAGGAGTGGACACCTTATTTGGTTTAGGAGTCATGGGGGTGATTTTACATGGTACCTTTTGAGGTGGCAGTGGAGCCACGTGTTTTACTAACACTTTCTTGGTTGTAGGTGATGTCAAATGTGAATGGCCTATTATTTGGTAGAGATATTAGTGGAGGTAACTTAGCCTTTTATTTCACTTAGATCGATGATGCCCTAACTAAAGTAGAGGGATGTGGTCCCAAATTTGAAGGCAAAGTTGAGTGTGGAAGAGGGAAGGATTAGTGAGATATAGGAAGCTTAACACTCTTCCTTAGTTTAGGCCATGGAAATCCAACTTGTGGTTGAAGAGTCAGATCTAATTTCACCTGTGGATGAGAGATTAGAGACTGGGAAAATTCCTAAAGACCTAATCTTCTTTTATGTGGTAGACGCCTATGAGGGTGAGGTCTCTGACATACATGGATGAATTTTTGGTGATTTTGGTGAAGAAGCTCTGACTTTGTCAAATACCTTGAGGTAAAGGGTAGTGAGAGGATTGGTGATAGAGGATGACACTTATTGTGTAGGATAAGGAATTTTAAGTCAATCCCAAAATGTTGCATGATCTAGCTTTGTGAAGTCAAGTAATTCTAGACTTTCCACTAACTATGAGAAGGGTTTAGATGGAGTTAACATAGGCCTTATGATTGATTCTTTAAAAGGCTTTGGTGATTGAGATAGAGGAAAATTTTTGGCCTTACTACCTCAGGCCAAAGATGAGAAAGATCCACAATAGGGTCTTGTTCGATAGAGATGGGAGAAGAGGCACGGTCTTCCACAGGTGGGGGAGAGGTGGGTGAAGAAGGCTCCTCAAGGGGTTAAACATAGGTATAACTTATCCCTCAACATGTGGGAAAGGAATAAGTAAAGTATTATCTTTCATAGGTAAAATAAGTGGTAAAATTGGTTGAATTGGATTAGGCACAATAGGTCTCTCATCTAATATAGGGGTAGATAACACTGGCTCCTCTAGGTGTGAATGAGGAGTGGATAGGGTATTACCTTTCATCACTAGAGGTGAGGCAGGTGAATAAGGTTCCTCAAGAGGGTATATCATAGGAATGATGTTCCCATCAACATGTAGTTGAGGAATAGGTAAGGTGTGGTCCTCAAATGGTAAGAGGATAGGTAAAATGGGTGCAAAAGTAACTGGTAATATAGGTTCCTCTTGTGGAAAAAGGAGAGGTAAATGAGGCTCTTATTCAAGTGAGAGTGGAATGGGTGAAGTAGGATATTCTACCCAAAGAGGAAGGATGGACAAAATAAACTCCACCAATTATGGGGGAGGATTAGGTAAAATGGGTGCCTCTTGTTGTGGGAGAGGTTGGACTAGATGTAAAGGAAAGACTATATTGACCGTATGGATATTATGATCACATGAGTTATTAGCTGTGTTCTAAACAATATTTTGATTGGGTGAATGGTTAGGAAAAGGATATTTAAAAACATTCATATTTTTATTAATAAGTGCATTAGGGTTATCTAAGATGAGATCACCCCTGTCAAGCATGTCTTGAATAATGTTCTTAAATGTTTTATAGTTAATAGAATTGTGGCCTTTGACTTGATGGTAGCCGCAAAACTCATCCTCCTTGTACCAAGTAGGAATAGGATGAGAGGGGTCAAACTATATAGGAGGCTTGGTTTGAGGAAGGGTTATGGCTCCCTATTTCAATAGTTTTTCCAAAATGGAAGTATATGACTCCCCAATGGGAGTGTATTATCTTTGTTCATACTATTGTTGGAATTGCTTGATCAGATTTTGTGAGGTTGAGGAATTAGGTTGGTTTGTGGTTGTGGAAGAAGCTGATTTAATGACCACCACATTAGTATAACCTTTAAATTTTTGGTTATAAGGAAAAGGTTTAGAAGAAAAGGAGTCATTTGATTTGGAATTGTCATTCTTACTATGCAACTTGACTCTATATTCATTTATAGCCCAGATTTTGAGTTTCTATACCATTGTAAGGGCTTCATCAAATGTGCAAAAAGTTTATACTCAGAGTGTAAATGAAATGTGCTTAGCACATGCCCTCGATAAGAGCTCAATAAGCTCAAGTTGGGTTAAATATTAAGAGAGTTGATTGATTAAACCTCTCTAGCGAGCGATAAAATCTATGATAGGATCGTCATAAAATTATTTAATAGAATAAAGGTTTGTAATAGAAACATTTTTAAAAATGTTGATAGAGAAATGGTCTAGGAATAATTGTGTGATTTGGGTAAATAAAAAAGGGAGTGTTGAGTTATAGAGCTATACCAATCCAGGGTAGCACCCAAAAGAGACATAGGGAAGGTGTGAAGTAATAACGCATCATCATGCCCTATTAAATAATAAGCATGTCTAAATGCTCTCAAGTGTTTTTGCAGATCCTCTTTACTCTAGAAATGAGTAAATTTGGGGAGTTCTCATTGGCTTGGATAAGGGTGACTAGGCATAGAAGGATGGATGGGCTCATTGCATACCTGACCATAGAATAACACATTCTTTGAACCTAATACAAATGTCTCTAGATTAGACATCTTGTTCATCAACATCTTAATGAGGTTTGGAGGAGGATTGGTTTGGGAAATACCCCCTAAGTTATAGGGAACCTAATAAGAGGTAGAGGGAGCATATGACATAGCTTGCTATAATTATGTTGATTTAACATAGGGGTAATGAGTCATAGGCTAGGGGGTGGAAATGAAAGGGGCTTCTCCTTCTGGGTTAGAGACAATGCTTTGGTTAGATGTTGTTATTATAGGTTGGGTTATTGGCATGGTTATACTAGGTGATGGGTGAGTCATAACTCATGTAATTATAGGTGCAAGACTAGACGGGATGGGTACCACTAAATTCTAAAATGGGGTTAGACTTGACTTAACTACTTGTGGTTGTGAAGGTATGGAAGTCACGACAGGGTTTAGGTGAGATTAGGTAGTTGGCAATGCTAAACTTTGGACATTGTTTATAGTTGGTTTACTTGTCAAAGTGGTGGTTTGAGTAACCATGAGGAACATAGTGGAGACAACTAAAACTAAATTTGTCTCCATCAGAGAAGTTGACATACCATATAGTGGGTCACCCAAGGAATTGTGGGTTTGGCTCATGGAAAGGTAATGCTGAAGGGCTACCACATTGTGATCAAGAAATTTAGCAAAATCTTGATCTCCTTCAAGAAAAATGGGAATTTAGTTGGGGCTGGGAGTATGCTCTATATCTAAAGTATGCTCCATGATAGAATCAACAAAAAGAGGGGAAGGTGGAAGTAGTTGATGGATTGTGTAATCGGTAAGAATTTTGGCTTGGCTTCATGTCAATACCATACAAGAAGAAGTATAAATAGTCTTACAACTCTATATTAGTCATAGAGTGAGGAAAAACTAGGTTTGGGTGTAGGTAGGTTGTTTAACTTGCTATTTTGAGCAAAATAAAAATAATAAAATTACACAGTCGCTAACATTGGTCACTTGGTTTATGTCGGTAGGTTAAAGTCTATCGATGTCGATGGGTTTAACTAATGTTGGTCACTATGGAGTTCTGGGAGATTAAAAAATCTAATGTTTTAGAAACCTAGAGGCAAAATCTAGGCAAAATAGAGGATGCAAGAGGTATGTATAAGGAGGATAAACACTCAAAAAATTTGATATAACAAGTTATACAACCTAAGTATTATGAATGGTGTTGATTTTGTAAATTAATGGAAAAGCATCCTTACTAACTCCAACATACAAAAGACAATAGAAAAGTATAAAAATAACATACAACCACTAATTATTAACTCCTAGAGATTAATTTTAGTATTGTGTTGGCTTATGACTTAATCAGATAGTGAGATGAGAGTTTGGTTACCAAAGGTACTAGAAAGCAATCTAGAGTTGATTTCAAGTTAGTTTTGGTGCTTAAGAAGAAATCTGTGTTAGACTAGGTACATGGCTTATTATAGGAGCTTGCTCCCTACACTTCATAGACTTGAAGCCAAGCTAGGTTACTTAGCCAAAATATACCTTCTATTTAGAGTTTATACTCCACTCGAGAATGGAGTGGGTTCTCCCCTTGGTGGTGAAATCTAGGTAGGATAGTCGAGTAGGTTAAGGTGATCCACTAGGTGATGAAATCTTGATGGGCACTATCTTAGGTGAGTTTAGATGTTTGTTTTTGTGAGTGTAAAAGGGTAGTGTAACATGGGTGTACTATGATTCATTCATAATGCTTGTAATTAACTAGGTGAGCTAATATGCAACAAGTAAATAATGAAGTGCAGTAAGTTTTAAACCCAAATCTGAAGTGTTTTGATTCGAATGAAAACAATGATGAAATAGGAGAAGAGAATGAATTTCACTATCCAAATGTGCATACAAGAAAGAGATAAAGAATAAATTATTTTTAGCTATAAATAAAAATGATAAGTTTCTTTTAGGGGTAAAAGAAAGAAAAGAGTGGCAAGGAAGAAGAAATTTTAGTTTATTGCCTTTAAATAGAAAATAAAATGTTGAATATTTTATTTGGAGGGAAAAAAGAAGGATAAAGTGCAAGGAATGAAATTTTCACTATAATGCACCTATATGAATGCTTAAAATAAGCAATGAACCCAAGGAAAACTCTAGGGTCCCATCAGGCATGCCATAAATGTTTCACTAAAATTTGAATCTATTTGATGTTTAAGGAGAAACAGAGATGAAGGGTAGGGATTAAAGATTAGAGAGAACCTAGATTGGTTGTGTGTCATATCCAGATGATTTTAAGCACTTCTCTTTGGCTAGGGAGACTACCTATGAATAAGAAAGAAATACCACCAAATTTTTTTGTTAGTAGATATATGAGTGGGCTGTCAAGCTATGCATTTGTTCCTAGAAGTGTCAAACTTCCTTAGGGATGGCAGTCTACTTTTTAAAACAAAATGGTAATGAATAACAAAATGAAAGAGAGAGTGAGAGAGAGATATTCATACTGTTATTGGAGTCTGAGTGTAGCAGAGAATGACACAGTGCAAGTAATCTGAGTTATTGGTGTTTTTGGAGGTTATTTAGGTAGGCTTAGAGAATTTGGTGGAAATACACAGTCATCAATATTGGTTAGGCTATGATGTCAATAAGGAGATATGACCAAAGTCGATTATGTGACCAATGTTGGTAGGTGTATTAGGTTCTCAGGAGGTTACAAGAGACTTTTTTGAGTTGGGAGGTGGATGTAAGTCAGGGTTATGAGGTTGGGAAGAGTCATAAGGGAGTGGGTAAGACTTAGGTGGGTCTAGACAGAGGGTTGGTATGTTTGAAGTAGAGGGAAATAAGTGAAGGAGTTTTATAACTCCTCCATAGGGAGAGTTGGGACATTCATAAAATTATAAACAATATAATGTAAAGTAATTATAAAATGATTATTTAAAGGAATTAAAAAACATAGAGATATTTGTAGCTGGTGAAATAGATGAATTGTGAGTGTCAAATAGATGGATCTAATGAGGCATGTTGAATCAATAGGAAAGACAAGTGCATGCTACTAGTTCAAAAGAATCTAAGCTAAGTGTAGTATATCAATTCCTAATCTAGATTGATTTGTGCATAGTAACGATAATCCTAGATGTAGAAAATCAAATGTTAAAAACTTGTATGCAAATGATTGAGTTTTTTCAATTTTTGTTGACCTAAATATTAGCTAGGAATTTGGCTTAATTAATCAATGTCAGCGATCCCACTGACATTAGTCATGGGTTGACTGATGTCGGTGGTATGAGAATAGGTAAAAGGGATATATTTAGCCTATTTTATGTTCCTTCTCCTACCAAGTGTGGTATCGATTAGGAAACAGTAGAAATGTGAGGTTAAGAAGGATGTAGTTAGTTAGGAATTTATGTTAGAGTTGAGAATAGGTCATGGGTAGTTAGGATTATGGGACTAAGTCTTAAGGTGACTTAGAGGGTAATAATTAGTCTTAGAATGAGGTGGCTAGGTAAGGTGGCTTAAGTAGTTTTTAATTAACTTAATTAAATATTTTAAATTAATTAAATGTGTGAGGGGTGAAAACATGGGTTAGGAAGGCTAATTATTAAAAGGGGTTCAATGGGGGTTTTGACATAGGGATTTATGCATGTGTGTGATGTAATTTTGGTGTCTATAAGAACCTTCAACGAGGGGATTCAACTCAAGTTTTAGTAGTTGATTTAATAAACTAGACATAGGTAGTATATTGGACTAGTATGACACTTGCTTGGTAGTTTCATCCTTCATTTGTTATTTCATTTCATTGTGAGTATTCTTGATTATAACTACCTTTGGGAAAATCAATATATCACTCTGTGTTACCAATTATAACTATCTTTGGGAAAATTAGCATCATTAACCTATGCTATTGTTTCCCAATTATAACCGCCTATGGGAAAATTAGTAACAACACCTTTATAATTCATTAGAGTATCACCTTACCATTCTTATTCCATACTATGCCATTAGCCTAATTCATGAACTTACTACTACCTAGTTGGATTCCTCTGCTATAGGGTAAATCTACAGTGATTTGAAGTCTTAATGGGATTATGTAGCCAACATTCTATTCTCATTAAATTTATCTCAGTAACCCTTTTCTAATATTATTGAAATTTTATGAGCAACCCTTTTCCCATTCTCTCATCATTTTATGTTTGAACACTTTCACCATTTTATGAGCAACCTAAGCTTTGCTCTCACTGTTTTGTGAGTTGGGCCATTTAGTATCTCATTGATTGAGTTGAGATACTTAGAAAATTCTAAAAACATTCAAAACATTTAAAAGTTCTAAAAACTAAAAAAA
Organism: Torreya grandis; assembly: GCA_037957365.1. Taxonomy (NCBI): domain Eukaryota; kingdom Viridiplantae; phylum Streptophyta; class Pinopsida; order Cupressales; family Taxaceae; genus Torreya; species Torreya grandis. Next base: position 1,070,008 of record JARHVA010004435.1, read on the forward strand.
TGGCTTACCATCTTTTAAAGAGATATAAAGCCTTAAAATCCAAAAACATTTGTCCTATTTAAACATAGTCAATCATCCTCTATCTAACCTACTAGGGTAAATCCATTGTTAGTTCCAATCCATTCCACTATCAATGGGGGTGTGACCTTCCTTTAACATAAAACCTTTCTTGGGGGCACCACCTATTTATCCTTCCATTGAACCTTTACACGTAGATATTGACTTGGTTGATGACATGATGCTTTCTATTGATTTTATTCTCAATATTTCTGTGTTTCTTTTCTTGGTTGTTTGTTTGATTTCAATGTTGTGCCTTGACTCAGTCTATATGCATTCATTAGATGATTCTTTTCACATTATTCTTGAGTCCATCCATATTCATACATCAACATTGTCATCATGATTTTTTATCATTGGTGCATTATTTTCAATAGTTTATTGGATTGGGAGTCAGTACTTATGCACATTAGGACTAGGTCATCATAGTGTTTTATATCATGATGTATACCATCATGTACTACAACAAAAATCAAAGCTGGAAATCATACAAGTGATGATGTCATGATACTACTCCTTGGTCACCTAAAAAGTTATTGATCTATCCAAATAATTACCCCAATATAGAGTAATTAGATCATGAATTATTTTCAATCCTTTTTAGTTAGGACATGTATCTACATACTATTTGGTTGCCTAAATTCATCTTTCTCCTCTATACTAGCTTAATCTTACTTTGTGAGTATGGATTCAGTCAGTAAGCCCCCTTTTCCAAATTTTCCATATTGGTCTAATTGTTGTACCAATCATTATAAATACCTTTGGGAAAATCATTGTGTTTCAATCTATTCGAATGTTAATTATTATAGTCACCTTTGGGAAAATCATTATGCTTAGTTGCCTAACTAGGGTATGTTTATATTTGTGTTAATGATTATAACTAACTTTGGATGAATTATTATCTCTATCCACCCCACTGGGGTATGTTTTCAATTTGATAATGATTATAACTACCTTTCGACAAATCATTATCTTTTTAACTTTTCCTTTTGCTAATGATTATAACTATATTTGGGCAAATCATTATCTTTTAACTCATTATGCTAATGATTATAACCACCTTTGGGCAAATCATCTTTTTTATCTACCCAGCTGGGGCATCTCACTATGCCACTGATTATAACCACCTTTGGGTAAATCAATCTTTTCCACCCCACTTTTTTAAGCTTTGGGTCCCATCATTTTCCTTCTTTTGAGGTACTAATCATCGACCTTGTTTACCAACCGCTCTTTTGAGGGGGCATCCATGGATCATCCATCATATTTTGGGACATTAGGAATACATGACCTTTTCATTATTTTAGAAGATGTTACTATGACTATAACTTTCAATGTCTTCTTAAATAAGGGAAAACTATAAACACCCCATTCTAGACACAACTAGCTTCCGAATAGACTTCAGACTAATTCCTACCAAACATTATAAATTAATCCTAAGAATCACTAAACATCTCAATTTTGTCCACCCATAATTCAAAAATATGCAAAATCTTGTTGAAGCATCCCTATTTAGGATATTCTATTGTAGTAACAATAACCTCTAATGGATTCATCCCCAGTCACCTTGTGACCTAACAACTAATAATTTGGCCTATGGACCCATTAAGTGGGGCATTTGAACAAATCATAAAAGAGCTAAAATTCTAATTAAAATGAATTAACTAATTAAACTAGATTAAATGTTTAGCTAAATTATCCATTTACAATTAATGAATATCTAAAAATGGAAATTCTAAAATTCAAAATTTCAAGCCTTTTTCATCATTGCCTTTATGAGTTGTCAAGCTCTCCCAAAATATCTAAAAATATCTAATTTGAGATCCATGCGTAGTAATTAAAAATCATAATTACATGACAAATTTTAATTCACTTGGAGTTATCCTCAACTCGCATAGGGTTAGTTTGAACTCATTCCATGTTTGAACTCAACCTTAACTCACCTTGGGTGAATGTTAATTTTTTAGGCTATAAATACAAGGCCATATCTATTGATCCATAAGTTTGGATAGTTTAGTGTTATTAGAAATATTTACCATAAGCTTATTTAGTGAAATGTTACCATTTCAAAATTCATAAGCTAATCAACCAATCTTATCTTCCAAGGAGAGGAGCAAATGGAGCTTCATTGGTAAAGAATTATTGATGCATACAACTGAGCAATCCACTTCAAAAAGCCATTTGGAGTTACAAGGAAGATAAAAGAGTGATGTATTTTGTGTTCTAGTTCTATTTTTATTTGTATTCTTTTCATCTATTCTCTCCCTACTATCTAATCTATAGGTGTTAGTTTTTAGTGTGTTATTTTGATTTTGTTTTATTGGATTAACACTAGACTAACCTCCCATCTACATATTACTTATTCACAACTGTTAGAAGTGTTATTTTTTAAATAGATGTTAGGTGTGATGATGATTAGATTGAGAGTTTATTTGGGATGTTGATGAATATAGAGATGATATATGTGATGATAAAATAATTGGAGGAATGATTGGATATTCAATGAGTGGACTAAGATGATCGATTAGGTGATGAGATTAAGATGATTTAATAGATTAAGATAAATTATCCAACCATCATTACTGCAATAAGGCTCATTATAGTCTAAGTAAATGATGTAAATATAAAACTAAAAATTATGCCCCATGATATTATTATGACCAAGAGAATGTTATGCCAAAGTAAATTATTATAAAAGTGGAAAATAATAAACTATGCATCATTGAGGGCACTTGAAACATCATTATAGATTTTGGTGTCATCATAGCATCCTCATTCTTTGCCAAAAAGATTTATGATGAAATAATAAAAATAAACATTGAAAAGCAAACAAAACATAAGATAATCATATATATACATGATAAAATACATGCAAACAAATCAAACAATATAGAGCAAATGAGTAACACACACAAGTATCTACATGCAGTGCCATTGTGCCTTGTCTAATGGTCCTAGTGAGAGTTGATATGATGATTGATCAGGTGATGAATGAGACTAATATGGTCATGATTATTAAGGTTATATAATTTGGAAAATGGTATGGATTTAGAATAGATGAGGGACTAGGATTGGGATAAGGCTACTGAAGATATAGGAAAATATGACTAAGATGTTGGAATAAAGAAAGATGACAAGATGATAATATGGATAAGACTTTATATAAAATGACTAGGATATTTAGAATCTAGGACAAAATTCCATATGAAAATATAACTTAGATGTTTTTGGTTTTTGTGGATTTTATATTTTTTAGGGTTTTTAGAATATGTATGTACACTATACAAATGGGGCTACTAAAAAAGGGAATACAAATCCAAGCAAATAAGATACTGATGGAGTAATGGATGGGATGACAAAAGGATGAGGGAAATGATAAAAATGGGATGAAGACCAAGGAAGAATGGACTAAGGATTATCAATGACCACATTGTGAAAGAACCATAGGTTTAGTTACTTGAGTGTTCATTAGAGGATATGCTAAGATCATTTTAGAACAATTATCAAGACATATTCCATGTCCTTATAAATGTCAAGATGAGAAGGAAGGATGGACATAATAGGATGCATGATATAATGGTAGATGATGGGTAGGAGCAATAGACCGAGGGATAAGATAGACAAGGATGGTATTGACAAGGGATATTACATGGAAGAAATGGATTTGCCCCTAAGTATTGAGATACCATGTAGATAATAGATTATTTTACCATGACACCAAAAACTAGTTTTCATCATGGTACTTGCCTAAGGTTTCAGAAGATTGATATTCACCATTAAACAAATGATTTTTATTGATTCTTTTTATCATTATTTTATTTTTATTTTTGATATTTTTGCATCTCAATTTATTAGAGGTGGGTGAGATGTAGGATTGTAGATGCTTTCTTGATCTTTAGCCAATACTTGTTTTAGAGAGATGTGATGATAAGACCATGTTGTCATTGTTAGATGTATTTATGTCCTTGTGACCTTTGTTAAATTTTGATTAAGACCTCTCTAGACATCTAGACTAGGTGTCTTCATCACCCCTACAAGAGACAATGATACCTAGGTTTTTGAAATGTGGAATGGATGGGTTTAGGGTTTGGATTTTATGGTGATGTATAGGACTTGATTGGATGATATGATCATGATAAGAAGTTATGGTGGGTGATAAAAGATTAGGACTAGTATTCACACACATCATTGGAGATGTTGGATATTTTATATTTGATTGGTGTCATATGGAAAAAGACTACATGAGATTTAAGATGTTCTAAATTTATGATTTATCTTTGATCCAATCATTTGAAAGATTATTGACCATATGGATAGTGATTTTTACATTATTTTGATTTTAGACTTATGATATCTTGCCTAGCCCCTGATGCCTAACTTTGGGGTTTAATAGAGGAGATTGATATTTGAATTGATAGATGAAGATTATTATGAATTTGATGGTCCTTTAGTAGCTAAAATATGGTTTTTTATGTAATCAATAATGCATCATGTCCATAAATCAATCCTGGACTAGATGGGATAGAGCACACTTATTCTTTTGATTGGGGGAATACACTTTTTTAAGCTAGAGCATGACCAATGCGAGGATCCACTAGACCTAATTAGGTGATTACTTGTCCCAACACACCATGTGAGGTATGGTTTCAAAGCCTATAGTCTAACATAATTGGACAACAACCCTAAAATATTCTTATGATTTAATATTTCACTAATGTAATAATAAGAAAAATAAATATATTCTAGTACATACCAAATATTGTGGCACAAAGTGGGGGTTAGAAATAAAATAAATAAATAACTAAACTAAACATGATGATGTTGTATGAGGGAGTGTTATACAATCTAGGCTCTGCCATCTAGGTCTAGCTCATGCATGATCTATATGAGAAGCTGGTCAAAGAGTAGAAGACTATGGGGCCAATCATACTACTAACAACATATATATATATATATATATATATATATATATATATATATATATATATATGAGAGATTTTCTATGTATCAACCAATTGGGTTTCCCCATGTGGCCAATGATAGGTCACCTAGAGTGAGGAGATGGAGAGAGTTCCAGGTAGTTTGAGCCATACCCCACATGCTAGCACTATATATGGTGAGATGCACTGACATAATATGGTGATCATATGAGTAGCTAGAAACTACCTAGGAGAGCTAGCACATATTTGGACTAGTGATAGAGAGGAGAGAGGTGATAAGACATTATACATTATGAAGAGAGCCATATCTAGTGGCATAGGTGCTAAGATAGATGGTTCTACCTCATCTAGTGACCTTGATACTCAAGCTCAAGTAGTATAATTGGCATTTGAGGGAGTCATGAGGGAAGAGGGGATTTAGACTATTGATAGTGAGGTTGATATTGTAACCATGCTAAGAGTGATCATGGATTGGTCGGGCATGATGATGGGAAGAGCAAGAGGAAGAGGTGAAGGTAGTGATACTAGATTTAACACCACCATCTCCATATAGAAATGAACTATGACCATCAAGGACATAGCATCAACAGAGGTAGGAGGAGAGAATATAGACCATAATCATCCTTGGTGAGTTAGTAGAGGATCTAGAGTAGACACAAATGAGTGAGAGACCACTCAGGCATAGGTTGAGATGGACACAAGCCATGATAGTTAAGTTTGAGTTGAGGAGGTGACCTATAGAGGAGGTACTAGGAGGTCATACATATGGGGAGACTATGCTAGGTAGTCACATAGATGGTGAGATTATAGTATTTGAGACATAGATAGGTAAGAAAAATATAATTAATTTATTGCTTAAGCTTTGATTTGAAAGATAGATATATATTGTGATATATGATAGTGCTCTAATATCCATCTAATGTGATTTTATAGGCATACCTAAGGATGAGGAAGAGAGATGGGGGTCCTTGGTTAGTGGATCATTCCATGATGTCCTAGATGAGACTCTACATCCATATAACCCCATGACACTAGAGGATTTGAGTGTACCATCTACCCCAACTTAGGTGAGCTAGTTTAGGCTAGCAGAAGAGGCTGTGAGGTAGATATAGATGTAGAGAAAGATGCCACAACCACCAATAGAGATGGGTGTAGAAGAGAGGTGGGCCTGGAAAGCCCTATTCGATGAGAGATATGCATGTCTAGAGATAATGACATAGATGATGTAGTCATATACAATGATGTAGACCCAACTTATGCAGACACATGTAGTGACCTAGATCAAGTTGGTACATGCATAAGTGTGGATATCACATCTATAGGGATAAGTAAAAGGATTGAGATCTCAGACTACCTTGTTATAACATATGATTCAGAGGAGTCAGACCAAGGCCACATTAGGTAGCATGGCTATGCCATGAGATAGACAGGATGGAGCCCAGCCCTAGAGTTGGAGCATTACTTATGGTTGTATATGTTGTATCAAACTCTTGATATATATATATATATATATATATATATATATATATATATATATATATATATATATATATATATATATATATATATATATGGCTTACTGATGTGATTATGTATGTGTTCACTATGGATATATTGTTATCATTTTTTTGGTTGTGTATGTGGGTGCTTTGGATATATTTATTTCTAACACATGTATTTAGCTTTGTTGTATATGCTATAGGAAATATATGTGATGTGGTTTATTTTCTAGCATTATGAGAAACACATGCATGGTTAAAAATACATAGGCAAAAATACTTGGAAAAATATAATCAATCAAAAAAGCACTACACACTAATTTAAGCTGGGAAATGTATAATAACATGAAAAAATGACTAAGTATAAAGAACCAAGAAATGGAAAACATGATGGTAAAAAGGGGATTTATTTTCAAACCAAAGATGAAAGATTTTTGCACCAAATTAAAACAAGCAAAATCATACTATATCACCTTGGGAAGTATAAAAATAAAGTAATAAAATGGAAGGTATGCATAAGGTCACACAAGGGAAGATAAATAAATAAAAAGTCACTGAAAATTTGGTCTTAAATTTATAACACTAATTTAAGATGGAAAGTATGAAAAAATTCAAGAAATGGTTAAAATCTTACATGCACTTAGAAAATAAGAAAATAAGAGGTGAAATAAAAATGAAGTAAGCATAAAACATACTAGTTCAAGCTGAGAAGCATGCCAAATGATGTGTAACTTCATAATCAATCAAATCATATCTCAAACTTGACACATGTAATTTGATGGTGACTTGATTGTTGGAAAACTTTGTGAGGAGGTTCGGGTCCTATCCATGGTCTTACACTACAACTCAACAAAGGGAACACCACATGGGGTGGAATAATCATGAATAACCAAGCACATGAGGAATAAGTGTAATATGATAAAACACTCATAAATGAAAAACCAAAAGGATGCCAAAACAACATTGGCAAGAAGAATAATAATATTGGATTGAAATGCAAAAGGGATGGTAATTTTGTGAGGAATTACTAGGTCCTATCCGTGGTCTTATACTACAACTCACAAAAGAAAAACCCAAGGGGTGTGATAAAAAAGCAACAGAATATTTCTCAAGAGGAAATATGATGAAAGGAAATGAAAAATGGAGTGTAAAAATCAAGGACTTAGGTGTCTTAAGAGAAAACCTTATGAGATAAAAGGCATACTATGAACATGAGAAGACACTAAGTGACTAGTGGTCATCTATGTACAAAGGAAACCTATTCCCTATAGACACAAAGCTTTGTAGGTAGATAATTGTGCTACTAAGATCAGCTCATAATGGTAGATTGGTACAATGAAAAATTAAAATGGACGTACCTCCCCATAATGTGTTCCCCACTCTTCAGGACCCCTTATAGAACCATCGATCTAATATAAATATTGGGTACTTGCATGAGAAATTAGGTAACACTAGAAGAATTTTTTAAATTCCCCTATTCTAATCTATTGGACTACCATACCCCAAAGGACTTAGGCTTTATGTGAAGCTAACTGTGGAGATTGATCTTTGATTAGAGATAGGAGATGTGCTTGAAATCACATCTTTTAGTATGATTTGAATTTTAATAATATTGCATATTTTTTCCTTTGATATCATTTCCTTTTTTTAATGATTTGGCTTTTAAATTTCGTTTGAAATATTTTTTTTCTTAAGATTCCTCCTCCAAATGGATATGGAATGACCAAGCATGAGAGAGATAGTGATACACATGAATGAGCTATAGGCTAAGGTTAAAGGAAACTAAGTAACCAAAGATGAAAGATTGACTAGGACACTTAGAATTGACAATGAACATATATGTGATCTCAAATTTCAGCCGTGAATATGATTAATTTGCGTAAAAAGGAAGAAAGGACAAGGGAGATCCATAGGTGGACTGGTAAGAGGAAATAGTAATGAGAAAGACTATTTTCTAATTGATCACATGGTAAAAGGAGATAATAACCAAAGGGAATAGGGTAAATACAACCAAGTCACCATGAAAATTATCTATGAAAAGAAAGGATAAGAAAATAAAAATCATGAAAATACAAGTCAATAACAAGCTAAATATGGTGAATTTGTGAGGATCTATTAGGTCCTATCCAAATTCTTACAAAGCTACTCACATAATAAATATCGAAGGGATGCAACAAGAAGAAAAGATAAATATAAAGCAATGATAAGGAAAAACAAACATATACAAAAAAGATAGAATGTAAAATTAATAAGAAATATGGTACAACAAAGAAGATAATGATATAAGATAAGCAAAAATTTGACACAGTGTCAAATGATATAATCAAATATATAAAAAATAAAAATAGAGCACACATCCAATCCAAATATAAATATCAATGTACCATGCATTTTCTCATAATTACTAGTAAATTTATCCACTCATATTATCCAAGACATCGGATAAATCTCTATGAATCTAGATATGAATTGCTACTAATGTGTCATCGATATTTGTTGAATATTGAGCAAATACGTCATTTCTAATCTACTCAACTAAAAAAGTAGAAATACTCATTAGATCATGATGAGGAGGGCAATTAGGAAAAAGATGATCAAAATAATGTGTGAGAATAGGATCTATGGAAGGAGGAATTAATAGTGGAGAAAGATCTAAAGGTGAAAGAGGGTCCATAGGTGGAGAAGGAACCATAGGTGGAGGCACAAAAGGAACCATAGGAGGTATAAATATGGGAGAATAAGGGGGAACCTTCTTACTAGAATAACCTATGGGAGGAATAATAACTGGTATAGGGATAACTATAAGATGATCATTAAGATGTTACTAAAGGATACGATAATCATCAGTATGATGTGTGTCGTATTGGTGCCATATATAATATTGTTCACCATACTTAGGTATATAGTTAGGAAGAATCTTGGGAGGAGGTATGGTAGTGTCTATATATGAGGAAAAAGAATGCAAGGTATCAATATATTATCACAATGTATGATAATGGGTAGAATAATGAGTATCTATCCCATGAAAGCAATAAATATGCTTGTGAGTGTGTTTATGAGGAACACTCACATAAGAAGGTGTAACAAGTGTGGAAGAAGAGGGAGATGACTCATCACCCCATTTGGTGGGAAAATTATCCATCCTAGGCAAAGGAAGTAAACCATCACCAAGAGGAGGTGATGATGGAGAAGGGATATAACTAGTCTTAATAGGAAGATAACCAGTGAAAGAAGCAAGAGTAGGCTCACCAATAGTGGAAGAAGCAATAATAATTGATTCTAACACATGTTACACTATGGGAGAGGTAGGATCAACAAAAGGTATAAGAAGGGCAACACTAACCTCAGGAGTAAACTAATGATAAAAATCAAGGAACTTAGAAAAATGGTAAGGGCTAGTCATAGCACAATCCATGAGCATAGTCCTATGGGGATCCTAAAAAATTAGAGGTGTCGGTGCCATCTCTACTCTATGATAAAGAGGAAAAATACAAGAATCATGAACTATAAAAGTTAGAACATGAGAAGATGCATGAAAAGACTCAAGTAAAGAAGAACAATAATGCATAATCTTGGTATCACGAGCTTGGACAAGACTTCCTAATAAATGATTCATATAAGGAATAACCATCATCATAATCAGGTGAATGAAGATTGATGACATAATTTGGAATAACTTTGTCATCAAAATAATCATGGTGAATAGAATGATGAGTCTTGGATAAGACTACAAGAATGTCATCATAAGGAGGTTTGTGAGAATGAGGTTGTAAGGAAGTAAGAACTTATGAGATGAGATGAGGCATGAGATTAGAAGTTTTGATCTTGAGATTAATCTCATCAGGCTCATCATCATTGGAGTCTAAAAGTTTGGGAGGAATATTACCAATAAGCTTGAGATGCCCATTGTATCCTCTGGTTGAGTTGATAAAATATTTTAAATGATGTGACTCATGAAATGGAATGCTAGGTAAAGGATCAAGAGTAGGAATCTTAAAGACACCATGATCTTGGAATTATTTAAAATTCCAAGGGTTAATATTTCCTTGAATCCTATAAATGGCTCCATTATGAGGGAATTTAATGCATTGGTAGGTAGAAGAGGTGACAACTTGTATATGATGAGTCCATGGCCTTTTAAGCAAGATGTTATAAGAAAGAAGAAAGTTAAAGATCATCAGCTTCACACAAATGGTGATAGGTCAGATAGTAATAGGAAGCCACACACACCTGAGAGGAGGCATTTTCCTTCTATCATATATTTGGCAGGTGTTATGTGTGGACTTAAGATTGCATTCATAATATCCAAGGGTTTTAATGAAATCAAGAGAAGCAACACAAGTGCCAGAACCCTCATCAATGAAAGCATGCTTAATTTGGATATCACTAATTTGGATGATAATAAATAGGGGAGGATCATCTACATGAAATAGAATCTCATCAGGAATCATAGATGTGATGGGAAATTTTAATGAAAGATAAATGTTGATAATGTTGTCAACATTGATGGACATCTCTTCACATTATTTCAAGATACTATCCTTGAAACCAGATAAGGTTACCTCTCATCCTGATAAAGGAGGACAAGGGACATTCATCTCAAATAATAGTTACATAAGATGGTTCTGATGATGGGGAGATTTCCTTATGAGTTGAAGAAATGGAATTTGAGAAGGGAGATTAGTGAGTTTTGCAATGGGATCCCACTCATCATAACTCATGAGAATGTCATTAGATATAGGTGTGTAATGGTTAAGGAGGTCTTCGAAAGGAAGAGCCAAATAACATTGAAATTTGTGTTGATAATAATTAGAAGGTTTAGAATAAGGTTATAAATCATGTTGAGATGATGAACTAATAGGTTTAACTTAAGCTTGAGGAGTAGAAGAGGTATTAACATAAGGTTGATTAACATTGGAAGGAGAAGATGATGGAGGAGTCGTAGAAATAACATTGGATGTGTTATCCAAAGGAGAATCATAAGTTGGATCTTCATCAAAGGTTATAAGATCTTCTTGCCCCAACTCATTTAAATGAGTTGGAGAAGAATCTTGGATAACACGATATGCTTGAGAAGGAGATAGGGTGTAGATAGGTTGAGAATCAATGAAAGCTACTACTCTTCACATATTAGACATGCTAACCACATTTTATTTATAAATTGGTTCCAAAAGACTTTATACATTATTAGTGGAAGAGATGGGCTTGCCTTGGTTTTCTTGAATTGGTTGATGATTAGGTTGAAAATTAGGTAAAGGATCTTTATAAATAGCTAAGTGAGAATTTACTTGATTCAAGGCTTGAGCTTTATCATGAGTTTTATATTCTTTGAATGCATGATCATAATCTTGTTGATGTTGGTGCATGATAGAATCATAATCAAAATTAGGTCCAAAAAGAAAGTCTATAGCTAAATTACGAAGTTGTCTATAGGTTTCATGAGAATAACCCCAACTAGCATGAAATCAGAAAAAATTGTTGGGATCATACCAAGTTTTCATAGGACAAGTAGGGTCAATTTCATGAGGAAGAGGCCTAGGTAGACATTTAATAAAATCAGCTAAGGAAAGAGGTTTGTGAACATTAAAGTTATTTGTTGAGAAATGAGGATTAGTAAATTGTTGAGAAGAAGAAGTTGGTTCTGAAGAAGGGGTAGGAACAACAACTTGAACATGGTGAATGATATCATATGAATTGGAAATACCATCACTGGTAACATTACAATTTTTTTTAAAGTAATATAAAAGAACTCGTGGAAGGTTGGGGTGGCTTGAATTGATGCATAAGGAAATCTTGTTGTTTAGCTTGATCAATAGATTCTTCCAAAGTGCATAGAGAAAGGGTACAAAATTGATATTGTAATTTTGGATAAAGAGAATTTTTAAAGAGATGAAAAATATTATCATTGGCCATGTTGTGTTCACATTTTTTTGATAAAGTATTCCATCATTTAACACGCAGATTCATTTTTGCTTTGCTTGTAATTGATGAAATGGACTAAAGTGTTTTCAAGAAGATCACTAGTTTGAAATTATTGAACTAAAACATTCACTAAATATTCCAAACTAGTAATAGAATGAGGTCTAAGTTGGTTGTACCAATCCAAGTCATCACTTGTGAGGGTCTTAGCAAGGAGCTTGGTAGCAGCAAAGGTGTTTAATTTAACCCAATATTTATAAAGATTCCCAAATGTTTTAAGATTGAGAGAAGTATTAGTTAATCCATTCTAAGAGATTGTATGTGTTATACCTCCTATATCAATGTTATCAATTTGATTAGTGAGAGGTTTATTTTGTAGATGTTTGATAGTTTTATTGATTAAAGGAGGTTGAGGAATAAGATTGCCTTGATAATATCAAAGAGGAGGGGGAGGAACACTTTGGTTATGTGTGCCCCAAGCCATTGGTTGTAGTTGTGTCTAAAGATGAAGAAGGTGATTTTGCATTCTCATAATTTTATTTGTGTTATGGGATTGGAAAACATTCATTTGATTAAGAGTTTGCAATAGAAGTTGGTAAGTTTGACTAACATTATTAGAAGATTTGGTGTTGGTATTAGTGGCTTGGGTACCGATATTGGTGTTGTTGAGAGCTTGAGATGAATGATGAGAATGAGAGGCACTAGTGGAAAAGCTTTCTTGTGTATAAAAATAAAGGCTAGTGAATGGAAGAGAGGAAGAAGCACTAGAAGCATGAATGCCTTGGGTAGTAAACAATAAACTAGTGGAAGGATTAAGGATAGTAGGTCCATTAGATGTAGAACCAACCATGATAGTTGAGATACTAGGCATGGAGGTAAAAGAAAGGAAAGAAGAATAAGAAGCATGAGAAGAGGTCATGATCAAAGGGAGAGGTTGTGAAGCAAATAAATTAGTACTAACAATTCCATTTGAGAATGTAGAATGTGGTAAATGAGGTTCATAATCTTGACCACTAATCATGAGATTGTAAATGGTAGATTGATCTTTCCCTTTATGTTGGGGAAATTGGTTAATAAAGAAAAGAATTTTAGGAGTATAATATAAATTAGGTTGGTTTTATAGGAGAAAATAAAGTTTATATTGCAAATACGTATCATGAGGGAACCTATAGTCCATTGTACAAGTTGCAATATGGACATTACTAGCATTTACAAATGGAACTCCACTTTGTCTATGAGAAACCTTATGAGGATTGGTGAATTCCATCATGACTGCTATTTGAGATTTAGTGTTGCCACCCAATAAGAAATCAATGATGAAAGAGGAAAGAAATCAAGATGAGAAAATAAAAGATTCAGAAAGTGATAGAAATAAGGCTAGGTCAACTCGATTGACCTAGTGCAAAATAGGGACAATAAAGCTAGATAGGGTCCATAGAGCTGACCCTGTACAGAGAGTAAAAGCTAAAAAAGGGGGAAAATGCCTAAAAACTATGATAATTTGACTCAATAAACCTAGTGCAATGCATAGGAGCTAAAAAAATTACTAGGTTGACTAGGTCAACCTAGTGCAGTTGATAGAGGTAGAAAGTAGGGTCTAGGATAATGTAGAGTCAAGATGTTCAACATAGCATAACAAATAGGGAAAGAGAAAGGATTGAAAATAAGATTAGAAATAAAATAAGTTATGCATGTAGCTAGTCTAGAAAAGTAGATACTAAAATGAAATACATAGTCAATTGAACTGACGCTAGTCAATCCAATTGGTATACATAAACAAATTACAATTTTGAAAGAAAAGTATAGAAGAGTAGAAAAAATAAATAGAAACTGACCTTGATGTTTTGGATATGAAAATAGAATAGGTAACTGACCTATAACCTTAGAGAGAATTGGCCCAATCTATAAAATTGGGTCAACCTGGTTGACCAAGTGAGACATGAACCTAATGCAAAAGCTGAAAAAGTATGCTAAGTCAACTTGGTTGACCTAATAGACTAAACTAGATGTTTAGAAATGTGCTAAGTCGAGTTGGTCAACCTAGTTGTCTAGACTAAAAATTTGGAAGTCTAGAATCTGGAACCTGCACTATGAATCCTGAATAGGAACCTATTACAAAGTGGCTAGAAATGTGCTAGGTCGACCTAGTCAACCTAGTAGGCTAAACAAAAAGTCTATAAGGTGCTAAAAACTTCTGTTGGGTCAAGTTGGTCAATCTAGTTACCTATTCTTACATAGAGAAAAATAGTTAGGTCAATAGAATCAAGCCAAAAAGTCAAAACATATTATAGAAAAGATGATAAAATGAATAAAAATAAGTGAAATAAATCCTATAAGGGTTTGATTCACATCAGGTTCACTATAATGTATGTAATCAAAATTACATGGTGTGCATGAATCAATCTTGGATCATATAAGATAGATCATGCCTACACTTTTGATTGGGGCACACACTTGTTAAGTGAGAGCATGACCACTATGAGGTAGACCTGATTAGGGGATCACTTGTATCATCTATCACAACACATCATGGTAGGTAGGGTTCCAAAGCCTACAGTCTAACACAATTGCACAACCCTAGAAAATTCCTATGGTTTCTATATTCACTTATGATAACAAACAAGAAAGTAAACTAATCTAATAACAAGAAAAGTAAACTAATCTAGTGCTCACCAAAGCTTGTGGCACAAAGTGGGGGTTAGAGCAAAATAAGTAAATAACAATTAAACTAAACATGTATAGGAGACATATAGTCATGTCAATGTATACAAAATCCTAATACATGGAAGAGAAGAATACATACTACATTATATATCTAATTTTACAAAGGAGAAATAAAGTTAGGAATACTTACCTTTGAAGATGAACTTGCTAAGTCTCAACATCTCCCTTGGCCAATAGTTCTTCATAAGAGATTGTTATGGCTTGTAAAGACAACCAAGATAAATAATATTTAGGCTACATGACCTACCTATGCATCTAAAAGACTTCTCTAGAAGACAAGATTGGAGCTCCAACAAAAATTATTGAACCCTAAATCTTTATTCTTCTTGTAGAATGGTCAATAAGCAGATGTTCATTTGCACTTCTTCACTTAATTCAACTCTCTTATGAAATGGTAAGGAATGACCTTGTATATATAGTAGTATCTCACCCTAATACTTTTGAACATGTCAGCTATGCTAGGTCAATTAGGTCAACCTAACACATTATTAGGCAAGTGCCTAGATTTTATGCTAGGTCAGTTGAGATGTAAGGCAACAAAGAAAGGCAAAGTATCCCTAGAATAACCTAAGTTGACCAAGTCAACTTAGCTTATTGAATAGGTCAAAAGGGAAACAAGGTAAGAAATGAGGGATAAGACAAGACAAATGGTGGGAATAGATAGGAAAGAGAGAAATAAGCTTAGGGTTCAAGGTTTTAGGAGATAAGAGTGTAGATAACAAGTGGAAAAAGGGAAAATAATTTTACGAAGCACTAAAGGTCTGCCCACCTCTTTCTTGATGCACCCCTTAAGGCATGAACTCAGAGAGATTGAGACTCGATAGGTTCTTGTAAGATACAAAGTGTTAATAATCAATAAAAGTGTGAAAATATTATGTGTATATAAGTGGTTTTAGGATCTCTCACGAAAGGAGGTGAAATAGGAATGGAAGAAGTTGAAGAGGACTCATTGGCCTATTTGGTAGGCAAAGGAGCAATCTTAGGTAGCAGAAGTAAACCATCATCAAGGGAGGGTGATGATAAGAAAGGAGTGGAACTTGGATCAATAGGAGAAGCACTAGGATGAGAAGCAGGAAGAATCTCAACAATAATAGGAGTAGAAATAGGTTCAACTATAGTGTAAAAAGGAACAGGCTTAAATATAGCTAACCCTATTGAAGGATGGACAGGATTTGTAGAAGGTCAAAGGAGAACTACCCTAGGGGTGGAAAAGTGATAAGGTCTAATCATAGCATGGTCCTAAGTGGGTTCTCAAAAATTGGAGGTATCAACACCATCTTTACCCTTGATAAAGAGGAAAAATGCAAGAATTAGGAATTATAAATGAAATAAAATGACAAGATACATGAAAAGACTCAAGTAAAGAAGAGAGATAACAAAAAATCTCAACATCATGGACCTGGATAATGATACTTAAAAGAGGATCATATAAAGAATAACCATCATCATAATCTAGAGTATGAAAATCAATGACATAGGTCAAGATGACCTTGTCATTAGAGGTAGTTTGGTGAATAACATGCCTAGTCTTAGTTAAGACTACACAAATGTCATCACAAGAAGGCTTGTGAGAAAAAGGATATAATGAAGTAAGAATTTGAGAGATGAGATGAGGTGAGAGATTAGAATTTTTTATCTTAAAATTAAACTCATCAAGCTCATTGTCATTAGAGTCTAAAAAGTTGGGAGGAATGTTACCAATGAGCTTAAGATGCCCATTATAACCTCTGGTGGAGTTGACAGGAAAGTTTAGAAATTGTAACTCATGGAATGGAACACTAGGTAAAGGTTCAAGAGAAATAATATTGAAGACATCATGATCTTGGAATTGTTCAAAATTTCAAGGGTTAGTGTCTCTTTGAATCTTGTAAATGGCTCCATTGTGAGGGAATTTAATGCATTGGTAGGTTAAAGAAGCAATAACTCGTCTATGATGAGTCCATGACCTACCAAGAAATATGTTATATTAAAGTGGAAAGTTTAATATCATCACCTTCACATGAATGGTGATAGGTGGGATGGTAATGAGAATCCACACACACCCTAGAGGAGGCATTTGCCTTCTATTGTATCCTTGATAGGTGTTTCATGTAGACTTGAGATTATATTTAGAATGTCTAAGAGTTTTAATGAAATAAAGGGAAGTGACATAGGGATAAAACCCTCATATATCAAGGCATACTTGACTTGGATATCACCTATTTGGATGATAATGAATAAAGGAGGATCATCTGCATGAAGCATAATCTCATTGTGAATCATATAAGCGATAGGGAATTTTAGAGAAAAAGAAGTGTCTAAAGTTTCATCAATGTTAATAGACATATCTTCACATTGTTATAACATACTATCCTTAGATCTAGATAAGGTGGCTTCTCATCCTACCAGAGATGAACAAGGGATATTCATCTTGAATAAGAGTTGCATGAGGTAGTTTTTGTGATGTGGATATGTCCTCAATATTTTAAGAAAAAGTATCTGAGATGGAAGATTAGTGAGTTCCACAATGGGATCCCACTCATCATAACCCATAAGGATACACACACACACACACACACACACACACACAATGATTAAGAATATCTTCAGAAGGTGGATCCGAAGAGCATTGAAATTTATGTTGATAATAATGAGAAGGTTGAAAAGAAGGTTGTAAATCATTTGGTGATGAATAAGTAGTTGGTTTAAATTGATCTTGAAGTTTGGAAGAAGTGTTAGCATAAATTGGATTATTATCAGTATTAGAATATGATGGAAGAGAAGTAAAAATAGTATGATATGTGTCATCTAAGGGAGAGTCATAAATCAAATCATCAAAAGAATCAAGGTCTTCTTGCCCCAACTCATTCAAATGAGTTGGAGAAGAATCCTAGATAACACGATATGTCTTATGGGAAGGAGGAGTATAGATGGGTTATGAATCAATGAAGGCCACCACTCCTCACATATTAGTCATGATAACCACATTATTTTTGGAATTTAGTTCAACAAGACTTTCTATGTTATTTGTGGAAGAAGTGGGATTATCTTGACCTTATTAGATTGGCTAATGATTAGGCAAGGGGTATTTATAGATAGCCAAATGAGCATTTACTTGATTTAAGGCTTGAGTTTTATCATGTGATTTAAAGTAATTGAAATCAATCTCATAGGATTGTTGACACTTATGGATAATGGAATCATGATCAAAATTTGGGCCAAGAAGAAAATCCATAGCTAAATTATAGATCTATCTATAAGTCTCATGAGAGTGACCCCAATTAGCATGAAACCAACAAAAAATATTAGGATCATATCATGATTTCATAGGTCAAATAGGGTTAAGCTCTTGTGGAAGAGGCCTAGGTAGATGTTTAAGCTATTCAACCAAGAATAAAGGCTTATGGACATTAATGTTGTTTGGTGAGAAATGAGGATTAGTAAATTATTGAGAAGAAGCTGGTTCCAAAAAAGGGGTAAAAATGATAGTTTGCACATTATGAATGGTGTCAAATGAATCGGTAACACCATCATTGGTAATATTGTGGTTTTTTTTCTTTACTAATAGGTGAAGGCCCATAGAAGGTTGGGGTGGATTGAATTGATGCATGAGGAAATCTTGTCGTTTGGCTTGATCAATAGCTTCTTCCAAGGTACATAGAGAAAGGGTATAGACTCGATATTGTAATTTAGGAAATAAAGGATTTTTAAAGAGATGAAAGAGATTATCATCTACCCTATTATTCTCATATTTATTTGACAAAGTCTTCCATTTCTTGACAAAGGCTTGGGTAGTTTCATTTTCATTTTGTTCTTAGTTGATGAAATGGTCCAAAGTGTTCTCTAAAAGATCACTAGTTTAAAATTCTTGCATAACACATTTACTAAGTCCTCTAAACTAGTGATAGAGTATGTTATAAGGTAATTATACCAATCTAAGGCATCACCTATGAGGGTTTTGGCTAGGAGTTTGGTAGTAATAAAGGTATTTAACTTGATCCAATCCTTGTAAAGATTTCCAAATGTCTTGAGGTGAAGAGTAGGATCAGTTGATCTATTATAAGAAATTGTAGGTGTTATACCTCCAATGCCAATGTTAGAAATTTGGGTGTTAAGAGGTTAATTTTGTAAATTATTGATGACTTTGTTGACTAATGGAGGTTGAAGAATGAGATTACCTTGAGAATATTAAAGAGGAGGAGGAGGAACACTTTGGTTATGTGTGCCTCAAGTCATTAGATGAGGATTGGATTAAAGATTAAGAAGGTGGTTTTGAATTCTAATCATTTGATTCTTATTATGAGCTTTGAATGTGTTAATTTGGTTGAGAGTTTGCAATAATAATTGATGATTTTGATCAGCATTATTAGAATAAGTAGTATTGGTTTTTGTGTTGGTGTTAGTGGCTTAGGTACCACTATTAGTGTTGATATGATCTTGAGAATAGCTATGAGAATTTGAGGCACTAGTGACAAAATTTTCTTGTGAAGCAAAATATGTACTAGTAAATGGTTGAGAAGATGAAGCACTAGAAGCATGAGTTCCTTGGGTAGAAATCAATGAACTAGTGAAAGGATTAATGATGGTGTATTTTAGGAGAGACGCATTAGACGTAAAACCTACCATGTTAGTTGATATACTAGGCATGGAGGTAGAAGAAGTTAAAGAAGAAGATATCATGGCATAAGAATGAGTCAAGATTAAAGGAAGAGGTTGAGAAGCAAAAAAATTAGTACCCACGAATCTAGTTGAGAAAGTGGGAGTAGGAGAATGAGGTTCTTCAATTTGATCGCTAATCATGAGGTTATAAATGGTGTAAAGATCCTTCCCTCTATGTTGAGGGAATTCCATGATAAAGATCATTTCAGGAGTATACACTAACTTAAAATGATACTCTAAGAGAAGAGGAGGGTTTTGCTTCAAAGAGGTATGAGGAGGGGTGTTAAGAACCCATGGAAGCACAATTGATTACCATATACAAGCAACTTAAGATGCGGAATTAACCAGAATCACAAGTAACTAGAAACCAGAAACAACACAGAATATGAGAGACAATACACAACTTATATTAATACTCATCCAAAAAAGAATACAATAAAGAAGATGCCACTTCTTCTTCACACCTCTCAGAGGCTTCCCACACCTCAAGTGTACAATACTTCTTTCCTCAAAGCTCTCTCTCTTACGGTCCCAACACACAACTCAAACATAGAGTTGGTGTTCACCTCCAACCAATCAGTATCCACTACTGCCAGTACACTAGTGTTCCACGCACTCCAATTACTCAATGTAATTCAAGTAGATCTCCCCTAAACTTGTAATAACCTACAACTCAAATGATCTTACTTATGGAAAGAACTACCTTACCTTCCTCTCTTGCTCTCCAACTGAGTACACACCGTACTCCAAATAGATCCCACCTGATCCTACTCCTTGTTGTGTTTTTGTCACCTTGATTCTACTGCCACCTACAAATCAACCTGGTTTTGCACACCTACAAACCTTAGACCTTGCACACACATACACCTATAGATCGATGATCTTACTTACCCATGTATATCTCCAAACGTGGCCTTGCACACCTACCAACCAAGATCCTACACACCTAAAGAACCCTTCTGATTCTCCAAAACCAACACCCACACTTGGCACTATTGTGGAACTATGAGGAACACCCTTGCTCACTTCACACATAGAAGGAGCTAACTTTTCTCAACTCAAACTAGAACAAATTACAATATAGCCCATGAGTCTATTATATAGATCTCATGCAAACAATAATTAGACACCTAATTACAATAATTAGATCCACAACTCAAGACTATAATTAGCCTTCTCAACTTGCAAACACTTGGTTTGTTAACAAACTATTCGTGCAACTGACAGTTCCAAAACCACACAGGCGATTGACGTCAGTCCCTGTCAGGCTGGAGATGACCGACTTCAGTCGATAACTAATCGATATCGGTTGCCTTTCCCACTATATATGACCGACGTTGGCTAATCAGACCGACGTCGGTTTCCCTACAACTTAGCAACCTATCAACAACCTCCTCCATGTCTACAATAGTGAAGCTTTTAGCTCCACAACCTAACAATCTCCCATTTGGAGATAAACAGTTGCACTGTACCTATACCTATACCTCATCTAATCTATTTCTTGGCTTGTATCCCTCTTCAAGATCAATCCTAAAGACCACCCACTACACAACCTATGGTGCACCTCCTGTCATCCAAGTAACCTACCACATTCAAACCTACAAACCCATGTAGTGAAGCCCTGACCCTGCATAGCATGTATACCTGCTACTAGTCCCTCTCAAATACCTAAGAACCCACTTCCCTGAATTGGCTCCTAACTCTCTGACATCACCCACTGCTTGGGCAAACTCAGGTCTATACCAGACCTCATGTGATTTCAGACACTAAACTGTCTAGCCCTTGGTGCATTTTGATTCTGCATCTTGCATATTAAACCTCACCAACACCTGATTCACATCAGCTCCCACTAGAGACAAAATCAACCTATGATCTTCCATGTCTCTCATGCCAAAGAATTTTGCTGCTCCAAATTCCTCATGACATGCCACTGAACTAACCTTACCCTTAGCTCAGCAAAACCTTGTATGTACAAACCTGCTAGCTAGCATACCATCCACATACAGTAACAGGATAATGTAGCTATCATCATCCACCTGGTAAGACAAACACAATGGTTACACTGACATTAACTAAAGCCCTGCTTTGTCATCCACCTGTCAAAACTTGTACCACTATCTTGCAGCTTCCTCAAGACCATATGACCTAGCCTTTTGTCTCACGTGTCCATTCTCTCTATTCTTTAACTAAGGTATCCATTCATCTCAGTGCTTTTTATACCAGCTGGCAACCCTACCAAATCTCTCATTAGGTCCTGCATCCTGTTCATGCCATGCTCCCACTGTTTCCTAGATCCTTCTTGCTCTGTAGTTAGCAACTAGTATAAAGAAGAGGAACAACGAATTTGAGGCTTACTTACACTTTTAGTCCTCTCCATGGGTGTTTGAGACTCCTTGACAGCTTGTTGTCTACCCAAAATCCATCTCAATGACCGACCTTAGTCACTACACAGTCTGCATCTGACTGACGTCAGTTCCTTGTGACTATCCAGGTCACCGACACTGGTTATCCTACCGATGTCGGTCTCCACCTACCTGACACCATCAACTCCTCTGATCTACACATGACCGATGTTGGTGCCTGTCTGTTTGATATCGGTTACCCTTGACCAATGCTAGTACCTGTGCATGCCTGTGAGTGATGACTTTTTACCTGCGAGCTTACTTTGAATCAAAACCCTGTCCAAATTGCCCTGCTCAAAGGTATCCAGCCCCATCCACTGATCTCTATCCATCATCTCCTCCAAGAACACCAAGGCTTTCCAGTTCTTAAGTCTATCAAACACATCTGACTTCCTCTTAAGAACATGCATCTCCTTCTTGCTCATGTGACCAAGCCTACAAAGCCACGTCCTTGCAATAAAAGAAGAATTAGTAATACAAGCAAGTACCTAATTTCTTACCACATGCTAATTCAAGGCATCCTTGGTAACATTCCAAGAATCCACTATGAGAGTTACTGTGCATCTCTCATCACCCAACTTTCCTGAAGAAATTCACTGCATCTTCAAGACTGGGACCTGCATGACCTTCTTCAACACCCATGTGTTGGACGCCTACAATTTTAGCAACACTTCCCCTTTGCCAAAAATCTGACAAGGCTCACCAAACCCTCTACTTGGGGCTGCATGGAAAGAGGCAACATAATCTATTAACCAAGATTCAACTTTATCCAGAGCATCTTGTGCAACAACACCTGCAACATCTACTTCTTCATGCTGATCTACTACCAACCAAAAATATTTATTTACCTACTCTTTCTTTCCATAACACTATAAGTGACCATTCATGCTATTCAATTTCTCCATTTGTAGCTTACTTTCTTCTACTGTTGTTATACTCCCACTCAATCAAAAACCCCTGAGAGTGACCTATAACCAAACACAAAACCTGCTCCCTGCAACCTTAGCTCTGATACCAACTGTTAGTGATATCAAGCTATGAGCCAACAACCTTGCTCTGATACCAACTGGTAGGAACCCATGGAAGCACAATTGATTACCATATATAAGCAACTTAAGATGCAGAATTAACCAGAATCACAAGTAACTAGAAACCAAAAATAACACAGAATATGAGAGATAATACACAACTTGTATTAATACTCATCCAGAAAAGAATAAAATAAAGAAGATGCCACTTCTTCTTAACACCTCTCAGAGGCTTCCCACACCTCAAGTGTACAGTACTTCTTTCCTCAAAGCTCTCTCTCTTACAGTCCCAACACACAACTCAAACACAAAGTTGGTGTTCACCTCCAACCAGTCAGTATCCACTACTGCCAGTACACCAGTGCTCCACGCACTCCAAGTACTCAATGTACTTCAAGTAGATCTCCCCTGAACTTGAAACAACCTGCAACTCAAATGATCTTACTTATGGAAGGAACTACCTTGCCTTCCTCTCTTGCTCTCCAACTGAGTACACACCGTACTCCAAGTAGATCCCACCTGATCCTGCTCCCTATTGTGTTGTTGTCACCTTGATTCTGCTACCACCTATAGATCAACTTGGTTCTGCACACTTGCAAACCTTAGACCTTGCACACACATACACCTATAAATCAATGATCTTACTTACCCATGTATATCTCCAAATGTGGCCTTGCACACCTACCAACCAAGATCCTACACACCTGAAGAACCCTTCTAATTCTCCAAAACTAGCACCCACACTTGGCACTACTGTGGAACTAGGAGGAACACCCTTGCTCACTTCACACACAGAAAGAGCTAACTTTGCTCAATAAAGATCCTTCCCTCTATGTTAATGGAATTCCATGATAAAGAAGATCATTTCAGGAGTATACACTAACTTAAAATGATACTCTAAGAGAAGAGGAGGGTTTTGCTTCAAAGAGTTATGAGGAGGGGTCCCATAGTTCATCATGCAGATTGCAATATGAACATTACTAGCATTCATGAAAGGAACCCTACTTTATCTATGGGAGACCCTATTAGGATTGGTGAATTCCATCATGTATGTTATCTAAAATTTAGTGTTGTCACTAAATAAAAATTACATGATGAAAGGAAAAGAGGCAAGATGATAAAGCAAAGAATCAAAAAGTGATTGAAATAGTACTAGGTCAAACTCATCGACATAGTGCAAAATAGGGATTATAAAAACTATGAAAGGTCTACAAAATTGACCCAATTTAGTGAATAGTGACTAGCAAAAAGAGGTAAAGATGTCGTAAATAGTACTAGGTTGACCAGGTCGACCTAGCTAGTGTATAAGGGATAAAAAAATATAGGGTCGATAGGGTCGATAGGGTTGACCAAGTACAACATACATGGAAGAAAATAAAGATGATAACAAGTTATGAATTGAATCAAGGTAATTGTAAGTAATGTAATAAAGTAGTAAGTAATGAAAGGGAAACAAATAGTCAATTGAATTAACACTAGCCAATCTAATTGATGCACACAAAGTAAAATATTGTACTAACACTATATAATAAAAGCTTTTGCACACACAATCGATCAATGAGAAAGCAAATAGCTTGAAAGTAAAGCTAGCTACTTGGTCAACCTAGAATGTTGATTAGATTATTAAGAACAATTTTAAGTGTAAAAGGGAAATTGGCTTTAAGCAAGGTACTAAATAGTAATCTACGGATAGTTTCAAGTAAGTTTAGGATGAAATAGACTATAGTGGAAATGATATAATCTTGGTATTGGGGGCTACCCCCTCATTTCACACACTAAAATGATAAGGGTGTTAGGTTCTTATCCAGAATATACCATTAACCATGCTTTATACTTTACCAAAGCATCAAGTTAGCTTCCCCATTGGTGATAAAATCTAAATAGGTAGACCTATGTAGTTAAATGTTTAAATGCTTGTTGATGTTTATGTGGTTTGGCCATGTGTGTAAAAGAATAAAAATAGTGCAACTAAGTAATTGATTGAAAATATCCTAATTAGGCTATGTAAACTATTATAAGCATGCAAACAACTAAAAAGAAAATTTTTATTAATATATATGGTTTATTCTAACTTTGAAACAAGGTATAGTTGAGAAACTATATGGACAACCATACAGAATGGGGTCGATAGGGTCGAACCTATACTACAGAAGTAAAGTCTAAAAGTGAACTAGGTCGACCAGGTCAACCTAGTTATTTTAGAAAATATAGAACACAAAATTGGGTCCATAAGGTCAACCTAGTTGACTTTGTAGGGGCAATTTTAAAGCCTACAAATTATGAATGGAAATACATAAAAGGAAAGATATAGAGAAATAAAAATTGACCTAAATGGTTTAGAGATAAAAAGGATAATATTGTTGATCTGAGACCTTGGAGAAAACTAGAAGTAACCTACAAACTAGGTCTAGCTAGTTGATCAAGATATATAAGAACTTGCTAAAAAAGTGCTAAAAATGCACTAGGTCGACCTGGTCAAACTAATAGGTTGAATGAGAAGTTTGGAAACCTAAAAAATTGTACTGGGTCAATAAGTTCGATCCAATTATCTATAAAAAAAATTGTAAGTCTAAAAACTTATATTAGGTTGAGCTAGTTGAGCCATTTGCTTGTTCCTACAAACATGTGCACAAAGATAAATAAACTAGGTCAATAGGGTTGATCCAACATAGTAAATATATGATAAAATAATGTTGAATATAAATGAAATAAGTGAAATAAATCATATAAGGGTTTGTTTCACATCACATTCACTGAAATGTATGCAATCAGAAATGCATCATGTCCATAAATCAATCCTAGATCAGATGGGATTGAACACACCTACAATTCTGATTGGGAGCTTGCACTTGTTAATCAGGAGCATGACCAATGTGAGGATGCACTAGACTTGATTATGGGATCACTTGTCATAATACACCATGTGAGGTAGGGTTCCAAAACCTATAGTCTAACATAATTGCACAAAAATCCTAAAAGAGTCCTATGATTTAATATTTCACTAATCTAATAACAAGAAAATTAAATCTAATTTGGTGTGCACTAAAGCTTGTGGCACAAAGTGGGGGTTAGAAAAAATAAAAAATAAACAACTAAACTAAGCATGTATTAGAAGACATATACTCACATCAATGTATACATAATCCTAATACACAAAAGAAAAGAATACAAATGCACTATCTATCGACTCTTACAAAGGAGGAATAAAGTTAGGAATACTTACCTTTGAAGATGAACCTACTTAGCCTCAATCTCCCCCTTGGCCAAGGTGCTTCGCAAGATATTTTAATGGTATGTAGGGATACTAAAATAAATTAGCTCTAGGCTACACAACCTATCCAAGCATCCAAAAGACTTATCCATAAGATAAAACTGGGACTCCAAAGAAAGTATCAAACCCTAAAGCTTTATTCCCCAAGTAGAATGGTCAATAAGTA
The DNA here is from genome assembly GCA_037957365.1 of Torreya grandis. Taxonomy (NCBI): domain Eukaryota; kingdom Viridiplantae; phylum Streptophyta; class Pinopsida; order Cupressales; family Taxaceae; genus Torreya; species Torreya grandis. The sequence continues at coordinate 1,096,649 of JARHVA010004435.1, forward strand.
GATGTTCATTTGCATTTCTTCACTTAATTCTTCGCTCTTAAAAATGGTGGTAAATGACATTATATATATATATATATATTAGTATCCTACCCTAAAATCATTTGGGTATGTTGGCTGTGCTAGATCGACCCAATTGACATAACACATTTTCAGGTTTAATTCACTAGGTTTATGCTAGGTCGGTCAAGAGGCCAACAAACCAAAAGTGATAAAAAGTCCCTAAACTATATAAGGTTGACCTAGTCAACCTAGCATAACTAATAGGTCAAAATGGTACTAAGATAATAAATGAGGGATAAGACATAACAAATGATATAAATGGATAGAACTAAGAATAATAATCTTAGGTTCAATGGTTTCAGGAGGCCAGTGTGTAGAAGGCAATTGGAAAAAGGAACAACAATCTTACGAAGCACCAATGGTCTACCCATCCCTTTCCTAGTGCACCCCTTAAGGCATGCAATTATAGTGATTGAGAGTCAATGGGTTCCTGCAAGATATAAAGTGTCAATAAATGATAAAAGTTTGAAAATATTATGTGTATATAAGTTTCATTGGGGGAAGACACTTTTTGATTATGCTGATGATTTGAGTTTTCTTGAGTTTGACTTATTGGATTAAAGGTGATTTTATCATCATGATGAATTTTTGAATATGGTCTTAGACATCTATATTTATGGAACTTATTATATCGCTCGATGAAGGGTCCAACGATGTATGTCCCTATTCATCCCTATAGATGGAGGTGATTAAATGATCATTGATGAGAAGAAAAGGATCTATGATGGATGAAGGTATTGGAAATGGTATGATGAGGTCAATGAGTGGTGATTGGGTAACATTATCCTCATAAGGGTTCCTAAGAGACCTGGTTTTGACATCGAAGAAAATTTCCTCAAGATCAAAAAAAAGATCACTAATATTAATTTACTACATGCATCCAAGGTAGGATCAGATTCACTTTGACTATCTTTGACAAATAAAGATTGCAAATTTTTTTTTGACTTCATCATCATGATTAGGATCAAAATATATGATTTATGATTGGTTAACATCTAGATTAGAGGCATCCTCAAATAGGCAGATGTCATCATGAGCTATAACATCTATGGATGATGTTTTTGATGAGGAATCTGATTTAGATACTAGTTTTAAACATGATCTTGATGTAGATAACATTGTTATTGGCTCCAATGTGAATTTTGATGTAAGGTTACTAGTAGATAATTAATTTTTTGTAAATAACCTCTCATCATGGGGTCTTTTATGTGATGATGGGGATATAAAGGATTTAATAAATATATGCCCATGAAAGGACTCATGAGAGAAGCGATGAATAGGCTCATGGGCAACTAACTCATTTTTATGGAAGATTTGTCAAAGATGGGGGCATTATGGAAGAAAGATGTGGCTTATTGACCTTGGCTTAGAAAGGGAAGTGTTTGATCATGAATGGGAATGGAATCTTGGTATTCTTCTTCTTGATCACCTAGGTATGTAGACTTATCTAATTCATTCTTGATTTTGATGTCACCATGATCAATGAGGTCTTGGACATGGTTTTATAAATTATGGCATTGATTAATGTTATTCCCCTAGGTTTAGTGATGTATATAATAGTTTTTAGATTTATACCAAGAGGGTTTAGGTTTGGCAAGATTAAGATGTCATATGGGTGGATAGACCAACATGCTGTTGGAAATGAGATGGTGGAAGAGGGATTATAAGGATATAGGAATATGAGACTATGGGATCTATTCAATTATTGACCTAGATGTGAAAGCATTGGAATTTGAATTAGATGGTTTTTGATGTGTTTGGGTGAGTAGACTAGTAGTATACAAGGTGGCTAGGATAGGATTCCCTTTGATAGTGTAATAAGGGGTAGATGACTGGATATGATGAGTGGATGGAGAGTTTTAATGGAAATTTTGAATACTTTCTACCTTCAGGCCTAGATAAGAGTCAACCTAAGTCTTGAGTACCCTATTCCACCTAAAATTTCATAGTTGTCATATCTTTTGATGAATCAAGGTAGTTCAAAGGAACTCTCTAGTTGTCATGTCAAGGAAAATAGGTCTAGTGTTGTGTCATGCTAATAAAATATCATGGTGGTTATCCTTAATCCCTATTTCAACTTGTGTCAAGGGTCTTAGTGTTGACACATGTATGAAGGTCCATACCAAACCTTTAAGTGGTCTCAATAATCCAAATGTACCATGATGAAGATGATTGAATGTTGTAATTGATGACTCATCATGACCTTTTTTAGTGGATTAAAGATGTGTAAGGTATGGATAAGTCATAAGTTTTTTAAGAATGTTGTGAAGTTAAATGGGATCTTAATTAAAGTATTTAGCATGTTTTAAGGCCTTTTAATAAACATTAAAATGTAATTCATTTGAAATCCCCTCTTGAAGCCATGTATATTATCTAAAAAGGGAACATTTGACCTTAATGTGATAATAATTGACCTTAAAAGGCCACTAAAACCACCATTAATGTCTTAAAAATCCTTCATGAATTCCATTAAGACATACCCAAACTATTTCACATACTAATGTTGTCCTTTTCATAAGTCAACACCTTCAATTGCCACTAAATGGGCCCCACATGTGTGAAAACATGTATATTTAACTCCCCAAGTTGTACCATGAAATTTAAAACATTATCTAACCCCTATTTTCTCTCCTCTTACTTTCCAATGATGAATTATGGTTTAAAACATGAGAAAACACAAGACATTTTTAGGTTGCAGGAGTTTTTAGAGTGGTATAGATCCATATAGTATAGATTTTCTTAGATAGAATCAGGGGAATATAAAGGGAGTTTAACCCAAGAATATGATGAAGAGATAAAAGTTTTTTAGGGCTAAAAGAGAAAATAACTACTTCAATTCCTCCACTAATCTCTTTGGAATACATGGAGAACACTTTAGGTTTGTGCTCAATCTGTTTAAGAGAGAGAGAGGGTCCAGGATCTTGGACTAAGAAAATAGAATTTATGACCTTCCAAATATTGGCATTAGTTTCAAGATTTATTTTCTATGTTTTATGAGCAAATTCTAAGAAACTGAGTAACCTGGGTAACATCTTCATCTACAAAAGGCAAAAGAAAGGGAACAGTTTCAGTGTATCATTGTCTCATTTGATGAAACAAGTTATTGTTCTTGTTCTCTCTAGTCTTATATATATATATATATATATATATATATATATATATATATTTCATGGTATCCTCCACCTTTTTTTTGCATGTGTGGGGCTATAAAAGTGAGAAATATCTAAGCTATCACTGTCTGTAGGCTACAAGTACGGTTTCATGGGTGATAAAGGGATATCCAATGCAGTGTATAAAGGTGAACAATGTTTGAAGTTGAAACAATGGTGTCTTGAAGTTACTCATGTCTCCTTAGTCCATATTAAATGCTTAGATAGATATACAACTCTATAAAATGATGATTTAAAGTGAAGTTACCTACATATCTAGGTTCTATTGTAAATAAAGATAATATGCTTGATGAGAATGGCTATTGAATGCCATCAAGATGTCATAGAAGTGACAAGTAAATATTGTATCCAAATGAGAATGCCCTTATTTTAGGATATATAGACCTTTATCATAGCCCTCATAGGCCAAGAAACCACCAATTATCCCTCAAACACATTCACAACCTTACTTAGCAAAAACTAAGGTTTTTTAGAAGAGTTTGAGGTTTTTAGAAAATCTTAGGTTTCCATTTTTAATTGTATATGCCTCATTTATGACCTTAAAGTGTTTCATTATATTAGTAATGTTTGTGGAGATTCTTAGGGTCCTTTTAAATCATTTTGGGTGTGATTTCATAGTTCAATTCAAGCCCTTAAAGAGCCTTTTCCATTTGATTATCACTGCGAAGTTACCTCAGTTCAAGCCCTGCATTCCAAGTTCAAGCTCCATGTGACCTAACCAATCATCACTCATAGGTCTAGATCCTCTACTCAAGCCCAAGGCATGTGAACAGGGTATATATACTACACTATGCTATCAGACATCATTAGTTCTAGGAGGAAATGAATTTATATGGGTATGATCCTTGTTGAGAGACCATGATCACCACCTATAGGAAACAACCTAGATCCATCTTTTAAAATCCTTCAAAGTCTATATGATGAGGCTTGAGCATAAGAAATGGGTGTGACTAAGCAAATGAATGTATCAAGGAGATGAATTGGAATATAAGAGAGTCAAATAGAACTTGAGTATGAAATAGAATCTCTCTTCTATCTCAAAGGTCTATTTAATAAAACTATTGACAATTAATACACATGAATCAATACCTACAAAATTATTTATAGTATGTACCGTCACCCCTAAACATTAGAAAATATATGCACATGAGGAAGGAACCCAAACTAATGAAGGCAAGATAGGGATGTTGTGTCACCAAAGGTAATTAAACCTCTAGAAATGCACTATGGACTGTGTTGGGCACATACATTCAGTTAGGGTTGCCTATAAAGTGAAGGTGCCAAACTAAATCAAATCACAATGTCAAGATCATATAAGAGGGATTCTCAAGGTGATGAATACACATGTTTACCTTAGTCTTTCACATGATGATGATATCAATCTAGGGTGACTACTTCGTAGGGGTTATGCATTCAAGACACATAGGCCTTATGTGTTACTATGTAAATGAAATTGATTGGAAAAGTTATAAAATATGAGCCTTAGGATTATGATCAAGATTTGAAACATCACACACATGTCATAACACCTACATTCCACATACCATATCACCACATGCCATGTTACCATGAATAGTGACTATGAATAGTGGATTCACACCAAAAAAATAAGATATATCATATTTCTCATCATCCATAGGCGTAATAGGTGCACCAATTAGTTCAAATGCATAGCCACCTAGGCAAGTCCATGGTCAATAGACTTGGGCACACTATGTCATTGATTGCCTACTACACTCTTTTTTAGATTCATATTTTGATTGTCTCTAATTTTTCACTTCCATAATTATAATTTCTTTATTATCTCATATCTGTTATTTTTCAAAGTCAACTGAGACAAGTCTATAGTCAAAAAATTTGAGTGCATTGCATTTTTATCCACTTATAGCATACCTATCCATATTCTATTTTTGTTCTTGATCATGATATTGAGCTTACACAATCGTATTTCCTTTTGATTTTCATAGTCAAGTAGTCAAAATACTCAACAGAGATCAGTGTGTGAGATAATTATATTTACCCTTCATACTTTCTCAAATAAGAAACTTTCTATATTTAAAAATATATCAAAATCATAATATTTAATTATTATACATCTTTAGCATACTAATATTTCTATGTTTACACATATATACATAATTAACACTTCTTAACACAATTAGTGTTTTATCAAAAATAGGGCAAAACATATTGGTGAACCTTACCCTTTGTTTTTGAGCATCTACTTTGTGATTTTATTTTTATAATGTCTAATGGCTATGATATCCCACCCCTATAAAGAGATAAGTAAATTTCTCAGGTTTTCAATATCAACTGCTTCAGTCCCATACCCTAGACTATGGTGCTTAAAGTGGGCTAAAAGAGAGAGTAGGTCTAATGAGATGGTTTGAGTAGATGAGGGCATGTGAAGAATATGGAGACTAGAGTGAGGAGGTTGTGTTGATAAATTTTAAGTAAAAATTCATCTATAGGTAAGTAAAGGTTCTAACATCTAGTCTGAAGCTTATAAGGCCTAAGCCTTTCCCTCATGCCTAAACCACCACCTCAATAAAATATCATAACCCCCAGGTATGCTCAGTGAAATATGGGGATATATGAATATGTTTTATATCCTAGAGGATTAATTTAGTACAAATGAATGCAATGAGATGATTCATTCTTATTTTAGTCCTCTCTCGAGTTTCACTACTTTGAGTAGTCATGTTAAGATGTATCTTCCAACACTCATATCTCCCACCATGAAGAGACCCAAGCCTAGGGATCTATGGGAAACTTGATCACCCCTATGGAATTAAAATTCATAAAGGAGTGAGTGGTTTTGAGGGTCCCAAATTTATGAAAAAATACTAAGAAGGTAACCTTCACAAACTGCCTAGTAAAGAGTTCAAGACACATCATCTTTTGCTCTTATCTCCACACACACTTTGCATGGGAACCAAGTCTATTTAGGAAATATGAAGGGGTCAATGGGTTAAAATTTCATAATAATAAGTTTTGGTTTTGAGGTTCATACTATATGAAACATTGTTAAGATGGTGGAACTCCAAAACCCTTCATAAACCTTGGATTAGACCAAGTGAAGGAAATATACCTCCAAATGCATTAAAATTAGATGATTGGACTATGAAACAATACTAATGATCTACCTAGGTCTCCTAATAATTCAAATGACCTCTTTACTGGCAGATGTAAGGGATACACTATACGGATCAATCTTGAGAAAGCCATTTTAATCTTGTGAGTAAGGAGATGGGAAATATTTTCATATACCATAGGTTTTTAAGCAAAGAGAGGGTCCAAAAGTTCTCTAGTGATCTCACATCAGCCACCTTCAAAGGCCTTCATGACTGGTAACTCTTGAAGATAGGCCTAAGTGTCTAAGTGAGAGACTGTATGTATTCAACATTAAGTAGATGGCTTGACCAAGCTAATATAGATTCTCTAAAGGCCCTCAAGGGTGATTTACATATCATATAAAGTGGATAAGTGCCTCATAATCATATCTTAGGACCAACATTCAAAAACATTGCACTCATACCTATTGATCTAGTAACTTCATTAAGACATTACCACTTAGAGGTTAGAGTAGAGGACAAAAGGGGATCAAATGATATCGTAGACCTTCATGAAGATGATCATCATGTTGTTTTAAATGTGTGGGTCACTTTGGTTTGTAGGAGAAATGCCACAACTAATCATTTTGACTTGAAGACACCTCAAAACTACCTAAAATGCATATTTATCACCTAAAAATCAACTTGACAAGTTCATAAATTTATAGAACTATTACATGGTGAGTCAAGTATTTATCCACAAGAGATTATCAGAATTGGTTTAGAGGTTAAGGCCCTAACATCTATGAACCATTGTTAAGAGTACAGGGCCCTATTAAACCTCACTAAAACCCTAATAAGGACCTAATTAGGAATATTTTATAAATAATATATCCAAATGCATTGAAATAACTTGGTAAACACTTACGTCATATATCCCACTTAGGGGAGGCTTTTGCTATGGTAATGGTCTATATGGATAGTGTACAAATACCTCCATAAATTATAAACTTGTAGGGCTTTTAGTATAAAATGAGGTGTAGGACTTGGTTAAGGATTAAATATAATTAGGGGAGGTTTTATTAGGCTTGTTTCACCCCCTCAAGTTAGGAAATGTTCACATTTTTGCTTGAAAATAATTCTGTAAAACTTCACCAAATAAGTAGTCTTAAGATACATAAAGGGGGTAACCTAGTCATGTAAGTGGAGTGAGATTACATGTGTGAAATAATTGTAGAGACTAAATATTGGTATATAAGGTTAGTTCAGATGGAAAACAAGCTCATCCAGTTAGATTGGAGGTTTGATCTAGCCTTCATATCCATCCAAATGGTGAATAGGTAAGAGACTAGACTACTTGTCTAGTAATCCTATTTAGCCAACAAATGGAGAAGCTTATGGACATATAAGGACATTATGAATTTAATTATCATAATGAAAAATATATAAATTCCCATTGATGTGATCAAAATCCATATTCATGATCATTATGAGGGTTTTATTAGTCTCTTAAACATGGCTAACATATAAGAAACACCAACTACTTAATGCTTCATGAAGAAGGCCTAATTGGATCTCTTTAAATAATTAATAACTTATGAAAGTAAAGGTAATTGACTAAGGATGTCATGATCACACCCTTATATGGTCAAACCTTTTAAAAAATAGGCTCTAATTCCCCAAAGGTGATCATTCAAGATAACGTTCAACCCAAGTAATGCATGGTGGAATGTGAAGGGTTGTTGTAACTACTGAGTGAGTGGATGATGAAAATTATGGCCTCTTCATGCCACTTATATGGCAAGATTAACTTGTCTCTCTCTTTATCACATTTCTATATATTCAGGACTTGATGCCTTTCTTCTCATCCCTCAACTAGGTGTAGCAAATTTATGCCAAATTGTATCTTGAACTTTAAGAATAAATAGAGAAAATATTGTTTTTAGACTTATTGTTAGAATTAGTGTATTATGGTTGTTGACTTGAAAAAAGTGTGATGTTTGATATCCTTTATAGTTCCTCCCCTTCACCTAACTATTATAATGTCATCCTATATAGGTCATATGAAGTCTTAGAGTGTGGTATTTGTATTAAACAATGATTTGGTTAATAATGCCTCAAATAGACCTCTCTTTCCATTAAATTCAAGTTGTAAACCTCACACATAGCCTCCACATGAAATACTTATGTTTAAGAGTTAATCAAGAAGAATTTTTGGTTATTAGTCTTTTATTTGATTCACAAAGTGTTTTTGAAGATTAGTCAAGAGAGGATAAGATGAATATTGGTACATCAGCATCCCTAGAATAGGTTTCTTTTCATTTTTTCATTTTATCTTTTTTCATCCCAATATTAGTAGGCCCTAGGAAGATAGATTAAGTTTATGTAGCATGGGATCTATCCCCATAAATTAGAGGTTTGGTCTTCCCATAGGTAACCCACAACCTTTAGACAAATCCCATGTTACCCCAATCTTGAAGAATATTGAACTATTTCCTTCAAAGGATGCATCTTAGAGAGCTAATAGGGACTAGGTGGTGTAAAGACTAGGAGTTGACTGATGCAGATGGATGAAAACTAGAGGTAATTTTGGGTGGATGGGGTCTAATTATATAAGACATGGGGTGCTCATATTAAGGAGGTGAAAAAGGAGCATATACCTATTGGTGATGAGGCATTATTCAATTAGGGAAATGACCAAATTTATTTATCGATAAGGATAATATAAAATACAAATGATTTGGCTCACTAAACCTAATTGGTAGGTGCATGGGATTGAATAGAAAGATTAAGGGATAAATATGGGATTGGAAAAAGGCTTGCTTTAGTTCGATCTCAAGTTTTATTAGATGTTTAATGTGATGTGATGTTTGATGAAGTAAGACCAAATCAAGTAGGCCAAATTAGGACATGAGCTAGACTATGTTGATTTTGATTGGATTTGACAAGGTGAGCTACAACAAGCTCTAAGATTTGATAGAGGAGTATACTATCTTGAAAGACTAATTTTTACTAAGGATTAATTATATTAAGAGTAACTCAAGACTAAGATGATCAAGTCAAATAGGATGAGATGATTTGAATGATAGGTTGTCAGGATTGTGATTGTCCTCAAACTTGATTAGACACAAACAAACTAATGATGAGGATTGTTGATGCCTAAAATTATACCAAAGGTACCCAAAGTGTTTAAATAACACTTCTCATTTATAATTCTTAATAATTCAATGCATGAGTTAGAGGCAAAACAAGTGGAATATTTCATAATATTTGGTGGTTAGGAGCTAACGTGGCCAAATACTTTATCTATGCAAAATATGAAGTATGTTATGCTAATAATGATGAATTATGATCAATAAATTAATCTAAAGACTAATCTAAGATGTATATTTACAATTAAAATTAATCTAGAGTGATCTAGCCAAAAAATGAGCAAAAGGAAGGGTAGGGTAGAAAGAAGGTGTTTCTAATCTTCAATTCAAACATTATGACAAAGCTTAGATATCATCAAGACATGTAGTAAACTAGTATATGAGATGAAATTGTGAAGGCATAAATCCTATCATATACCAAGAAAATGTCTGAGGATTTTGAGAAAATGCAAATAAGAAATCAAGTTCACTTTAAAGGTTTATTTCCATAGGAAAATAGCTTCTGCACATCTTCAAAGAAAGAAAGGAAAATGAAATGAACTCAAAATATTTTATTCAACCTAGAATATACAAAAATTGAAAAATCTACATTCAAAAGTACACATCAAGAATCCATAAAGGCCATTCAATTTTGAATATCAAACAAAAAAACTAAGGCAACAACCATGATAACAAACACACAAGCAAAAATATTGGACAAATTTTGCAGAATTCCTTGCTTGTATTGTTTGCTCTAAGTTTACAAAGTAATTTTGGCTCTAAGAACTCCCTCCCTTTTTAAAATTGAATATCCTCCTTTTATAGAATATCAAGGTGGTTTGGTCTATCTTTTCCATTTACACTTGTACATGCATATAGGACAGGTGTCCTTTCTATTACATTCTAGAACAAATGATATTTTCTAATGAACTAACCTATAGACAATGTGCTCTTAAAAATTGCACATGTCTATACCAAAATAATATCATATTTAAAAATATTATACAATGTTGGTTACAAAAGGAATATTCTTATTTCACCTAACTTTGGGAGCCACTAGCTGATGAAGTTAAGTGGAGTTCTACATCTTCCTCAGAAATGCCTTCTGAGCTATCTAGGCCATGAAGTTAGATCAAATTACTCACTAGTGGATCACACTTTGGTTCTAGATTAAACTATTCTTGCACTAGTGGTATTCCATTCAAACTAAATAAGCATTATGCCTTGGATCATGCTTTAATCTATTTGTTTTCATGGGTACATTAACTCTTCAATTTGTTGCTTTTTGCTTATGTGATACCACCATGGTATCTTTGTGGTGATTTCACAACACTTTACTCATCAATGTTTATAAAATGATGGTTTACCTTTGAAAATACTTCTTTCATCTCATACCATCCAATCATATTTTCATAAATTACCATAGATTGTTAATCTTTGCAAGGTGATCGAGCTTTAATTAGGGACCTGAGGCTTGACTTTTCAACTTTTGATTTACACCATTAGATCATCTATCTCTGAGTTAACATACACCATCAGATATTGATCCAAGGGATTACACACCATTGGTTACTCATTGTAATTTTCCCTAAGGTTGCACTATTTGGAACTTTTGTACTTGTTCTCTTCATTCTATAGTGCCATTCTCTATGGGCTAGTGCATTTTCTCCATGTGGTGGTCCCTCATTTGCTCAGAGCTTTAGTTGAAAATTTTGGCTTTACCTCAGTTCATTCGATCAATTTTTATAGATCATCACTGACAATTGATCTTCTTAGGCCCACTATCTTTTGAATTCAAACAACCAATTTATTAGGTTAATTTTGACATTCATGTGATCATCAATGAAGTCCTCATGATCGTCAATGACATCCTCATGACCATCACAATTTAAAACCATGTCATTTATCTTGATGAGCTTAATTTTATGTTCATGTAAATGTTAAAAGATATCCACATGATCATCAAATCAACTTAACTCCCTGCAAGTTTGATGCTTATCATTTTTTGGTTCGCTATGTTCTACAATCATAAATGAAAATAACTTAGCATATATATGACTTAGACTAATGTTTTATGAAAAAAAGAATGTTTAGGACATAATATTAATATTAAGGTTTTATTCATATTAATAAATATAAATAAACCTTAGGATAGTCTAAGCTAATATTTTTAAAATGTGCTCAGGCATGTACCACTTGGAAACTGCTCAAGGATTTTGTGCTCTTGACTATTAACACTATGAAACGGCCCATGGATTATTGGATCTTTGTCTAGACTTCTAATATGTTGCTACTTGGTACTCTTGTGGGGCTTTGCAGGGCTTTGTCATTTCAATATTGAACTCACTTTATTTGATATTCAGTGTGCAAATTAACGTGCACCATAGATCTTGATCCATGGATTCGACCGCCAGTGGCCACTCACTATTAGTCCATTTCTATGGGATTAAAATAAAGGACATAATTTAAAACTTTGGGAAATATTTAAAATACCTTGCATAAAGATTATAGCCTAAGGCCTTAGTTGTATTAACAAATATGATTTGGACCTAGGTTTAGAATACATAAAAGAGACCTTACATTAATTTTGATGCCACGTAGATATAAAAAGGACCAAGCATATATATTTTTATCCTAAGGTCTTAGTATTAATAAAATATGATTACTACCTAGGCTAAAACATTAAATTAAGTCCATAATATAATAAAAGAGCCCTTTACTTAGGGGTGCTACTTGGCAATAGGGTATTGTTTCGAGCTTTTGTCTAGGGAAATTATTTTGAAGGGAAAAGTGGTGATGAAAAAAGGTTTGAAAGGTAGTTGTAAAAAAAGCCTAAGGGCACTTTCAAAAAGGTCAAAGGGAACATTCAAAAAGCTATAAGGGTACTTTCAAAAAGCTCAAAGGGTACTTTTGGAAAAATTGCTATGGGGAAATGTATCCAATAATTTGTTGTGGGAAAGATGTTGCAGATAAAATGTCTAAAATAATTCCCCAAAAAAAGGCCCAAATGGAATCATATGAATGGCATAAGTCCCAAAAGTTATAAAGATAATGAAAAGGACCTGTGTAAAATAAAATCTCCCACCAATTTTGAATTCAAAAGAAGTTCTTAGACTAAATTCAAACTAAGGGTTTAGAAATTTAAAAATGAATTCAATTTTAATTTTATTTATACCAAAGGCTAGTAAATAACCAAATTAACACTAAAACATGGGAAATATACTTTAGTCTATTCTGAATGGACTCCATCAATCCTACAATCTATGAAACACAGAGATCTAATGTTAGCAACTTTCATAAGATTAGACTAGAATTATACACAAATATGCTTACCATACTAGGTTTGGATGATATTTAAATAAAAATAATGTGAAAATATGTCAGTGACATTTTGATCAAGTGAATTTTAAATTTCAAGGTACAAATTTTCCCAATTTGACACAAGGATCCCCATTTCTAGAAATACGGTTATGTCGACCTCAACAAGGATCTTGATGAAAATATTTGTTTGCCAATATGGATGAGGACTAAATTATGTCTGTAGTCTTGATGAGAGGACTAGTATAGATAATAGGATGAATTGGGTTGGACTATGATTAGGACTAGGTTGATAAAATGGTGGATAAGGTGACTAGTCAAGACAAGATAAAAAAAATGGTTGGTTATGGATAAGGTGGACTTAGTTAAAGTTTGACTATGATAAGGATAGGGGGTATGACCAATTATTGATGGATGAGACTAGACTAGGATGGGAATAAGACAAGAGGGGATGAGAGATAGGATGAGATACAAGATGATATAGGCTTAAAATGATGTGCACAAATGTACAATAGTATAGTGACAAAGATGTATGAAATGATATAATGATGTGATAAGGATATACAAGATGATATGTAAAATATACATAGATATGGATGTATAGGCTTGGGTAAAAAGCTGACTCAGCTCACAAATAACACTAGTGTAACACAATACTCACCAAATTAGGCAAACCACAAGCCTAACATTAGTAAATAGATGGGTATGTAACCTGATGACTAAACCATCTAACGGATTCATAGGTGATGCTATAGGCTAGTGACCTTTTATGGAATATCACTAATCCTCTCAACCATGTCTATACATGATAGTCACTTGGGAGATAATACTGACTCTGACAACAAGTCACCTATTATAGTCACAAGGTCTTAAGTTAGGCTATATAGGCTCTCTATGGAAATCCATGATATATGATAGGTATATTGGGGGCTAATTTTATGTAGGGTACTATCTAATGCCTAGTTTAGATAATTAACTCTTCCCCTTCATAAAATACCTATATGGTGTCAATCACTTAGCCTAATGATAACTATCCCTAATATTTATACTTCATTAGAACACAAAGTGTGGATTAGTGCATGGTGGTGAAATCCATAGTAATTATCTTCCTAAGAATATTTAAATTTCATGGGAATCACTTTCATGCCACATTACCCATAAAAAAATAAAATGGGGGGGGGGGGTTATTAGTAGTTTTTGATCCTCCAAGACTCACTGCTAGGACACAGGGAGGAGAGCATACAACACCTTAGCCCTTCAGGTAACATACAAGGAGACAAAAAGATTTATTAACTAATTAATTAAGATGTGATATATCTTGGAAGACATGCCATTTGGGGGGGTGTGAATTGGTGTCTTAAAACAATCTTTTCTTTCCACTTAACATTCATTAACCTTTCAAACTAATAGAGTGATCAAGCAATGCATAAAGAAGCAATCACATAAACATGAAGCAAGATATGAACACATGAACATAATATATATGTGGGAAACCATCATGGGGGATAAAAACCACTAAAAAATAGCTTGGAATATAGTCCTATAAGCAATAGATCAAGATTTAGTGAGGCACCAACCCCACAAGGAACACCAACTCAACTAGTCCTTTAGCAATCTCCAACTTATAATAAGGCACCGACCACCTAAGTGACTAAACACTAACTCAAACACTTCAAGATCACTTCTAAAACCACTGTCTTTCAAGGTAGATCTCACTCCTTGACAAAGCACCAACTTATCCAAGACAAACTTGATCACCTCAAGACACTTTGTTGCTTAACCAACAAATGGTGACCTCCTCTTTAGCTCTCTATCTTCTCTATATAAATTACACTCACTATAATAACTCAAGAACACATATATAATGCATATTTTATAGTCTCTTAAAATACAATAAATTCATTCATCACTTCTCAACCTTTTATCCCTGTCAAAATAATCTCTTCGGCTTTCTCGCTCAATATGCCTCTTACTAGGCTCATTAGGTCAACTGATCTTAATCATCATACTCAAAAATTATATTATATACTCATTAATGATATTGTCATACATTATTATGTTCTACATGACCTCGTTCTACTCCTCAAGGTGATCTTTTATTTTCTTGCACTCTCATTCACATTACTAGCTCAAATAGGCCTATTTGGCCTTCTCTTTATACTTGTCACTAGTTCACTTACTCTTCTCTATCAGCCAAAGTACTAATCCATCAAGTTAAAACCCAAAAAATGTCTTAATATATTTTATACATAATAATAAATCAAAATAGGATCACCATTAGGTTGGCCAGACACATTTAGACCACATTCTTCTTTTAGGCCTACTAGAGACCTAATGCATTAGGTTTATCTCAAGCAACACGTAACACTTAGGATTTTTGAAACTTATTGAGATTAAAAAACATATGAAAAAAATCATAAAAAAATAAAATATACCCTTGATAAAATACATTTAGGTCCATACCACTTGTTAGTCCAATTTATTACTTGAACTACACCATTCAGCCTACTCACAATTATGCCTTCTCACTGCTAAAAAGTTTATCAACCAAAACTGAAGTACATAACCCATTTGATAAAATAACCATACCCTTAAATAATTTTAATATAACCTTAATTACCTAAAATTCAATTACATGTACTTTATATACTTCAATATAAGTCTTAAAGCCTCTAACTTATTCTTACAACATGACCACTAAGAACTGTCTAAATACTCCAAAATCTAGTCATGAACAATCAACTCTCCACACTTGCATAGGGACTTACATGAATAAAAATAAATTAAAATTAAACTTTGATACCTCAATAACATAATACATTAAATATATCACAAGATCTAGTGTCAACTATTAGTCTTGTAAACCAATTTATTGAACTTCTCTCTCACAATACTTACACAGCTAGTTAAGCCATTTTGGTTTCCATATTAAAAACTCTTAAAGTGACTGTAAAAATTATATCAAGCATGGATAGGTATTTCAGGTCCTAAAAAACAATTTCATATTCATTATATGCATCATCTAAGTGTAGATATCCTTCAACTCGTCACTCTCACTTACTCAAAACTATCATTCTAACTTGTGAACTAGTCATGATGATCTTGCACTCCAAAACCTATGTAGATACAATGAATAAGTAATGTTTCATGAATATTATCCTTATATATATTTATAACATCTACAAACATAAATATATAGTGTTATAATGACAAATATGTAATATATAGACCAATCTCTAAAATTTACACCTTCATTATCTCATCTTAACTAGATAGGTCATCTTATGAACAACATTTTTAATGATCTCCAAAATATATAACCAATATGGACATGTGTTATAGGTATTAAAAAAAACCCATACTATTGGATCCATTCCTAATATATGGAAACACTTCCCTAATCTCATTCTCACTTCAGCCTAGTTTTTCTCATTATCTTCACTACTGGAATTTTTAGTGATAGGTCAACTTGCATGACTGGTTTAGCATATTTAACTTATATAACTGCTAGAGACTCTAGGTTTAACCCTTTGTGAGGATGGGAGTGTTCATGTGCTAATCCCCAAACCTAGGCTAACATGAGAATGACCTTAGACTGTGGGTTACTTAATGTTAGGCCAAACCTCTAGATTTTAAGGGGCTCGCTCCCCTGATTTGCTATTTTTAGTGCTCTTGTAAAGTTGGGATGGAAAGGGTATATAAAATGAGTAAATAAAACCTATACTAAAGTGTGGTGATTCAAATGATACCAATCTATCCATTTATTCAATTTGGACTCTCAACACACTAATTAACTAATCACAACCAAACAGTCATCTTCATGAGTCATATGCACAAGTGGTTCATATAGGGATTATACTAGGTGGATGGAATACCAAGGTTATGACTAGTAGGTATATTATAATACTCTCACTATCCATGTCACACTTCAATACCCATTACCTATACTTCAATACTCTACATGACCTATATAAAACATTTCTTTGACACCTAGGTGAACTAAGACCTGCAAGGGAAACAAAACCATCACATTTGCATATCAAAATAGTATGAACACACTAGAATTTCACTACGAAAGAGTTGTAAAATTTTATTATTCAATCCAAAATATATGCACAAGTATAATTCTGGTAGAGTCTCCTCATGCAACCTGAATGATACAAACCAAGGCTAAGAAGCCTAAATATATAAAAGAATGGGATGAGATAAAAGGGGAATCTAGCATAGGAGAATGGAGAGGGGTTAATAATAACCATAGTCCACTCAAAATATAAGTTATAATAGTTACAAGCATCTTCTCTAACCATTTCATGCATTAGATCTCCTTAATTGATCCTTGAATGAGATGTTAGCATTAGAAAATAGGTAAGGGAGACTGAGTCAACATTAGTTATACAATGTCAAAGGCTTGATAATGCCTTTAATAGTCCATAATTCTCCCCTATGGTAGTTATAATATGGATTAGGCCATCATAATCATGTAGCATCCCACACTTCTCTGAGGCAAGTTGACAAGGTCAAGGAAACTATCTCATTTATCCATCATAGCCATGAAATACACATTAAATACCCTTCAATAGTCAATTACCAAGTGTGACACCTTTTTTTTGACCCATTACATTGGTCTTTCAATGCTAATTTGACCTTTTTTTATGATAACATAGGCCAATTAGGCCTAACTAACTAAGTATTTGTAACTTTCCCTCCATAAAACCTATAACAAAGATTTAAAACCTATGTTTGAGTGTGATGTATGATTGAAACAAAATATTCATCCATGAAGTAGGCTTATAAAGACATTGGGAACTTTAAACTTCATTTCTTTAATCTGACTGGTTCATTTCTCTTCATGTATTGGTAGGCTGACAGCTTTGAATGCACTTGCATGGACCTCAACAGTTGAATTATTCAGCATGTTATGCACTGGGATGCTGGATTAAGTCTCAAATGATAATTAAAAATTCTTATGATTCTATTATCTAACCTCTTGTATGAATATGATACACTATTTTATGTACTAAAGTATATCCTAGCTATCCTCATCCTTAACATGTTTTGATGTTTCAAGAACCTCTGATAACAATGGTGCAATGAGTGTGGAACACTCCTAAAGGAAATTATACTAAGATGGTTACTAGGGAAAAGAGATATTGAGACATGGTTAGACCAACGGATATGTAATTTTGCAAAAGAAGAATCAAAATGGACTAGTCTTACCATATAGGAAATCATTCGAGAGCATATTTATGGAAATATTTATGATTTTTTTGGTGTGAGTTTCTTGAGTTTCTAGCTAACTAGTTAGCACAGTTGAAATATTATTATTTTAACCCAAGAATAGAAGAAAAAATAATATAGACTAAAGAAAAGATAGATCGGTTGAAGAAATTGGAAATTTATTGGATAAGAGCAATAAATTATTGGGTTACTATTACAATAGAAAGATATATAACTAGGATTTTAGTACAAGGATACATAGCTTTCAAATATGTGAAGGATTTATTTGTAATAATAATTTGAGCAAAAATTTTACAATGAATACTTATCCTTATGAATATGTTGGTTGTGGACAAGGCCATGGTGCCCACTCTAGTCAATATGGAGTAGTCACTTTGGGCATATGGGGGTGTGTGTGACATGATAGTGAATGATGATTAGATGAGCGAATAAGGCATGAACCTAAATCTACAATGGAGACATGAGGGAAAAAGAGTTATAATAAAAGTCTAGATTCATAAAATGATCTGTGACAATAGAATAAATGGAGTAAATAAAAGAATATCTAGGTAGCTACGAGTAGAGTTAAGAGTAGTAATAAAATAGATGATGAATGAGTAAGAAGACATGATGAGCGAGATGAATAACTAAGGATGAATAAATATGAGATGAAAGAAGATGATTAATGCTAATAGAAAGAAAAGAGTGGTGAAGAATGATAAGAAGAAGAGATGTTCAAAGAAGAAGGTGAGAATAATGTAGAAGTAGAGCAATTAGATGATAAATGTAGTGCACATCTACACAAATAGGTATTAAGAAGAATGACATGAAGTATTAAGAAAATAAATAAAACAAGGTCATAGAATAATCATATGTTCAAGATCAGAATAAGAATAAGTCATAGTAAAGAATCGTTCACTAGAAGATCATATGTCCCCATAGCCTAATATCTTATATTTCAATAGAAGTTTTCAACCAAGTGGATAGGAAGATAGTAGTTGGGAAGGCATATTTTTAGATCAAGTGTATTGTTGTGGTACTAACATTAAAACAATATAAATTTAAAGGATTTAAATGACATAGGGTTTGTTGAAACCAATTAGAGAAAAGAAAGAAACACAAAAAAATAGACTACATAGGTTGACTCTCCTAGTGTGCATATAAATATTTGAAGTATGCAAGTAGGATCACACAAAACGTAGCCTCCTCTTGTAAAAATTGCATGGTATATCCCCTTGATACCAATTTACACAATGGGTGTTATAGGAGAATTTATAAATTTGGTGACATATGATGGGTCTATAGACCTTGAACAGTAATTACTAACATGTAAGATGAGATGGCAAGCTAAGGCTATTAATGATGAGGCTATCAAGAAGTGTGAGTTAATAGGGGCACTAAACAAAAGATCAATTAAGTTTATATACCATAGATAAATTATGTAGGGAAGTCTAAAATAGGTTAAAAATGGATTATCATAGAGTTCAAAATAATAAAATATACAAGTCAGACTATTCAAGACTTGAAAGAGATAAGGCAGAAGTTGGGAGAATCAGTCTATAACTATGATCATAGGTTATATGATGCTATGAATAAGGTGTACTTTGCATTGGAAAACAAATATAAAGCTTCATGATTTATCTAAGGACTGTGTTCTAGAATCAGAATTGATATAGTGTAGACTCAATATGCTACTAAGGTAGTTGTTAGAGTTGATGTCCTATGAGTGGAGCAAATTGAAGACTATGGGGAAGCTCTCATCATAAGTTCTAAGGTTTAAAATATATTACAAGATTTTATGAATAGGATGGATAAATATCATGAGGAAGATAAACCTAAGTTAAATCTATGGTGCATAGAGTGTGGGAAAGAAATACATCACATGAATGATTGTCTTAAGATCAAGAAAGAGTTTTATGAAATCTGTCGAGTAGTAGGGCACGTAAAAACATAGAGCCATCTCCTCAAATAGTATGTCAAAAACCCATAGAGTTTATATTTTGATTTTTTCAAGTCATATAACCATAATGAAAATAATTTTATGGATTTGTAGGAGCTCAAATAAGACATCACAAAAAAAGTATTTGTCATCACAACATAGCAAGTGGTTTTGGTAAAGCAGATGATTCTAGGCTCAGAGATCAATAAGGGTTGTGTGACCCAAGCAAGTCCATAATGGATTCTTAGTTTACCTTAGTACTAGCCTCAACATCTAGTCTATTTAATCCCTCCTTTACTAAGTTAGACACCACCATCACCACAATACCAGTATGCAACACCCTAGAATCCAACAATGACATAACAACAACAAACTAGCTAGACCCCACCAATTGCATAAAAACAATTTAGAACTAGAGATAATACATAACAACATCAACATTGGAATATAGCATAGGAATAAGGAGGGTATAGAGGAGGTTATTAGTCAAATAGAGGATGATCTAGGGGCATATATATAGGAGGTTACAAAGGTGGTAGAGGAAATAATTATCAATACCCTAATTTGCAATGATATTTGTGTGGAGAGTATAATTATGTGTAACACAATTACCCTTTGAATCCAAAAAAATAATCTTATTACTCATACTATAAAATATATGATCATCAAAAGATATAAGATTATCCTATCTTAGAAAATCAAAGAAATGAAATGGTTATCAGTAATGTTAATACACAACCTAAGAAGGATGCATTCTTAAACACCATTACAAGAAACTAGCACATAGAGAGAGGATTTCCTCATCTTGAAATACCTCCAAACTAGGGAATATAGAAAGAAAATAGGACAAATACCTAGACTCAACAATAGAAAAGGGGCTCATGTATGAAGTTGCACAGATGTTGAAAAATATTCAACACTGAGACACTACTGAATGAGATGTTGTAGTAATAAATGCCCAAATGTATGGTCAGATCATGTGAATTATGCATCATGATGTATTTGTTACTATACTGATAGATTTAATGAAGATATTATTCACACTATGTAATGAAGACATCTCTCATAAGATCACAAACTTTCTATATAATCTACTGGAGTGTGTGCAGCAAGGCCAATAGAAGATAGAAAATCTTGTTTGGTATGTAAAAATAAAAATCCATGGGATTTAGATGCACAAATTGACATTGAAGTTATGGGATATGAAATTTTAAATGTTATCTTTGATTTTGGTAGTACAATAAACATGATTCCTAGGTCTACATGGGAAGCTATTGGATGACCATTTCTAAATCACAACCTAGGAACTTTGAGTTTAGAAGACTATGGAAGAGTTGATCCCATTGAAATATTAAAGGAATTTGAGATCAAATTCTTAGAACTAACCCTATGAGGTGACTTTGAAGTCATCAATATGAATATAATAACAACATATTATCCTACATTTATTGGAAAGAAATGGGCATATGATGGTCAAATGACTATCAACATTATGCAAAAACAACTAGAGGTACATCAAGGAGATAAAATTTTCATCATCCCTATGAATAAGGTGCATAAATCCTACATCACTCCACTTGAACTAGACTCTCCTTATATCATGCACGAAACTAGCTAGTTGAAGGTAAACTCTGAAGAGAACTTGAAAGATCTATGCATAACCAAGTGCAACTTCTTGTATGAGTATACTAAACCTCAGGTACAAGATTTACTCACTCAATAGTTGAATAAATTTGAATAATGAAATCCTAAACCAGAAGTTACTTAGCTATTGGAAACCCATTTTGTCATAGAATATTGTGGGTCCATGTTTGCTAAATCCCCTACTTGTTTAAAAGTTGATTTTATCTATCAATTAGATGATCATATTAAAGATTATATAGAGCCTACCAAACAAGTCACTTTGCCTTGGGAAATATCTTCATCTATCAGTGGAGACTCAAAAACATACCTACTCAATTGGGCTTATGGTGATCATGAACTCTGACTTATGAGAATGGTGTTTGCACATGAGAGATAAATTCTTATGTACTATGTGACTGAGGATATCAATCAATTCATTATAAACCTACAATTTCATATACCTACCATTTTTAGTGGGTGAGTGCTTTGAATTATGCTTTGAAGAGAGTTGTAGTGACATGGTGGGCAATTCATAGAAATGATAAACTTAATTGAGATGATGTGTACAAATTCATGAATAGTAGTTTTCAACTACCATGTCATCAAAAGTAATTAGCCTTTATTACAATAGAGTGATTATCCTAAAATACATATTCACAAATGTGTTGAAGTCTAGACTGAAGAACATTTGGCATTGAAGTACTAGGTTCACATATTTCATTACACACTAGCTCTTTACCATTGGCATGGTATATGCATCAAGAATAGGAGGGAGACAAAGCATTAGGTGTAGGTGAAAAATAACTTCATATAGAAATTTATTTTTGAATATGATAGCCCTCTAGTTCATAGTGTGCTATTGAAAATCAAACATTTACTATACCATGGGTGCGTAAAAGATTTAAGCACCATGATAGAATCCACTACTTAGAAGAACACAATCTGTGATCTAAATACAACATTACAAAGATATAAAGTTGCTAAGATAGAACAAAAATATCTCATACATCCTTGCCACCAAATACAAGATGAAGTAGAAGATATTGAAGATTCAAATACTAATGGTGATATCAATTTGATTGATATTTTTAAACTTGAATGGCCAGTAGAACCAGTAAAGGACCTCGTCATAGAACTTACTAAAGAAGATAAGCCATACAACATAAAAATTCTAGAATAAGAAGGGAAATGAATTATAAAATAATTTTTAACTGAATAAAAGCATAAGATTTACGAGAGTCTTATTAAAAAGCATGTAGAAAACATTAGAAGTGAGAAAATTCCTAAATTGGCATAGATAGGTGATTACTAAATCAAATATAAAGTTTATAAAGCTATGTAACTCCTACGAGATTATCAAGATGTGTTTCCCACTAAATTTTTATAGATCATAGGAGTTGATCCACTTGTAGGTGAAATGCAAATTGAACTCAAGGAGTGCACATGACCCATAAAGAAACAACCATACAAGTTGAATCCAAACATGAAGTTGAAAGTGAATATTAAACTTGATAGAATGTAAGATGTAGGTATCATCTATCCAATAGAAAATAAGATTAGGTTAGTCCCATGGTAGTGTAACCTAAGAAAATAGGGGATATAAGAGTATGTGATGATTATCAAATTTTGAATGATGCATGTGTGAATGATCCATTTTTTATTCCCTTCATAGATGAAGTTTTAGAATCTATTGTAGGTCATGAAATTTAATTTTTCATAGATGGATTTAGTGGCTATCAAGAAATACTCATCATAGAAGAAGACAAAGATAAAATCACTTTTTCCATGGAATAGGGATCCTTTGTGTATAAGGTAATACCTTTTAGCCTCAAGAATGCACCTACAATTTTTTCTCATGAAGTGGTGACTACGTTCAAATATTTCATTCACAACTTTATAGAAGCCTATCTTGATGATTGGTAGTATTTTATTTATTTAAACAACATTTGTCCAAGTTGTGCCTCATGTTAGAATGTTGTCGAGCTCTATGCATTGCCCTAAATTTAAAAAAATGCTTATTTTTTACACCTTTTGGTGTCCAGTTAGGTCATGTAGTGTGTAGTGAAGGCACATTTTGTAGACCAAGCCAAAATTAAATTCATTCTGAGTATGCCTCTACCAGTCAACTCCATGAAAGTGCGATATTTTCTTGGCCATATAGGGAAATATCATAAGTTTATCAAGTGATATGTGGCATTTTCATCTCCATTGGAGTATTTAATTTGTAAAGGTGTGAAGTTTGTATAGACTACTGAGATTCAAGTAGCCTTCATATAAATAAATAAAATATTAGTCACTACACCTATATTCATCTTTCTAAATTAGAGCAAGCCCTTTCATGTACATGTTGTTGCTTTGGGTATCATAGTTAGTGTTCTGCTTGCACACCTAAGAAAGGGTAGACTAGACCATCCCATACATTTTTCAAGATGAAAGTCATCTAACACAAAAAAAATTTACATGAAAACTAAAAGAGAAACATTGGATATAATGTTCACATGACAAAAAATTTGCCACTATCTTCTTACGACACCATTTGAAGTTTTCACAGATCATCAAGCCCTGTGTTACCTTGTTAATAAGATGATGTTAGGAGGATGCATTTCTAGATGGTTGATGTTATTTTAAGAATTCCAATTTCACATTAACATCAAGCTAGGGGGAGAAAATGTGGGCCCAGATCATCTCATTCACATCACAAATAGGGAAGAACCAAAAGAACTATAGGAAGATTCTCCTGATGCCCATCTATTTCAAATTTTTGTGATCCCCAAAAATTTCAAAGTAATTACTAACTTTATAAAAAAAAAGTATTCCCTATGCACTACCAAAAAAGATATAAGAAGCAATTTGTCACCAGAGCTTTGCCATATACCATTATAAATGGTATTTTGTATCATTTGGGGAAAGATGAAGTATTTCACAGGGTAGTTCTAGAACATAAACATCTATAACTCTTATAGGATCCACACCAAATAATAGAAGGAGCTCATTTTGTTGGAGAGGCTACTACTAATAAATTTTTATAGAGTGGGTTATGGTGGCCGAACCTTTTTCAGGGTGTACATAGAGTGTCATAATACTACAACATATGTCAACACATGGGTAAACCACTACAAAGAGATGAAATGACATTGTAGCTATTGTTAGCTAAACAACCTTTTAAATAGTGGGTCATTGATTTTTTTTAGACTTATCAACCCATTGATTAAATACAACAAATCAAAGTATATTATTATTATTATTATGATAGATTACTTTACGAAATGGGTCAAAGCTACTATGACACCTAGCTATGGTGCAAAGGATGCAACAAATTTTATGTATGATAATATTATTACAAGGTTTGGATGCCCCATCAAGATCATTAACAATCAAGGGACACACTTTCTAAAAAATAACATCAAATCCCTTACTAAATAATTCAGGATTTATCATCATAAAAGTATTATGTACCATCCAAAAGCTAATAGCCAAGCTAAGGATTCTAACAAAGTATTATGAAAAATATTGACAAAGATCTACAATGTCAAGAGGTACGATTGGGAAGATTGCATTATTAAAATTATTTTGGAATATCACACACACTATAAGAGGGCTACAAGTTTTAATCCATTCTATTTAGTCTATGGGATTGAATAAGTTATGCCAATGGAATATTTGGTACCCAATCTAGGCATTGCAATGGTCATGAGACTAGGGGATCGTGCGTCTCTCACCAATAGGCTTCTCAAACTAAATCAAATGGATCAGTATTGATGAAAATCATTTTGGATGTAGGAAGTTCATAAGTAGATCCAAAAATCATGGCATGATCAAAATTTGCACCATAAAGAATTTCATAAAGATCGACCAATTTTGTTATATGATAGTCATTTTAGAGCATTTTTGGGTAAATTATAGATAAGATGAAGAGGGCCTTATGTTATACAAGAAGTATCATAGCAAGGAATTATTGTTTTGAGAGATATTCAAGGAACCATTTTGCCATGGTGGATGAATATCTTTAAGCTTAAGCCCTACCACCAATAGCCTTAATTGATCTCATTCCACTAAGTGAGTGGGTGCTAAGTAACACCAAGTAGATTAGGATTTTCCATTTCTATATGTTTTCTTGTATTTTTTCAGTGTGCGTGTGTATGTTTGTAGCCAATCTCTTCAGTAGATTTTTGGAACTATAATACCAAGTACAAAGTGTGCCAACCATACACAAAATAATTTAGGTGTGCCATTATGGATGTTAGCAGGAGTAAAAGAAAGAAATTAAGTCCAAGAAATGTATGAACAAGTCACATCAACCAAGATATTCACTATATAATGGTCATCCCCAAGTAATTAATACCAGATCCTTAGTTTGATTGACTTAATCTTTAATAAATTAGTGTTTGGTCAACATCATTTGCTTATACTCCTATACGGACAACAAAGTACATAATGACATATGTCCACACATGTTGTAATGACTAACTTTCTTAATTTCTAGATTGGATAAGATTTACCACATCAATAATTGTATTCATGTCAAACAAACAACTTAGTGTAGCATTTAAATGAAAACCAATAGGCATGAAATCTATAAAGGCATAAGATTCTGGACTAAGTTTGTTGTAAATATTTTCATAAGCTGAAATTTCAAAGAGCTGAGCTAATTCTACTGCATAGAGAGCCAACAAAGTTTCAATTTCATCACTTAGTAATCATAGATACTTAAAAATTCATTAGGGGTTTGGAAAATACTAAAAAATAAGCAATGAGCATAGATATGGCACTTTAGAAAACAAAATTAAATGATCCTAAGCCCTTCAATTTTCTTTGATCAGTAGAGCACAAATATTTCACCTAGATTCTATTGATGTTGCACAACCATTGGCTCTTGTAGTCCCCCACCATTACCACAACATAGATGTCAAGCATCTACTTTGAATGCCCATTTTTGGTGACTTAGGGGAGATTATACAAGAATTTTTCAATCACTATAATGATGGAAACATCTACATTAGCCCCAAAATTATGATCATCATCAACATAGAAGCAATGGCCTGATCTTTAGGCATATATATGTGAAGAGATTCTCTTTCCCCATACAAGATGAAAACACCACCTATTATTCAAGAGGTCAAAGATTTATATGTTTAGGGATGTAAAAGGATCCCAATTAAATAAATTTATGATGAACCAGTGTGCATTATAGTAGAATGCATCACATAGAGTTTCTAGTAGACCATTAATTATGTTAAGCACATTCCAAAACGAGTCATGGATATTGTGCACTATACGGTCCATCAAAACAAGTAGTTTAATTAGATTGAATAATTAATTTAAGAGATGATAATGAACATTAAAAAGTGTCATACATCTCCCAATTAGACATCCCAATATTAGTTTCTAATTTTTATGTTGTGATTCACATAATGGAAATCCTCTGAAGGAGAGGTGCACCCCAACACCAACTACTAGCCTAAATAACAATTCCCCAACCTGATATGGAAACTTGAGCATAAATCCCTAGCCCATAAGGTTAAATTCAAGACATGATGGAAGGAGGACTTAGATATCATCCCCACACATATTTAGGTGTTACTGGATGTCATGTAATACCTAAGCCAACATGTTGTTGTCACCTTACTATTGAAAGGCATGTTCATCCATATCCACGAGATGCCAAGGTCATCCTTTGGACCTCTACCATTCTTTTTTACCATGACCATTTCATAGGATTAAGTTTCCAAACAAAAATCCTTCGTAAATAGGCATATGACAACACTCAAAGCTATACCACCTAGCATAGTAGTCCCTATAGTACCAAAACAAGAGGAAATCACTACTTCACAACCATAGAAAGGAAAGTGTAAGCACTCTATCGAGCATCAATCTGCATCTATTTCATTAAATCATAAGACAAGGAGCATTGTAACCTAGCTAGATGATCTTAAGGTGCCCCAAATCACCAGATCATATACCATATCACAAATGGGCACAAACAAACATGAAGTCTATTAGGTAATGGTTGCTAATATGGTCAAAGACTTCTATGATAGGGAGGTTAAGAATTCTTCTTCTTCTATTAGGTAGTTTGCATGGTCCAAGTACACAATAAGGTTTTTCTGAATCTATGGGTATACCTACCACCATGCCATTCATCCATCATCATAAAAACTATGAAGGAATAATCTGAGTAACTATAATAAAGGGTTGACAACCTACTCTATCTTCAACTTCACCACCACCCAAACATAGGTTGGTTACCCTAGGATGCAAAAAAGCACATGTTTATATCTCCATGGTCTAGCCAAGTGATTTGATGCCTTCAAAATAAGCCCATAAGGTCAAAGAGATCACACCAGAGTAACCTATAGTAGAGGAACAATAAAATTCATGGGAGGAATCAAATCATGTAGCATAATAATGAGTCAGAAGAGAGGATAAAAACCGCAAGGAGCAAGCTTAATAATAACAATCTCAACAAGTAAGTTGGTAAGCTAAAGAAGCCAAGGCCACACAAAAGGCCCAAGATGTAGAGGGTAACTAATACAAGGATTTTTAGGTGGCTAAGAAGGCATAAGAAGCTATTGATGTATCCAATCAAGCACATGAAACACATTAGAAGAAGATGCCTGAAGATAATAAGAATAAAGAAGTTGAGCTCACTGCCAAGGCTAAGGTCAAAGAATTAAAAAAAAATTAGGACATAGTGACATAGGTAAAGTAGGCCATGGAAGATGCCATGCATGAATAGTATTAAGCCAAGGGAGATATAAAGAAGAAGAAAGAATATGTAGATGAAAACCTACTTAAATAGCAAGCCCAAACATAGGTAAAATAAGAAAGTGTAGCACGGGCACATGTATAGGCACAAGCGTAGGCACATGATATAGCTGAACAAACCAAGGCTACTACTTTGGAGGACTAGAAAAAAGTAGAAACACATTTGCAAAAACTACATGAGGAATAACAAGTGAAATAGAAAGATATGCAGGATGGGCTTAATAGAAAGGTAAAGGAAGATTTCAAAAGAAAATAAGTTGAAGATGCTATGTAATAATTCAATCTTGAAGTAGAGGCCATGTCACAAAAAAATAGGTGCTTGAGAAATAACAAGCTAAATTAGAGTAGCCATAATAAGAAGAAGAACTGGTTTCTCTAATAGGTTTACAGCTACTAGAATTTCTTTTGGGAGGAGTTTGATTATGGGACATCCTAACTATGGGTGCTCAACACACCACCTTCTTTTTTCCACTTGAAACTATGCCACAACTTGACCCTTTAGTGACTTCAAGCACATTGGTGGCATTACCCCTCTAATAGGAAGCATCGTTGGATGTCTCTAGACTACCATTGAAGAAAAATCTAGAGGGCATGATAACATTTTAGGAGTCCATTATGTAGAAGACTGCCTCTCTAGAATAGGAAATTGTTCAATCCAAGGCTAAAAATGTCAAGTTGAAGGCTCACCCACGTGAATATTCCAAGATTATCTAGGATTCCTATCTTGATTTGGTTACTCGAGCAATTAGGGACCAAGTCATGTTTGATCATCACCAACCCAAGACTCTAGTCTTTGAGTTAACCAAAGATTGGTGCATAACATAGAAACTCCATGAAGTCAACACATTGAGATAGGATGTTAAGACCAAGGTTGTGACTCTCATGACTTTGATGGAGGAGTATCAAGGGATGATAGACACTACTACACTTCAATCACAACAAGTCACATGCATCTTGCTAGATTGGAAGTAACAATTGGATAATTCCCTGGCCAGTTCCAGTGTAGACTTTGCAATAGCTGCCACCACCAAAGCAACATGGTTAGCCACACTACCACTGGGGAAGTGAAGGATGGATCACTTTAGGTGTCACTTAGTGTTAGGGAAAATGTTCATGACAACCTCCTCAATTAATAAATTCAACTTTTGTATAATTCTTTCATCAACTTCCAAGCTCAATGACATATAACAAGATGGAACAACTGAGTGATGAGATTCTGATAAGGGTCACCAACACCAAGGCAGTCATGATTATAAATGACAACACAAATATTAATCATATCATTGGTTACCATGATCTATTATGCACCCTACTGTAGATGATCCAAGAAGTGATGTTGGACTAGCATGTCAATAACACTAATCTGACTCCCTTTTCTAGTGAAGTTGCCCATATATTCAACACCCCTATATATAAACTACCTTCAGAGCTCCAAAAAATTAGCACTCAGTGTAAGGGTACATAGTAAAATTCTAAGGACTCTTCTGGTCAATCATTGTCTATGTCTATGCCACCACCATTAAGTTAAGTACTATGCATAGTAAAAATATTGAACAATTTTATATAAATATTTTATATTGGGGATAATGTAGTAAGACAAAGAGGGTCAGGTTGGTTGAAAACTTGTAAAGGGAAGCCACCTAGTTATACCAACCTATTTAAAACCTATAAAGGGCAGCCACCTAGAGTTCTCCTTCATGCCTTGAAATCTAAAGTTTCTAGTTGGAGCTCGTTGTTATCACCAAAATTGAAATTTCACAAAAACAAATATGTTTATTAAATCATGTTTTATCATAAAAAATTTAAATCATTCCTATCATGTGTCTAATTGTGTCTTTAATGTTTCTTGAAAAAATATTTAATTCATGGTGAGTCATTTCTATTTGAATCATTTTAGTCGAATAAGTATTATTTATTTAAAGAGTCATCACTAACATGTGTTTAAATTTTCAAGTTTCAAGAAACAATACTAAAAGAAAATTTTGAATACATTTTGAATATCATTAAAAATGTTTAATGGTTGATGAAATGTTTTATAAGATGTAAATGGTTTGCAATGTAAGTGCACAAATTTTAAAGCTTCAAAATGTTTTAAATAGCTCATAGTTGATATTTTAAAGTTGTATAGGTCCATAAAGATTTTAAACTTTTTTCATTCTTATCTATGGATTTAAATACCAATAATGAGCTTTTATAGATTTGAAAAGGATTATTATCACATTCTTAATAGGCTTTCCAAGACCAAGCATGTCTTATCATCTTAAATATGGTTTGTTAGAATTGTAATTGACCTTCCATTCTTCGGATAGGTCTTTGCTAAATTTTTAAAGATTCTATTTTGTAATTGACCTTCCATTCATCTAATGCTTGAGAAATTTTCTAAGTTATATAAATTTGAGAATTTTAATCAGCGTTTTAATCATGCAATGGTCTTCTATGACTTCAAAGTAGATTATAATGGGTTCTGATAGACAAGAAATCCTTAAATAGGATTCAATCAAACTAGAGTTTCTCATGCAAGTTCTAACCAACTATCAAAGCCTATGTAAGTATCCATTGATCTCTAAGTATGCTTAAACAAGTTAAAAATAGCTTCAAAGCTTGAATAACATTATAAAACTCAAAATTATTTTGAATCGGTTACAATGTATTTTCATGTAGTCCATGAGATGATGATAAATGTAAGATTATCTAGTCAAGTTTTAAATCCAATGCAAATGGCACTCAAAATTGGTGTAAGTCTGTAGTTGTATCTCAAGCTCTACTTCAGGTTTTAAATGGTCATTTCATGCATCAATAAGCTCATAATATTTTTAAGTGATTTTATATAGTAGTATATGGTTTTGGAAGTTTGAATAAATATTTTTTCACTCTTAAAATAGATTCCTTCTACTATCACTAGTGTATTTTTAAGCCTAGCCAAAATAAAAAATATTGGATGTAATTGTGTCCATATTTTAAATCTTGAATCGCTCCTTGGTCTAACAATATTCTTTGAACAACATTTATTTATAATTGTTTACAAAAACTTGAAGCTTGGATAGTAATGGTGAAGATATTCATACCTACATGCGACATAAAATCATGATTTAAATGTCGATAATGTGTATAACCCTTGAGATATCATTAAGGTAAGTGAGTTGCATATCCCGAATGAATTATAATGTTTCTACACATATTCAAATTGGTTTTGGTAAGCCTGAGTAGATCCAAGATACTTTGAATCACCTTCAAAAATTTGTACCTCTATAAATGTTTTAATAAATACATTAGTTTTCAATGCTAATAAAAAGATAGAAACACAATAATACCATGTAATATTTTTAATGGTATATGTATGTTGAAGTATATATAGATATGATAAGTCATAGAGAGTTCTCAAAATAAGATTGATGGCCTTCACAATCATTTGAATTGGGTTTTAAGCCCCTATTTGGAATCAATAAACTTGGTGCAAGACCATGAATACTACTCTGCATTTAAAATCAAATTTTTTCTCTAAAGAATCTTGGAGTGTAGTCGTGTTTCTTCATATCATAGAATGGCATACAAGAAGAGCCACAAATAATTTTAGTAATGGACCTCTAAGTTAATTATTTGATAGTGTATTAAGATGATGCCATTTTTAATCATGGTGATGTGAATATTTTTCCTCATTCATCAGATAAACAAATTAAATATTTTCATGGACATTTTCAAATAAATAGGAAAACATGTAGAATATTTTAAACATGTGATATGGCCTGGAAACACATGTTCATTTCTCATATGATTGATAGCATCAAACTGGTTGTCAGTTGGTTGAATTAATATGCATATAGTTATTTTTAAGTAAATGATCCATATCAACAACACATTCATTTCTCATATGATTAAGAGTGGTGAAATGGTTGTTAGTTACCTAGATTAGAATATGTGAATACGTGCTAGACACTATTTATAAGAATTATCCAAGTTGTTCAGAGATTTAGAGTGCACATGATCAAATGTTCTTATAAATATGAGTAAAATCCAATTAAAACAATAGATCATAATTTTTCTTGGAAAAATAAAATTTCTTTCTCTTCATAATCACTCAAAACACCTTTTTCTCTTTCTAATTTTCTATTTCTCTAGTCTACCTTTTGAAATCACCTAAATAGATTATTTCTCACTTTTTATGTCATAAAGGGAAAAGTAAACTATAAAATAAATTTTTATTAGTGAAAAGGTGGTTACAAATGGTTATAAGGTATTTATGAGGTGGTTACACCTTCATAACCTATAAATATGAGTTCATTCATTGTAAAAGGGATTTTTGACTCAAGAGAAACTTTGGCAAAGAAAAAAGAGTAGTTTTGTATGTAAAACTCAATGAAGAATCAAGAGAAGATGAATTCATAGGACTTTGTGATATGGTGTATTTTGGATGAATAATATGTTGATTTTATTCATTCATTTTTATTCTTTTATTTCAATTCTTATAAAACATTGTTGTTAAATTGCCGAATGATTTGATGTTCTTTATATTAAAAAAATGTCATAATTTATCTAGGAGATTTAAAATTAGGAAACTTAAGTGAAAGTAAGGAAATAAATTTGTATTTTTTTCTTATAAATAATACATGGTTGTTTTGAAGTCTTTTAAGCTTAAAATCTCTATGGTGTATGAATTTCATGTTTATGTTCAAAACCTATATTTTTTCCTTTCTAAGGAAAATGGTTTTCATCATCATATTGATCATCCATCCTGTAAACTTTGGGTAGTTATATCACTTTTTTTTGTTTAAATTTATCCTTTTTATTTCATTTCATTTTCATTTCTCTCTTCTCACTTCATAAACTTTTTACTTTTCTCTTAGTTCTACTTTATGCTACATTCTTGTACTTTTAGGTTAAAAGTATGAATCTCCCTCAGAAAGAAAAACCTTTTTTATTAGATAATTTTATTTTTAGTTACTTATTTTATTTTTAATTAAAGGAATTTTCTATGCTAATAAGAGAGGGACTTCTTCCTGACACTGTTGACCAAAACCACACTTTTTATCTTCCTAATAAAAAAATTAGCCAATAGTTTTTGGCACCCCTATGGGGCATATTTCAGTACTCTTTGTGCAACCCATATGAAAATATTTTGGCTTATATGACTCTCCCAATATCTCAAGGACATGTTCAACAACCAAAAATTTAATGGAAGCAACCTACACAATTGGACATTGTTTCTGATTTTAGATAGTGTACATGGGAATGTAATGAAGTCAATGTTCAATTTTAGATAATTTTGAATATATTGAACCAAGAAGTATACCATTCAAAATGTGCTAAAATAATTATTAAATGTAGAATATCTCATAGAGATCATCATTTAGTTTGTAATCTTGAGTATTAAGTTTTGCATATGACTATTATTGGAAATCAATATCCTGATTGTCAACCTAGTATTAATTGGACATAAGCCATAGACAAAGATATTACTTTAAGTCTTTGATTTCTTGCATGGGATAAAAAATTAAGTTATACTCATTTAAAAACTATTATTTCATTAATAAATAAAGAAGAAGATCATTTTTTTATTGCTTAAAGGATTTAAAAAAATATTTCAAGAAGACAAGCAAGAAGATCAATTCACATAGCTCTCAAACATCTTATACCAACCAAGAAGAGAAACTCAAAGAGTACTTCAATTTTAACCTATTCCATAACAACAATAATTTTCTTTCAAATTAGTATAAAAATTATTTACCAAACAAATAAATCTTAAGGTAAAATAAATCCTTTATATCAGTTGCAAGAGATTTAAGATTTTATGCAATGTCTTGAGTATAAAATAAAAATCAAGAATTCATTAAGTCTCCCATCAAGTCTTAAATAAATAAAATAACATCTAGTTGGTTATGTGCACCAAATTTCAAGTTCATGCCATATTATCAAAATGGAAATAATAACTCAAAACTTGATAACA
The DNA here is from genome assembly GCA_037957365.1 of Torreya grandis. Taxonomy (NCBI): domain Eukaryota; kingdom Viridiplantae; phylum Streptophyta; class Pinopsida; order Cupressales; family Taxaceae; genus Torreya; species Torreya grandis. Next base: position 1,130,866 of record JARHVA010004435.1, read on the forward strand.
CCAATAGTAATGGATAGAGGAGATAAATTAGAGAAAATAAAACATTAATACCATCCTTTTTACCTTATCATGCCTCAATTATATGACTTGTACTTGTGTGATTAGATATCAAGAGCTTGGATTGTTGGATTAATTATGGGACCTTGATAATGGCTTCCAATGGATGTGTGATGGGGATAATGGCTTAGAATGCTATAGGAGAACTTGATGTCTTGTTGTATGATTTATAATTAGTATTTATAGTGGAGGGAGAGCTTAGTTTTATAGGCAAAGGAAGGGAAGATCAATGGTACAAATTCAAATTTGGGCCTTTAAAATCTAGGGCTAGGAAATTTCCATGGAAATCTCTAGAATTAGAAAATTATAGAGAAGGGGGAAAGTTTGGGGAAGATTTATAGAATCCTCCAATTGTATAAATATCCCATAGGGTTTAGGGTTTTAGGAGAGGCTAGTATAGGGTGGTGGGTGGGTAGTTGGATTATTTTTGAATTTTAAATTGGCTAGTAGATTTAGGGGGTAGGTTAGTAGGTAATGGAGTCTATTATGGGTTTAATTATGGGATTAATTGATTTTAAGATAGGGTAAAGGTTATTTGGGATATAGAAATGAGATATGGGTATTAGACTACTAGTTAATATAGCTAGGAAATATAAAAATTAGACTAAATCAGTGTAATTAGCAGGGTGAGATATTTTAATGCATACATTTTTCACCTCTTTGAAAGTGTGCTATGAGTGGAAGGATTAAAAATCTTTCAAAGAAAAACCTTAATATTAGATGATGTCAAAATATTAGCATGATATGATTATATCCCTCAAGGGAACATGTGGTGATAAAATTGACCTAGATGGTCACTCAAATGAAAATGGTGGGGTGGGATAAGATTCAAGATTTATATGGACTAGGATGCCTCAAATTGACCAAAGAGATGCCCCAAAGTAATATGAATTAGCTCAATGTGATGGATTTTAGACAAGTGACAATTGTCTAGAAAGTGATTAATTGATAAGGCAAGGTTGATTAAAATAAGATGGGTTTGAGGTAATGATGGGTCTAGTAGCAAGGATACATACATACGAAAGCTCAAAAAGGGATAAATATTGGTGATTTGTGATAAAGAGCCACTATTCATAAGATTCGGGGCTTAAAAATGAGATATGATCGGCGAGTGACAAACCTGATAATGAGATTGTGATAAGGGATAAATGGTCGCTGAGCTATCCTTGGGCATCGATAATGTGGCCAAGTGTTACCTACATAGTATAAAAAACCTTATGATGATGTAGTTATGGATGAAGGATAAGGGGAACGGTAATGGTGGTGGGCATGTTATGCCCAAGATGTTTTTAATAGATGAGAAAGGTTGATGGGATTGGTATTTAGGGATAAGTGATGAGGGGATGTTAGTAAGGGCTATTAGGGGGGATGATGGGTCATATAAGATAAAAGAGATAGGTTTTGGGTTATTTTCACTCTTTGTCATTGGTGAATTAAGCTCTGAGATGAAAGACATAGACCACATTCCCTAAGCTTCCCATTACGGCAAAAGAGTCTGGGTGTACTAAAGAGATATTGAAGCTGGACATCCAGTGAGTAAACAAACCTTAGATCTATGTTTTTGGTGATTTTGATTAGTTTTTCATAGATTTGGAAGAAGAATTTTTTATAAATAGATGTCACCCATTTTGGTCTAGCAATCCTATGACTTGCATTTGTGCCCATATTCATGATGCTGTTAATGCAAATGGCGGTATAATCAGATGAAGTCATGGGATTGTAATCATACTAATAGGGAATGGTGGGATTGAAATTTCATAGGTAGGGAATAATGAGATTGTAATCCCATGATTAGGGAATAGTGGGGTTGTAACCTTGTAATTAGGGAATAGTGGGGTTATAACCATGTAATTAGGGAATAGTGGGGTTAAAACCCCATGATTAGGGAATCACAAGATTGTAATCCCGTGAGTTGTGAGTAGCAGTATTACAAGTGATGGAAAAAAATGGCAAAGTGATAGATTGGATATGGTTAGATTAGGGGTTGGAAAGGTGGAGAGGTAAGGTTAGATAAGTGAGGTAGTTAGGTGGATTTAGTTAGCTAGTGAATGAATTTAGAGGTTATTTTTTGTGTTTAGGGTGATGGGTAGTTGAGGTGGAAGTAATGAGATGGGGATGATGATAGGTGGCCATGGTTTTGGTGTAGGTGGATTTGGGTATACTGGCATCATGATTAAGACACCCATATGTGATACATGAGATGTGGCATGTGACCCCTAAGGGGTATCGGGTGTTAGAGCTGGTGAGTCTTCATGATGTGGTGATGATGCCACTGATTCACATTCATCGTGCCCTGATTACAACATTGGTAGATTGATGGCACTTGGAGATGAGTATATTCCATTTCATCACCAAATAGATGGTTATGACATTAGAGGATGTTTACAAGATTTTACACATACCCATACATGGAGATAATATCTATTGGTGGTTGTGGGCCTTGGTGTGGACACTATAGTGTTTGGTTGAGAGCTTGAAAATAGGGATGTAAGACCATTGTATTGATCTATATAGGTGTCATCATGAGGGGACCTTGGAAAAATTAATGCTAGTGTTTAATGTTCTTGTTTCTGGCATTCTCATACTAAATAAGAGTGAATGGTGGTTCTTCCTCAGGCTAGGAGATGTTATTGTAGATATGATTCATGATCATTGGGTATTTTCTTGGGGACCCATGATATTTGCACACTTGTATAGAGATATGCATTTGGGGGCCTACAATAGAGCATAGAGTTTTGGGTCATCTCTACTACTTTAGATTTGGATTTGGGAGCATATCATGATCCAATGGCCATTGGGTAGACTTGTAGGGTTGGCACTTGGACAGCCGATGGTATTATAATGGTGCATGATCTTGGGAGTATAGTTGTGTCATAGGGGGGAGATGCACTATTATAGGGAGGAATTTGATAGTTTACACCTAGAGCATATTACATGGATGCTTTATAGAGGAATCTAATTTGGCTAGGTTGATGAGGTGTGGACTCATTATATGTTCACACCATGCTATATGATAGGTTGCCAAGATTACATTATTGAGAGATATCAGTCAGATCAGGTTTAGTGATAGTTTAGATTCATTTAGGATGTACCAAGCCCTATGCACTTGTTTGCATGTAGTGAGTAGGATAAACCCTATTAAGGGAGGCCTACTGATAGAGTTATGCATGTGCAGAGTATGATAGGATTTCACCCATCTAGTGGGATTTCTATAGACCTATTCTAGATCTAGGGTGATATCAACATATGCAACATGGTGGTAGCCATAAATCTTGATTATATTGACATGAAATTATGTGGTGATTTGGAGGGGTATTATGAGGAGGGTTCTTTATGCTTGAGTGAAGATTTAGAGGAGAGCAAGGTGGAGGAGATGGGTTCTAGTGTAGAGGGTGTAGGATGGAAGAGAGGGCCATGACATGATGGATGTGGATGATGATGGTTAGGGTGCAAAGATAACACAGGTGGTGCTACAATCTCAGGTACCAGAAGGGCCTTAGATATAGGTAATGAACCAACCACAAACTTAGCTAGGTGGTAGCAGTGGTGGTGAAGGTCTATTATAGCCACTAAGCTCATAGGAGGATGATTCTTTGATTATCCAAATTTAGGGAGAGATTTAGGCACAATTATCAGAGAGTGCAAGGATTACACATGAGTGGGACTAGTTACAATCCTGCCCTTAGAGTTTGACTATATAGGGTGATGGTTGGTTAGCCCATGCATAGGGTAAGATTACCACATTACAAGCTTGAATTTCTTAGAGAGATGGGTAGTTGACCCAGATTCAGACACATGTTACTACTTTTTAGTTTCAGGTGATATAAAGAGATACATGGCTTACCTAGGCTCAAGGTTAGATTACCATATTACAGGGCTAGGTGATAGGTTTACAATGACATGTGACACAATAATAGGCCCATGTTCAGACTTTGATTGGTCAGCCAGCAGTAGTAGAGAGAGCTAGTTATGAGGTTGATGAGGCTTTGAGAGGATAAGGAATGATGGGGATGATGGATCAATTTATGTTGCTTACCTAAGAGGCCTAATATTATAAGACATTATATGAGGCTAAAATTAAATTATTGAGGGTCAGCATGTTGAATCTTTTTGGGAGAGTTAGTCATTTGTTCGATAGCCTTCGAGAGGTGGTGGTGGACCATCGAAGCCACTAGGGCCATAGCCTTGACTTTGGATGTGTATGTATGTATATATATATATATATATATATGTATATGTATGTATGTATGTATAGGGGACTTTTGTATTATAACTCATTCTTTCCCCATGGGATCATGTGATTGTATCATATATTTTGACATGGATTCTATGTGGATATTGTATTTGGGACATTTGATATATATATATATATATATATATATATGATGAGGATTTATGCTGGATGTATGGATGTTGTTTATTGTTGTGTTTATGGATAGGAGATGTAGTTATTGCTCATATGATCATCAATACATACATCATGACATCACTATAAAAAAATTTATAACATCTAAATCTAATCATCACATGTATAATTAATATATATATATATATATATATATGATGATGATGATGATGATGATGAGGATTTATGCTGGATGTATGGATGTTGTTTATTGATGTTGTGTTTATGGATAGGAGATGCATTTATTGTTCATATGATGATGCCGTTGATTATATATACATGTGATGATTAGATTTAGATGTTATAAATTTTATTTATAGTGATGTCATGATGTATGTATTGATGTATATTATGGATGGACCTTAGTGTTTTATTGGTGATGTGATGATAGAGAGATCTATTGCATTTATGTTTTGATTTTTCAATGATGATGTATATGGGATAATTATTTTGAGTTTATGGATTTTATTATGTGATACAATAGATATATATGATTAGATATTTATATTTGACTATGTGATATAATTTATTTAATTATTAGAGATGGCATAAGAGTAATCCCTTGTTTTGTTCATTTCATACTTAGTTCCCATGAGAGGAATCCTCCCACACCATGGAGGTAGGGTGATAATGGGATGGGTGAAATTCAGACTTAGGATGAGGGTAGGTGTGAGAGGGATTGATTAGGATGGGATTAGGGTTAGGATAAGGGATTGATTAGGATGGGATTGGGTTTAGGATAAGAGATTTATTAGGATGGGGTTGGGGCTTTTATAATATTTTTAAATTATGGATATATACAATCCTTTTAATGTTTCATCTTTATGTTATGTGCCAAGGACATGATAGGTCCTAGGCATGGTAGCAAAGATGCATGGGGTAATCGAAGAACATTTGTAGATGTATGATATGGATGATGTAGATGTGGATGGGACATGGGGTTATGTGTACCAAGTATGAATAAATGATCTTAGAGATCCCTCCAAAAAATAGCTTTGTTCAACCATGTCTTCTCTACTCATTGAAGTAGTGGTACTACATTGTTACTCAAAACCTGCTAATAGATTCCCACTATTGAAACTAGGGTCAGGGTGATTTTACCATAATGGTACTTGCCCAAGGTGCCAGTAAGTTGGTTTTCACCATTGGATAGTTTTTTTTTTTGAATTGATGGGGAGGGGTGATGGATGGATAGAGTGGACATAGAATGCCCCACAGATGGAGGAAAATGATACTTGAGTTAGGTATAGAAGCGCTTGAGATGCATAGTTTTAATGGGATCATCAAGTTCTTCTCCATCAAGTCTGGAAAATTTATAAGCTATTGATCCAAACTTGGCAATAATGACATATGGACCTAACCAATTGGCTTGAAACTTCCCCTTCTTATCTCATTCTGCATTGGTATTTTTTTGATTTTCTTTTATTAATATGTCACTAATTTCAAACTCCCTAGCTTGAATATTCTTATGGTATTGGCCCTTAAATTTATTTTGGTATGCTTAGAGGTGATCCAATGCCTTCTATCACTTTTCATCAAGAAATTCTAGTTCTTACAACCATTCTTGTCTGAGATTATGATCAATAATGATACCTCTTAGTGAGATTCGAAGAGAGGGGAGTTATACTTCCACTAAAACTATGGATTCATTCCCATAGAATAAAGCATATGAAGTTTCCCAAGTAGGTTTGTAAATACTCATTTGATAAGATCATAGTGCTAGATATAATTGAGTGTGCTAATTTCTTCCATCTTGATTGACAGATTTCTTTAGAATCTTGACGAGAGTATTATTAGTCACTTTTGCTTGTCCATTGCTTTAAGGATAATATGGGGAGGAAAAATGTTATGTGATGTGATATTTTTGACATTGGGATGCAACTTCCTAATTATTGAATGATTTACCATTATCTAAAATTATATTTGCTGGTATGACAAAGTAGTAAATAATCTGATTAAGAATAAACTTGGAAATTTGGAGGACTATTATATAAGTAAACAACATTTCTTCGACCCATTTAGTAAAATAATCCATAGCCATGATAACAAATTTATGACCATCTAAGGAAGTAGGATTAATACTTCTAATTATATCAAGGATCCATATGGAAAAAATCCATGGACTCATAATGGGTTTCAATTCTTATGTTGGAGCATGAATAATAATCCCATGTTTTTGGTAGGCCACACATTTATGCACATATTTACAGGAGTCTTGGTCCATTATTGGCTAGTAATAACCAATTCAGAGGATATTTTTGGCTAGGTCCATTCCACTAATATCTCCTCTATAGATACCATCATGGACTTATTTGATTATTTGAGATACCTCCTTCGATGTTAAACATCTCAAAAAGTTTCGATTGTAACCTCATCAATAAAATGTGCTACCAAGGATTGTGTATCAAGTTGTGTGATGGATAAAGGTTTTGCATTGATGATGGTTGAGGTTGGGGGGAAGGATATTATCATGCAGGTACCTATAGATATCATGATACCATAAGATAGTGGGGTCATTGATGGCACAAATTTGAAGTAGATCCAATGATTGATAGGTCAGGATAATTAGGTGTTCAATCAAGAAATTACCTTCTAGAACATCTTTAGGGATGTCAATGAGAGAGCCAATAGTGGCCATAGAACTATCTACTTTATTGATTCCTCATGGAACCTATTCAAATGTTATAGACTAAAAATTGGTCTTTAATTGATCTATTAATTATTTGTAAGGAAGTAATTTTTCATCCTTTGTTTGGAATTCATCATTGACTTGTTTGATAATCAATTACGAGTCCTTGAATACTTGTAATTGCTAGATGTTCCATTGAATAACTAGATGAATTCCAACTATCAAAGCTTCATATTCTAAAATATTATTAGTACATGGAAAGGTAAGGTAGAATTCTTTTGGAATGGGATCACCCTAGGGGGTGATGAGGAGGATGCCTACCCCAAATCTATGCATAGTGAATGAGCCATCAAAATATAACTTCTAGCTATCTAATTATGAAGTACTCAAGATGGACTCATCCAAGAAACTAGTTGTAATTGGCTTAGTCACTTTTAAAGGTGCCTCTACTAGTTGATCCATTATGACCTATCATTTTATAGATTTTTTATTTATATACTCAATGGCAAAATCATTGAGTAGAATTATCCATTTAACCATTCTGCCTATAAGTGTTGACTTGGATAACAAATATTTCAAAGGATCAATTTTTGCTATGAGCTATACTTGATTATTAAACATGTAATGTCAAAGCTTCTATGATGCAAAAACTATAGCCAAACATGCCTTTTCAATAGGAGTATAATTTAACTCATAGGATATCAATGTGTGACTAAGATAATATATAGCTTCCTCCTTACCCTTATCATTGTGTTGTGTAAGGAGAGAATCAATGGCACATGGCATTGCTGAAATGTATATGAGAAAATTATTTCCCAGAGTTGGTGGGTATAAAATAGGTGGATTATCTAAGTATTATTTTAGTCTTTCAAAGTCTTATTGGCATTATTCATTCCAATGAAATGCAACCCCCTTATTTAATAAATGTGTAAAGGGGTGACATTTATCAGTCAGCTGAAAGATAAAACACCATATGATCTAAAGTTTTCCTTGAAGACTCTGAAGCTAATTAAGATTACAAAGTGGGGGAATTTATGTGATTGTTATGAATTTTTTAGATCCACCTCGATGCCCCTTCTTGAGACTATAAATCCTAATAATTTACTTGAAGTTATTCTAAAGACATACTTTTTGGGATTCAGAGTTACTTTATATTCTCGTAATATTTCAAAAATTCTTTTGAGGACCACATGGTACTTGGACTTTAAATGAGACTTCCTCAAAATATCATCAACATAATATTCTACAATGTCATGCATCATGTCATGAAAGATAAAAGTCATAGCCCATTGATAAGTGGCTCCTAAGTTTTTAAGACCGAATGGAATGACTTGATAATAAAATGTCCCCTATGGAGTGATAAATTCTATTTTATGTTGATATTCAAGGGCTATTTTGATCTTATTATACCCTAAGAAGCCATCCATGATGGAAAGAATTTCATACTCAGTTTTTGAATCTATGATCATGTCAATATTAGGAGTGAGAAGTCATCTTTAGGACATGCATTATTAATATCCTAAAAGTATATACATGTTTAGATTCTGCCTTTTAGTTTTTTTTACAAAAATAATATTAGAGATCAAATATGAGTAATATATTGGGTAGATGAATCCAACTTCTAGGAATTTTTGTAATTCCTCTTTGATTAGTAATGCCACCTTGGGATGCATCTTCCGTAGTTATTGTTTGATTTTCATTTGGATGCACAACTAGATGGTGTACCACCAATGAGGTGTCTAACCTTGGTATGCCATCATAGCTCCATGCAAACTCAATTAGGTCTTCACATTCCTTTGTTATGAGATATACCCCTAATTTCACTATTTTGGGATGTTTGTTAGTTCCAATATTAACTTCTATCACATCCTCAATAAGTAAGGGTGATTGATCTTATAAATAAGGGTGTAGTGATATTTTTAGAACATCAGAAGTGAAGCAATCTGGTAGTTTAATATCAATATCAAAATAACATTTTAATGTGAAGGAGTTATATGAGAGTTCATCTGGTTCTTTAGAAGGCTCTCCTTTTTCTTCAGAGTATTCATCCTTGATTTGATTATATGATGCTTGTTGTTCCCCAAAATATGTTGAGTGACAAAGATTGATAGAAAATCCCTTAATATTATATTTGACAATATCATTATTAGTAGGGGATCCCATGACTTCCATGTCAATCCTACTATTATAGGAGTCATAGGTTTGTCAAAAGTATTCAAATCCCTTCCTTCCTATGACCACAACTTCTAGACAAAAAAAATAGAGAAAAAAAGACAAATTTATTTGTTATCCAATGATAGTAAGATAGGAATGAGAAAATAACCCCTAATATTATATTTGACAATATCTCTATTAGCACTTATAATACTGCTACTACCAGGATAATCCCACTACTAATGGACTCAAATGTTTGTGAAAAATGTGTAATCAACTAATCTCTAAGGAATTTCTTTATTTTATACACATAACACAATAGAAACAAACAAGAGACCAACATGAGTAGAGAGTTAGCAGAAATAGATTATAGTCTAAACCTAACTATTCTTTCTAACAATATCACTACTTGGAGAAATAATACCTCTATTGGTAGGGGATCATATGAGTGAATTAGTCATAGTATTGTAAAATATGTTTGATTATCCAAACTCTAAGGTATTCCTTCTTGTCCTACACATAGAAGCAATAGGAACAAAAAAAACACCTAGAGAAATAGAAAATTAACAGAAACAATTGTAGGATCTAAGCCCCACTATCAAATATGACAATATCACTTCTAGAAATGACAATATAACTAATAATAGGGAAATATCATGACTTATTTATTCATGGTATTGTTGAAAACCTTTTTAAAATCCTAATTGCTAATGGATAATCAATAAGACCATTACTAGCATTAACAAACTCACTATTTCAATACTGCGACTATTAGTGCAATACCGTGATTCACTTGAAACATGTCAAAAATTAAAAATATGACTTTGATTCCATGTAAATATAGTCACTTAGAATATTTTTAATAATGGTATTAGACTAAATAAGGGAGGTTATTCCCACCGTAGTCACCAAAATGTGCACCAAATTTCAAGTTCATGCAATATTATCATAATGGAAATAACAACTCAAAACTTGATAACACCAATAGGAATGGATAGAGGAGATAAATTAGAGAAAATAAAAAATTCTTATCATCCTTTTTACCTTCTCATGCCTCCATTATATGACTTTCACTTGTGTGATTGGATATCAAGAGCTTGGATTATCAAATTACTTGTGGGACCTTGACAATGACTTAGAATGTTGTTATGGATGCTATAAGAGAGCTTGATGGATTGATGTATGATTTATCATTAGTACTAATATTGGAGGTATATCTTAGTTTTATAGGAAAAAGGAGGGAATATCAATGGTCCAAATTTAAATTTGGGCCTTTGAAATCTAGGGCTAGGAAATTTCCATGGAATTTTTAATTCCATATAAATCTCTAGAATTATAAAATTCTAGAGAAAGGGGAAAGTTTGGGGAATATTTATAGAATACTCCAATTATATAAATATCCCCATAGGGTTTAGGGTTTTATGAGTGGCTAGTATAGGGTGGTGGGTCGGTAGTTAGATTATTTTTGAATTTTAAATTGGCTAGTGGGTTTAGGGGGTAGGTTAGTAGGTAATGGAGTCTATTATGGGTTTAATGATGGGATTAATTGATTTTAAGATAGGGTAAAGGTTTTTTGGGATATAGGAATGAGATATCAGTTTTAGGCTATTAGTTAATATAGCTAGGAAATATGGAAATTAGGTTAAATTAGTGGGAATTAGTGTAATTAGTGAGGCAAGCATATTTTAATGCATACAAGTTCTATTGTGAGTCAGTATCTTGTCCTCTCAAGGATAATTCTTCCTTAGCAATTAATTTTTATTAATATGTCAGTGTCATGGGATAATGTGAAAGGGTTATTGGATCTAAGATATCTACATGCACTTCCTAAGGGTTCATGAAAAAACTTCTCCAAATTTTTAGGTGATGGAAAGTAACATCCAAATGAACACATTGTAGCTTTATTTTTAGTATGTGAAATCCTAGGTGTGGAACATGAAGATATTACAATCATATTATTTTTTAAAACTCTATAAAATAGATTAGTTGATTAGTTTTAACACCTTACTCTTGGTTCCATCACTAATTTGGATAACATGAAAACTAAGTTCACAATTTGATTCAAACCAGTTAAAGATGTGCACACATTGCTTTAAAAACTTACCCAAATGAATAAATAAGTCTATGAACACATGAGATATTTTGTGGCCAAGTTTAATAATTTACTCAACAAGATACCAATGACTTCAAAGCTAATGGAAGAAAATAAAAAATGCTTCTTTATTAACTCATAATTGCTAGAGGTAATCTATCAATTAAGAATAGCTAGATTAGCTGACTTTAAGGCAGCTTAGAAATTAGCCATTAATGTTGAATATGATATGATAATGATTATAAAATTGAAGTAATTGTATGCACCCAAAATTTACACGGTGAAACACTTTTGATACAAATTCGATGATGATGTAATGACCTCTTGTTTCATGCTCCACAAGGAACTCTATAGCTCTATCCATTTCCTATGCTTCCCTATTCCTCTTTTGACCCATTTTAGTCCCCTTTATTCTAACCTTCCTAGCCATTTTTACTATGTTTCAAAAACTAACCACAGGTAATGGAACCGCCCCATATTTTACACAACTGTTATGGTGATTATGTAACTTAGGAGGTGGTTTTGACAAAAAGAGATGGTTTTAAATTAAAAGTGTGGTAGTATTGAAATGTTTAGTGATAGTTTTTATACCTTAAGCAATGGTTTTGAAACTACCCCTACATAAAGTGGTGATTCTATCATAGTTGAAATGTATTTCAAAATTAGCTCAACTAACTCTAGTTTTCACATGTTTTACACAACTAGCATTGCATTTATTATTTTTATCACCTTGTGTTCACCTCAAATAAATCCCAACTCACTTATTATATTTTTAGTCCTCTTCAGTTACTCTCAACTTGAATTCACCATGTCACTTATTTGAACTCATCAATGCAAGCTCCCAATTTTTCCTACAAGAAGGCTAATTTTACCCTAATTTTAGATCCAAAAATTACCATTAGAAATTTATATTGATAATCCTTTACATCCACAAACTTTATATAATTTCCAAGAGATTAAACCTCTATTGTTTTTGAGTCAACTGAAAAATTACAAGTGAATAAGTGTTCTTGGTGAAAATAACTTAGACTTTAAAAAGTCAAGACATTAGCTAGACTCATTTTAGTTGCTCTCCATTTGTGGATTGTATCTCTCCTTTTTCTAATCTTGTCCCATATTTTATGCATCCTCTAGTTAGAGACTTTCCATAATTTATATATCAATATACAAAGCTAACATATTGAGATTCTTATATCAACACATCATATGCACTTCAATTAATTTATGCCAAAATTAGATTAGATTTTTCTTGATTTATAGTATTTGTTTTATTTATTAAATTAGATTTAGTGTAACTTTTTGTTGTGTTAGATTAGTTTTGAATATTAAGAAAAATAAGAGAATTTTATAGTGAAAGAGATCTATTCCTTTTCATTTATCTTTTCTCTAGAATATAAATAGTTTTGATTTATACTTGCATCTTAGTAAATTAGTTTCCTTCCTAATTTAAAATATATTTTTTAAATTATCTTAAAAAATATCTTATCAAGTCTTTAGATTATTTATAGTCAAGAAAAATTTTCTCTTTCAAGATCTAAATGAGTCTCTTGCACTCCAAACAATCACCTAGTCAAATATAGAAACATAAAAAACTATAGGTGCATATATAATGGTAGTAGTATTAGAGTAAATTAGAGTCAAACACATCAAAATATTAACTCATAGTGAACTCGTGAATACATAGAAATATTAAATAATATTATTCTCACATTGTATTATTTCATATGGGACTACAAGTATATAGTAAATGAGTTTTCTATATTCAAGATGGTAGATCCCTACAAACTCTCAACTAAACAATCACCTGAATCTTTCGTAAACTAACAAACACTGTATATGAATATATTATTACCAAAAATATATTCATGTAAATACTAACTTATATAAAACTAACCCAAAGGATACTAAAATAATTACATATTAATAATGTGATCATACCTCAACATTCATCCCCTTGGAATCCTATCTACACCCCCTTAATGTGAACATGGGGAAAATAACTCTCCAATATCTACACCTATACTCACGACTCAATGATTCTCAGAGGAAAATAACAAACCTTACACATTGGTTTTACAAATGGATGACCAATAACCGAAATAGTGGTTTTACAAGTGGCTAATCAGAAACCACAAAATAATATCCAATGGTTTTACAAATGGCTAACCCATAACCGAAACAATGGTTTTACAAGTGGCTAACTAGAAACCATAAAGCAATAGTTTTACAAGTGGTTTACCATAAACCACATCATGATGTGTAGTATAGATTATATCTCTCATCATTATCACATTTCAAAAAGGTTACATAGGAATATATAGTTCACTTATGAAAAAACATGAACAGGCATACAAAATCTATTCTTATTCACAAATCACACTATGATACAAAAATAAACACACAACAAAACTAAAATAAAATTTCCACTAAATTAGAAAGTGGCCCTGTCTCTAGTGGCTAATGAGAGACTATGAAACCTCCAACCTCCATTTCCTCTTTCCTTTAGTATATGATACTGCTTACTCAATTGATAAAAAATGATTCTTTAAGTGTCGTATGTATTATTGTGTAGTCAACCATTGATATTTTCATGGTCTAACATCCTCCTACATGATGTCAGCCTCATATCCAATTTCAAAACTATTTCAAATTTTAAAGTCTTGGTTTTGCATGTTTTGGACGTTGGTTTCGACTAAAAGTGCATCCTTTACAAACATTTTTTTCATTTTTGACACTTTAAATTTTGACAATAGATGATTTTTTTTTTTGACTAATGATTTTTTTGACATTTTTATAATGACTTAATATACTGACTATTATAAAAAGATAATTTAATCTTAATATAAGACAACACTTAATTTGATAAAATTAATTAAAAAATATCTAATAAACTAGAATTTGTAATTTGAACTAACCTAAGTCTAAAATGACTCCACTAATGATATTTTTAAATTTTTAATATACAAGACACTTTGAAAAACACTAACTTAAATAGTTAAAGATTTGACTTCAGAATTGTCTCAAATCTTAACATAGAATATACACAAAATAGATAGAATAATAAAATGTGTTTCGCTATTACCTATTTAAACCTTCGACCAACTAATATACCCTACAAGTAAATAATAAAAAAACTAACAAATAATTAAATAGACAAAACTAAGACCATGCTAAAGATACCAATCCAAGCATGCAAGTGGAAAATAGTTGTACATAGATCAAACATAATCATCTCAAATTAGAGTTAAACCATGAATAATCCCAATAGAAATTGCAAATGCAAGCTGCAATTAGCGATAGTCTCCTAGAGAATGACTAGTTTAGTAGCAGTGATGGCATGAAAACCAATGAAAGATAACATGCATGAATAGATTTAAATCCAAATATTGAATTAGAATCACCAAGCATGAAGGACTATGAAGGATATTCATTGGAGACATTAAAGCTGAGTTAGATCTACCAAAATTTGAATACCACAGATGTTATTGTCTAGCTATGACTAGCCTTTAGAACATAGGAAATCCAATTTGATATAGGTGGGAGCTATGTGGGTTTCATGTATATAGATCATGTATAAAAAATTGAGCTCATACTTTTCAAATTTATGATGACATCTAAGGAATGAAACTAGAACATTATAAAATAGATTCCTCAGAATTTCACTACATAAATCACTTTCATTGACTGTGAATGGAAAAACATATAAACTATTACTTTACATTAAGAAACCACCATTGTATGGAATGTATGTGGACAAATGTGAGAGCAAATTTAGGTTAGTTTATTCACACAAAAATTTATTGACAATGATATGCATTATTAGAAATTGGATCAAGTTGTACGAAGAGTGGGAATCAAGAACATAAATATATTTACCAATAAATTATGCACATGACCTCATACATCCCTCTCAGAATAAGTACAACAACACCAATCAGATACTATTAATGCTAGTGCAAGCATCCATGAAATAGATAAAGAAAAATCTCATTAGAGGACTCTAATAGATAATGAAAATCACTTGCTTTGATACCACATATTAGAGTAAATTAGAGTCAAACACAATAAAATCATAACTCATATTGAGATCATGAATAAATAGAGATATTAAACAATATTATTCTTTCACTGTATTATTTCATATGGGATTATAAATGTATAGGAAATGAGTTTCCTATATTCAGGATGGTAGATCCTTACAAACTCTCAACTAAACAATCACTCAAATATCTCATAAACTAAAAAACACTATATATAAATATATTGTTACTAACAATATATTTGTGTAACTACTAACCTATATAAAACTAACCCAAAGGCTATTAATGTAATTACATATTAATAATGTGAGCATACCTCAACAACCTGATTACTAATCTTATTTTTTTTGAATGGTTAAAATCATTGTCATTTTCCTCTTTCAAAACAAAAAAAATAACTTGCATCTTTTGTTTTCATCTTATCAAATCATTACAAAGAAAAGGGTTTTGTTTGTGGCAATTTAGAAAGGTTGAAAAAATAGTTTAGTTAATTTGTAAACAATAAAATACATAAAAAGTGTTTCATTTGTGCTTTCTTAAATCAAATTATCTTATCACATTATTCAAATGCATAGATTCAATTTATACATGTAGTTTATTTCATATAAAAAATCAAAACAAACAAAAACATCTCATCTAGTTTACACAGAACTAGAGCTAGGAAAAATCAACATCTTGCATAATATCATAGGTTCCTTCTCTCTCTTTTCATATATTATGAACATTTAAAAAGGATAAAAAAATATTTTTGATTTCATTTACTTTTATCTTTACTATTCTTTTACTTTCAGCAAACAAGCATTTACTTATACAAAATCAATATAAGTATAAAAATAACTAAAGGAACAAAAACAACCTTATTAACACTTACAAGCCATATCAAAATCCTTGCCAATATATGAAAGCAACCACATTCCACATAAGCCTTATCCATATACACAAGCACCATACATCAAGCCTTGCTTTAACATTTTAGCAAGCACACTTTAAAAGTCATTTTATGAACAAGCTCATACACTTTTCCTTGGCTCTTGCCTAGTCTTCTTTGGATGACCCTCACCAAGACACCAAGTCTTATCTAACATTGTCTATTCCCTATATTTATATCGCTTGATCCCACCATCATCACATAATCTAACATTATCACTAAGTTGAGATGTGAGATCTTTTGATCCACTCCCATTACCTACCTCATCATAGATTCTTTATCTGCACTATAAGAACAAGAACATATCCCTGATCCAACTACCATTATCCTCTCTCATAATAGGAGACATCAACATAACATTATCAAGGCCTAGTCTCTCATCCACACCTCCTTTCTATCTTTGGTTTTAGCCTCATCTCATATCATTCACATTAATCATATGACATTGACCAAGCAAAGTCAACCTAACAAAGTGGACCTTTTCCCATGAGTCATCCAACTTTATCTCCCTCCTTTCCCCAAACCTATTATTAACCAATAATGTCACATTTTTTTGATAATAGAGGTTGAAGGACCTTATATCTCCATTTATACATAACTTAAAGCTCTTAATGAGCATTGAGACAACATTAAGTTCTTTTGGGTCCATCACAAGAACCCATTGCACCACCTATCCCAAATCCTATTCCACCAAATAATCAACCAAATCCCTATCCCATCCATTATGTCAGCTACCTCAGATATACCTTAGGAAGTTGAGTGCATAGTTTAACATGTAGTAATTTATGTGCATATAAATTATCAAACTTGATATGAAGGACTTCATCCTTTGTGTATCCATTTCTTCCTCTTCTCATTTCCTCTTCTCTATCTACCCTCCTTCCATTTATTTTGTGAGTATCAATATACCCATATAATATATCTAGATAGGACATTAGTATATCTCTCATTTTAGAGGGCTACAGGGTAAACTATCTTAGCTCTATCAAACATCCATGGATGAGTCAGAATAATCTAGCTTTTAACACTAGCATATAATACCAATGTTATGATTACTTCCCAAAACTCATATAAGGATAAGGGTTGTTATTCAATAGATACATGACATATCCAAAACTGCAAATAATAACCATGACTCCAATACCATGACCCACATAGGCATAGGCACATTCACTCTATGGACACTAGGCCATCCATTAGCTTACAAATCCTAGACATGGAAAACACCACCAACTATGATCACCACCTAGGAAAGATACATAACTTAGAGGATGAGGTAAATTTAATTTAAGTTGCTACACACCTTTCCAATAGGATTCAAAACACCTCAAACCTACCACCATCAACCACAACCACTAATCTATGGGGGCCTTGAACTAACCCCTTCAAGCCACCCCATCTCATGCATCTACCCCTCTTACCATGGATACCCATGGGCTTGACACTAATGTCAGCCCTTAACAACTCATTAATACCCTAGTGGGTCATATTCATGACTAAAATAATAATCAACAAATTATAAGTCATGGTATAGGCCCAAATACCCCCACACCAACTTATCCCTCCTCTTATCCCATCCAAACTATAACTTACCCAGAATCACAACAAGAATATGTGCTTCCACCACCATAGGAGTATACACCACCACAAAACCATATTTCTCACCAACCCCTAGGACATATCCTTACTCATGGGATCCATAACCTTGATACCTCCAAGACTTATTAATCTTATCAAATACCTATTCAATCTTTAGTAATGAACATATACACATACTCCCCACCATTACAAAACTACATAAAAACCAACAATGTATTGTTCTAAATGCCTCCAAGTTAGGTGCCTCCCATGTACAATTCCCCTTGTAAGTGGGATATATCCCACCTAATGTGGCATTAGGTTACACATAAAATACACATACCCCACCATAGAAAATCACCACATCTCCTATGTCTAACAACCTCCCTTTTTAATTCCACATGTATTCAAAGTCCACCCATCCAGACAACTAATTTATAGCCTATTTTAATTCCACCTATTAGGTTTCCTCAATTCCCTTTAACAATTATCATCACTGCCCCTATGTATCTCCCCCTTTCAACCTTAGTCCCACTACAACTGTGGCATACTTTAGTAACATGGGGACCTATGTAGAATATGTCAAATATCCTCTAGATACCAATATATGAGTGGTTCTTCTCCTACAACCCCTACCCAATCTTCTTAAATTCAAAGGGGAAGGGGATCTCAATGCACATGTAAAATCTTACACACTATCATTATGTATCTCCTACCTTGGGATGGGGTTTTAGCATAGAAATTTCCTAAGACTCTTGAGAGGATAATAATTGATTAGTAATACTACCTTCCTTAAGGGTCCATACATTCTTTCCATCAACTTATGGATGATTTAGTCAAATCCTTTGACATGAACTAACTTCTAAACATTGGCATATGTGAGTTCTTGTATATCAAGAAAAAATAAAATGAATTGGCTACCTATTTCATTACAAGATGGTGACAAGTCATATACTCCTCTACTAGTGTAGCTAACATGGACTAATGGGAATTATGATTTTTATTCATTCCCTCAACAAAATATCAAGGGAAGAAATACATAAGTTCCTTTTAACACTCTAAACTGCACCCTTAGGAGAAGATGGTTCAGTTCTCACCAAGTTTGGGGTAATATGGGATGGGTCCAAAGGTTGTGGGTGACATATAGGATGACCAAACCTCTATTTTATGGGTCTATATCCCCTAGTAAATTATATTTATTTTGATTCCTAAGACCTATTTATTGTTGGAGTGAAAATGGATAAATGGAAAAACATGAAAAGGAAACCTATTCTAAAGATGGTTATGTACCAATATTGATCTATCCACTCTAACTGATCTTCAGTCAAAACTTTATGAATCAAGTAGATAACTATGACTAAAATAAGATTCATAATTAACTCCTAAGCATGAGAATTTTATGTGAAGGTTATGAAGGATGCCTATAAATTGAAGGTAATGAAAAAAGGTCTATTTGAGGCACTATCAACTAGCTTACTCTTCAGCATAGCTACCAATACTCTAACACATAACATAACCTGCATAAGATGGCATTCTAGTAACTAGGTGAAGGAAAGGACCTAAAACTGAGGATAAAAATCATAATTTATAAAAGTAAACAAACCATAACAAACAAATTCTAGTAAAGAAACATGTGAACAATCTTTCTTTATTGATTTAAAGAGGTTCTCAAGATATAATTTGGTAGAGTTTCATTACACCCAGTCGAGGAATAGTTAAAATGGCCTTAAGGCATAAATATATAAAATAATGAACAAGGATGATAAGGCAAATAGGCAGGTAAAGAGCATGAATAGGTCATGAATGACCATAATTCCTTCAATTTATGGTTACAAACAACCTCCATACTCTACCATGCATTGCCTAGGCTGATTGGTGTCTTGAATGAGTATATTTGGGGAATTGAAGTCTGTTTTTAACCAGGGTTAACCCATGAAGATCGTATTAACTCAACTCCTGGTCAATTCCCTCTCCTTGTAATAGTTAAAAAACATTGAAATTGTTAAATTAAGCATCCTTAATGAAGCACTTAGTGGCCACCTCTTTCTTGCATGTTGATTATGTTCAAGTAATGCCTAAATCCTACATAATGGCCATGGATTTTGAGCTTAATTACCTCAATGTAAATTTATAGGAGTTTTATGATCATGCATTAACTCCATTGTAGCCTTCCATGCTCATGAACATTTTCCATTTGTTGATAAAGTAGATCTATAGACAAGTATCTTAGTCTCATTACTTGTTCACTATTTAGATGGCTATGAGGACTGAATGAGACCTTTAGGATGACTGAGTGAGTCTTATTAAAGCCTAAAACATCATACCATACCATGATCTATGCTTATAAAACATCTCATACCTACAATTTTACTTTACTTAGGTGACTAGGTCACCTCCCTTTAGTACATTTATACTACCTATTTGACACAAACCTGTATGAACATTTTTAGGTAGAATGATAAGTTTTTAATTATTTGAGAAGGTGATAAATGTCTCATAGTACCTATTCCAATTTTTTTCAACCCTTGACCAAGTTCTACACCTTGGATTTTGCTTTAAATATTGCAAAACTATAGTTTCTAGGGGGTTTGTACAAACCATTACTATGGATGGGATCCCTTGAGAGTTTACTATAGGCTCCAAGTGTTTATCAAGCCATCCTAATGTATTTGGGTAAATTTCATCCAATATATTCTCAATCAAGTCCTTATTAGGGTTTTAGGGAAGTTTAAGGGGGTTTTGGACTTTTAGCAATGGTTCACAAAGGCTAAGAACTTAACCTATAAACCAATGCCACTAATATCTTGTAGACAAGGTACATCAAATCTCCTAAAGTGATCATCTCCCCATGCCATTATTCCATACAATTGTGAGCTTATCAAGTTTCCCCTCAGGTGATAAATATGCATTCTAAGAGATTTTAAGGCACTCTCAAGCCAAAATGACCAACTATAACCTCTCTCCTACAAACCAAAGTGGCTCACACATATTAAATAACATGATAAATCTCTATGGTGGTCTAAGATGTCATCTAATCCTCTTTTGTCCTATGTTATAGCTTTTAAGTAACACTACCTTAAGAGAAGTGTTAGAACAACAAGCCTAAAGGTAAGGTTTCTGAGTTTTGAATCCAAAATGGAGATATAGAGCACTTAGCCATCCTTATTGACATGGAATATACCCCTTATGACATATAAATCATATGTATTATCTTGATCAATCCATTTACCTCCTCTTTATGTGTGCATAGTCCTCCATCTAACCACCTCGATAGGTCTACAAGTGATTTTTGGACATAGAGACTCATGTAGGTGGGAACTAAGAATTTCTTTGAGACTTCTAGATCCCTTTCTCTCCTAAAAAACACATGGGGTGTGGTTCAGATCCCTCTCAATTTCTTACATATAGGATTATAGTGGCTATTTTAGGTCTAATCCATACACTACATATCTTTCATGTGCCAACTAGTAGTGTTTTAGTATTTTTATGGTTTTTCAATGTGATCTAATTAACTACTAAAAACAAAGTATAAGCAGGGTTTTTAAGATTACCTAGAGATATGGATGGTTGGTTGCATACTATTGACCAAGCTTTGTGAGAACTATTCTTTGGCTGGGGAGGAATGACCTGTAATACACCATACTTAAAAAAAAATTGGATTAAAAGGGATATGAGTGGGTTGCTTGGCAGATGCCAAGTCCTAGAAGAGATATTCTTCCGTGACGGATGTCAACCCACTATTTTTTATAAAAGATATATAAATGATATAAGACTGGAAATGATTACATATAAGATAAAATATATAAATGATTAGATTTAACTATAAATGAATTAATATTAAGATGAAAAAGTCAACACAAATAAGGGTTTGGTCACATAAGCATCACAATGGGCTACCGATAAGTTTAGGCTATGAACTAGACCTAATACACACAAGGTCAGCTAAGATGATGAGATAAGGATTAGATGGATGAATGATAATTATCCCAAAGTAAGGATTAAGAATAGATTAAGGAGGCTTAGGCATGATTAAGATAAATTATAGAGGTTTAAAGATAGATTAAAAAATAGACAAGAACTTGCAGAATCAAATAGAAAGACCTAAAGGGTTGAAATTGAAGGTTTTCTACAAAAGATAGAATTGATAATGATCTTATAGGATTGATCATGATCTTTTTGGATCATGATCGATCCTATCAAAATGTACAAAATACAAAAAACAAGTTTTTAGAAGGATGCAAAAGGTTTAGTGATGAATAGAGATGTCTATAGACTAAGAAATGGCTAAAAAGGGGCTTAAAACATAGAATGTAACAATGAAATGATCTAGTGACTTATAATGAGGGATTTAAAAAAAAATTAAAAAGAAAGAACAAAAGACAAACCAAACAAAATGACTTGCCTGATTATTATTTTGATCCTTTCAATTTCTTGACTTGTGGGCAGTATTTTGGACTCCAAATGTTGTAAATTCTAACCTCTAAATACCTGAAACAAAACCTCCAAAGTCTAGGTCCTCCAACCTAAATATTTTATAAACTCTTTTAGGGATGGTTTGACATGCTTATATGGATCAATTTCGATCCAACAAAATCAACATCGATCTAGGGAAGTTGTGATTTACATGTTTGATTTGGCTGCATGGATGTCAAATGGTTGGGGATTCCACATATGACATGGGGGAGCTGGTTTTTGGGTTGTTATGGATTGGAATAGGTTTTTTTAGGATTTTTTGTTGTTTAAAATATTTAGGGTGGTTATAGATGGTAAATATTAATATATAGGATTAATTACCATGGGTAAATAGGGGGTATATACATAAAATATAACTTAAATTATAAGTTGACATTTAATTATGGACATTTAGTTTCTTATACTTTAAGTTATATTTTATGTATATACTTTTAGGGTGTTTGAGAGTGGTTTCAAACCTCTAGGAGTTAATATGAAAAATATATATTTTTGGAGGTTTCCACCACATTTCAGACTTAGCCTATTTTAGGACTTTAGGATTTTAGACTCAACTTATTTCAGGGTTTCAAGATATGGTGCAAATTTATAGCATCTACAAGTAGATCATTAATTTCTTAGGGGAACTATGGATACCATTAAGATGACTCCCTATCTCATTTACCCCATTTTAATGCATTTAAACATGTAATTTATTCATCAGGTATGAACCTTGGTTTAAGGGGGGTTTTATAGATCCACCATCTTAATGATGGTTTATAGAATAGATGATGTTGTCACCAAATATCATACCTTATAAAAGGGTGTTCAATCCTCTTCCATGTTTGGGAAACATGGGAACACTTACAGGTATGTGGGTGTACCTATAGGGGAAGTGAGCCTCTAGATTTAAGGTCTAACTCTCTAAATGTGTCTTGCAATGCTTATTACCTAAACTAGTGTTTACTTACAGAGAAAAGAGTTATAAATTTTATGAATTAAACCTATCCTAAGAGATGATGCACTAATATTATCTCCATGTGACCATCATAATCCAAGCATAATGAATCAAAGCACACAAACCAATTTCAAAGCTCTAAAAGGGTTTAACATGAGTATTTTCATATAGAGGTGAGATGTGGGTAGCAATACAAGGAAAATGAACTAAAAGATAGATTACACACTCCAAGAATTATTTTTCACTTGAAAGAGATTAACACATTTGACTACACTCTATATGACCTATTAGACTAGGAACTCTTACTTAGATATGAAAGGATAAAGGAAGGAAGGATAGATAATTATCACTTCTCATTACCATATATCACTTACACACTTAGATAAATTATTTGAGAACTTAGAAATAGACTTTCATTAATGTTCAAAATCAACATATGACATCAATCTAGTAGGGATTCACCATACATGGTGTGGTCTATCTTACAAAGTCCAACATGGTAACTATATATAGAACTTCAAAGAGAGGAGAAAATAAAGAAGTTCAAGAGGTACTAGACACATGTCTAAGCATGAGAATAAGTAAAACTATAGGTATAATTGAGTGTGAAAGAGACCATGAACATTTCCAAAGATAGATTTCCCTATAGGCCATGATAAATCTTCCAAAATGGTGTAGAGATTCTTTAGCTAGATTTTGTGTAACTGATTTCATAATGAATCATCCCTTGACAACTAAAAGTTAAATTAGGAGAGTCAACACATATGTTTTGGTAGTCATATACATTTTCCTAGCTATTAATGATCTTATAGACACTTTTATTTACCATTTATAATTAGTCATTGCTCTCTTGAATGTCATTTTTCACATATGGTAGTCACTGTTAATCTCAGGTCTTCAACTTAGCTTTTATGGAGACACATGAGTTTGAAGAGTTTGCCTTACCATAGGATCCTCAATCCTATGTAATTTCCCATGTGACATTCTCTTGTCATGTTTCTCATTCTATTCTAAACTATATCTATAATACTCACTTATTCTGATCGAAGATGGCTCTTTGGTTTGACATTTATCCATCATAAATTGACTCAGACCAATCACATTGCTCCAAACTACCTTTATTCTTATTGGCCTTGTTGATCCTTGCTATCAGATCTTGACTCTTTTGACATCCTATGTACCATAGGATCAAGATGTATGAAGGAATGTTGATTGTTGATCTAGGTTAGAACCACCTTCTTGTTAGTTGAACTTGCACCGTTGGATCACTCTTTAGTAAACCCACACCATTGGATCATGTTAACTTGTTGATTTTTAAGGTATTTTAACCCAGGGACATTTTGACCTATTTGACCCAAGCATGAATCATTAGATCTATGTGTCAATATGTGAGCTCATGCAAACCATTAGATCTTGATCAAATTTAAACCTTTTAAGGAATTTTGAACCCAAATGGCTACATTATAAAGCTCAAATTTGATGTTCACATGCATGTATTTGATGTCTATGTGAACATATTTGATGTCCATGTGACCATATCTAAATTACTTAAATCTTAATGGTTATTCACCTAGATTTAAATTGATACTTGTGCACCTATCATTTGAGATCTTTATGAACTTATTTGACTTTTACATGATCATTAAATTTTTTATAGATCCACCATTGCCAAAACAATTTCTCTGAAGGAATTATGTCTATGAGACTTTTCGCATTTGGGATATTTTAAAAACTATTCATTTAGGATTTTCCCAAAAGAATGACCCTTTGGTAAAATCATATCAGTCACTTTATCAAATAAATGACCCTTTAGGGAAAAATTTTGGGCCAAAATGTCAAATAAATATACCCTTTGGGACTTTGTATTAGCCACTTTCTCAAAAGAAATACCCTTTAGAACTTCTACTTTGGACTACTTTGTAGAAAATGACCCTTTGGGAAAATTTAATTAGACACCTTCCTGAGAAAATAACCTTTAGTGTTTTTGCATAATATACTTTTTCGAAGAGATGATCCTTCGAGCTTTTTGTTTGGGGAACTTTTATGCGAGAATGACCCTTCGAGCTTTTTGCATTGGCCAATTCTCCTAAAATAATATGGGTCATCAAGATTTATGTTTCAAACATTTTGTCCAAAATAATATATCCTTATCTTTTTGTGTTAGATAATTTGTTTTAAGAAATCAGACATAGCCCCTTTTACTATGGACAAAATGTTTGAAAGAAACAAACCTTCAAGATTTTTCTTCAAAAATTTTTCTCAAAAGAAATAGGACCTCAGGATTTTTACCGTAGATAATTTTTTTGATGAGTCCTCAAAAATTAGTAAAAAAACCTAAATAATTTCATCAAAAGAGTCAATAGCACTTATCCTAAATACCCCAAACAATTTTTATTTATCCATATAAGATTGGATAATCTCCCAAGATCTTTTGGGCTAATGCAAGAAATTTTTGCTTGATCTTCAAGGCTCCGATGAATTCTTGAGGCCTGTGCAAACCTATCCCATGCTCTAACTATTTAGTCATTATGAAAACTTACCACTTTCATAAATGACTTCTAAGATGACCCCTAAGACATCAAATGACACAAGGACTAAACTAGACTATGACCAAATCTAGAATGGCATATAAAATAACATTGAATAGAACTAAGCAATACCTTATGAAAGATTTTGACTATGGGGGTTGGCCCATTTTTAATTTTGGTGAAAATTGTCAAAACAAACCTCTAAACCAAAAATTATTTCCATGAACATTTAGCCCATACACCCCTTCAAATCTCCTAAATAGTATTGAGTCCTATGCAAATTGTACATTGAGATATGAATGAAAGATGGTGTGCTTCAAGCTCCTTACTAAGAAATTTGTGTAGGTTACAATGTTAAAGTTTTTTCATCAAGTTGGGCACCTAAATAACACTCTCTCCTTAATGTATTTTGAGTTCATAAAGGTTCCCAACTCTCCCTAAGAGAACTGGGTTTGAGTCTTTTTGTCATGAAAGATATGAGTGTTGAAAGTAGGAAATTGACATGGATGCTTAGGATAGTTGAGCTCATGAGGGTGATAAGACAAAAATGGATTATCTATTTACATTCCCCTAATTTAAACACCTCTTTTAGGATCCTTAGAATATTATATACCTTTTATATCCTTGAGTCTACTTTGGGGTTTTGGATCTGTTATTGAGGTAGAGGTGGGGTCTTGAGGGTTCATGGTAGCTTTAGGCCTTATAGGCTCAAACTGGGATTTAGAACCTCAACTCACCTATAGATGAATTTTTAGCCTCAATTTAACCATAGGCTCATCTTGAATCCATTTTAAACCTTTATCTACTCAGACCATCATATCAACCCCTCTCTCTTAAGCTTATTTTAACCATCACTGTCTAGTATAGATGCTTGTAATAGTCAATGATGAAGATCTAAATAGCCTATTTTACCCCTTTAAAATGATAGATTCAAGGCTTAGGTGACATGTTTTCAAGTTTTGACTATATCCCTTGAGGCTTTCCCTTCCCAACTTTGCCACCAACACTTGTACACATAGTCACATACTGAGGTCTCTATGTCTTGAATGTCTAACTTAGACTACGTAGCTTCCTTGTTCAATGGCACCATCATGTAAAATATTGAGGGGTATAAATGTAAAAATCACTTTGGATTTCTCCTTTTACATGTCTACTACCACTATCATTCACATTAGTTTGGCACCCCCAATGAGTACGTAACCCTAGTTTATTGTATTTTCGTAACTTATCCCATTTGTGTACCCCTTCAAGTTTCCTTTCCCTTGGTAACATGATATCTATGTTCTGACCACCATCTTAGTCTAAGTTCTATCCTTATGTGCATATACCATCTCATGCCCAAGGTTGAGGATAGACTATTTACAATCTTTTAGGTAGATATCTAAAATGTGTTGACTATTAATAGGGATTTTAAGTAGGTCCCTAAGTAAACTTGTGTTTTTATGTCATGTTTGAGACCCCAGTGGTATTACTTGAATCCAAATCCTTCCCATTAAGATAGATATCTTCATATTCCATGGCCATCCTTCCTTAAATTTGAGACTCATCTACATATAATGGTTTTAAAAGACTTTAAAGGGTGGATCTAAGTTATCTCATGTAGGTTATGATTATGTTCTCTCAATAGGGTATATACTTTCATAGGTCCTTTTCTCATAATACCAATGGGACTTGATAACCTTATGGGGTATTTAGACCTTTATTTTATGCATTGGGCTTTAGTAGACAGTTCAAATCTATAGATGATGGTTGTAAGGTCACATTGAGATTCAAACTTGGAACTTAGAGCCTATTATGAGGTAAGTCAATAGTGATGAGACTAGTGGATGGCATAGGTTCCTTGAGATCTTGAAAAGGACTATTGACTCACACTTAATATGGCATATAAAGACCATATGCATCCCTACTCATATAATCAATGGATAAAAACACTTGGAGTTAATCAATTAGGCATATGTAGTGATAAATGTAAACCTAGGACTCTTTAAATACCTCAACTTTTGCTAAGCAACATTAACTTAAGTAAACAAGAATATGAAGGCATTGGAGGGATAGTTGATAGTTTATGTTTTGTGAGGGATATAATAAGGTTTGATCATCCTAAAATAAGGACATTTTAATATGAATAAAACACTCTTTTATTGCCTTTATGGTATCCTAATGACATTCAACATCCATCCTTATGAAACACAATATCCTTGTTTGCAATGAAGCCCAAATATGTAGGCAAACTCATTTGAAAGTGAGATATTTTGGTAGTGGAGGTAAATTTTACCATTTCACTTTTAATAAGGATGCAAGAAGACGTAAAAAAATCCAATGAGACATCAACAAACCTCAAACCACTATTCATTATTAAATATATGCACTAAATATTCTTTATCATCAATGGGACCTTGCTTGCAGTCTATAAATAGTGGAAACTTAGATGTTTCTTGACCCCATCAGATCACAAATGTGAAATAGGGGTGGATGATACCATGGTAGTACCTTTAAGTACTAGATAAGACATGAACAACCATTAGTTTCATCAAACAGGGCAATAATACATTGAAACCATTCCCTTTTTTGGCCCTATGTAGATGAGGAAGGTAACTCAGATCGCTTAACTTCTTAATGTTTTTTCATAAATCATATAAGACAAATATTTAAACCAATTAAAAATATTGGTAGGCCATTATACCCCTTTCCATTGGCCAAATCTAAAGCTACAATCTTCTCTCTCCTATACAAATTGAGCACAAACCTAAAGTGCTATCCATGGTTGCCATAGAGCTCAGTGGAGGAAATGGACTGGTTTTTAGATCTTTTGGTTCTAAAACACCTATATTATCTCACCTAATGCCTATGTTAAACTTCCATTAGAGATCCATGACTCCATTTGCCCATATCCATACTATACAGATCTGTACTTATCAAAGAACTCTTGTAAAACACTAGATTCTTTCATTTTCTCATGTTTTAAGACCATAAATCATCATTGATAGGAAATAAGAGGGAAAATAGGGTTCATAAAATATTTAAAAACACATTGTATGGGTGGGGAAGATGAAAGGACATGTTTTCATGTGTGGGGCCCATTTAGTGGCAAATAAAGGTCTTTAACTTGTGAGAAGACACCTTTTACATCTAAGATCATTTGATTATGGCAATATGGTGATCATAGATGTCCTTAAAGGTGTATATTGTGGTCTTAATGGCATTTTGAGGTCAAACTAGCATCACCTTAAGGTTAAACACCCCTTTTAAAGTAATATATATGATTTCAAGTGAAGGCTTCAAATGGAGGCTACTTCAATACTTATTACAAGACCTTGGAACATGCTAAAGACCTGAATTAGGTTACCATATACCCTTATAACATCCTTAATACCTATGATAAAGATACAACCTACAAATATTCAACACACTAGATGGATTCATGATGAATCATAAGTTGTCACATTTAATCATCTTCATTATGGGCACATTATTTCACTATTTTTTCATGTTTATTTTTCTTTTTTATAGAAAACAAGAATAAACTTAAAAGAGGGGTGTGGTTTAGAAGAACCTAGTTTTTTTATGCATTCATGATCCATTTGATTGTAGATACTCATCTTTGACTCGAGAGGATGATCTTCAAATAAGAGAGAAACTAGAAAGGGTGGATTAGTGAGATAGATGGGTTGATTACCTAGTGAAAGCTAGATTCAAGAAGCACTAGACTTCCTTGGAGGCTATCAATCCACTCTTTAAAAAACTAAGTTATGAAAAGTATAAATAAATGCTTGCATGAAATAATATAAAGTACTAAAACTTAATGTAAGAGATGCTTGAAGGGAAACAAGTGATTTTAATTAAAATAACAATAACTTATTGAAACCTAATGCTAATTTGGGTAGAGGTTGATAGGTGTGAATTGCTTGTTGATTTTAGAAAATAAAACAAATAATGACCAGTGTCAATCACTGTGCAATCGGTGTCAGTTAGGGAAATCACTTCCAATTGAAGGATGACTGATGCTGACTGGAGGTGATCGGTGTCGATCACTGTAAGTTTGGTTTGGGGTAAAAATGAGTGTTAAGTTGATTATAATAAGGCATATATAGATTATTTCTAGGTTGGGGAATGATTTTGAGGGCAGAATAAGTTCTCAAAAGTATCAAAATTGGAGGTTAGATATGCAAGTGATTGAGATGGCATGTGGGTGTTCTAGTGGGAGATGGGGTGCTTGGAGTTGTAGAGCTCCAACACAAAGGGTGGTGTGAGAGGGATGAGAAATGGACGCAAGAAAATAATACCATTGAATCTAATAACATAACTTAATGTAAGTGTATATATACTTAGCTTTGGAGTTTGATGGATTAGAGGAGTACTAAGGTTGAGTGCAAGCTATTTGGGATCCTGGAGAAATATAGGCAAAGTAACAATTCTTGACCTATTTATGGAGAGTTACTATGGCACTTTCATGTTTCTATTCTGGTTTGTCAATTTGCAAAAATATGTTTTCAACCTCTTGAGGTAGGGTCTTTGTGTGGCATTAAGTAATCGACACCAATCGAGTAGTGATCGACGTTGGTTAAGGAGAATAAGTCAAAATTTTCTAAAAATAGGTATTTTCACTTATGATTGGTTGTTAAAACTAATGGAAATTATTTGAGGTTATTTAAGGCCTCATTGGGATTCATGAGGAATAATTCTAGGGGGTTAAGGCATTAAATGACTAGGTAAGAAATAGTCCTAAGGTTAGGTGTTGATTAGTTAGCAATGGGTTTGGGTAAGGAGGTGTAAATAGGCTTTATTTAAAAGAATTAACTAATTAAATTATCGAATTAGGGTAGGTGGGTATGTTGAAGGATTTAAATAATGAATCCTAACCCAAGGGGGCAAAGGGGTAAAGGGGGTACTTATGATGACTAGAAATGTGTAGTTTTCTAGTGTTGACATTTTGCCCCTTTTATTATGTAGGTTACATCCTCAAGTTTTAAACTAAAAAAAGTAAGTGAAATGGAAGTTTGAATGCCCTAATTATGGGAGGAGGTGTTCCCCCTCAAAGCATGATGTAATGAGGAGAAAATAAATTTAGGTATGGGTTTGATAGGTGTATATGTGTGGAAAAGTGGGTAGGATGGGATGAAGTGGCAAAAAAGGATACATTAAGGAGGAAAAGTGACAAGTGAAATATGCCACTACATTAGGTGAAGAGTATATGGATGTACTTATAAATGAAAGTCTCTGTGCTAAGGTATCTGGATTCATAAGGGGCTAAAAGTTATGTGATGTTGAGAAAAAAAAGTTGTTATAGGTGATGGAGTTATAAATCAACATGTTTTGAGGCTAGAAAAAGGTTGGCACATTAAAGGTCACAGTTGAGTGAAATGTCATGTGGCAAGTTGGGTAGAATTTGTGATGTAATTAAAAAAGGGTGGGATGTTTTGAAACTTATGGGAATAAGAGGTCTTAAGTGACCAAATGGAAACTTGAAAGGTTGGGTGGGTGTTGATAAAGGGTTCTCTTAGGTTAAACATAGAAGGGAGGGTGTTTAAAACCCTAATTAGGGTTGATCAATGCTGGTAAGAGTTGATCGATATCAATTGCCCTAACCTTGTTGGTGATCGACATTGATCATTGACCAAACCCTAAAAGGGCTCGATGACCATAAAAGGTCAAAATTATTCCATTTCAAAAATTACTTTGTTAGTTTTGTTTTTTGTCATTTGTCTTACTTGAAAATGATACCTAGTGAAAAATCTATGAGAGTGTGAGTAGTAAAGTGCAGTTGACCAAGTGGACTTAGTGGGATTTGGTTGAGAGGATGCTAGATAGATTGGGTGGGACAAAGTAAGGTAAGGATACTACATGGGAGAGGATGAGCCAGGGGTGGAGGAAAAGTGGTAGTCATGCAGTGGGATCCACCATAGAGGTGCACATAGAGTGAGGTAGGTGGTTTGGTGCCTTTGATTTACTTTATTTGGTGTATTACAATGTGGGAGGGTGTTTGAAATATGTGTGTACTATATAGGGAAATTATGTGGGTAGGGAAATTAGGTGGGTAGGTAGAGTGAAAATATGTGTGTTTTTTGTTTATGATGGAAATATGGGAGGGTATATGTAGTAAATTAGCTTATTCGAGTTGTTTTAGTGGAATTTGGTAGAAAATGTAGGGCTTGAGGGATATCATCCTTACACACAATGATTAAGACCGATTGTTATTGACTAATATTAGTCAATAGGTGATCAATTATTGGTCAAGTTAAGATCAACACTGATCCTAACATGTAATCAATTTTTATTGAGGGTTGACCTATAGCATTTCATTAAGGAATTGGTGTCATTCAATGCTTGACTAATGTCAATCCTTGTAAAAAGGGTAAAGGGTAGAAAGGTTGATAATAAAGGAGATTAAATGTTTAAGTGAGCTTAGAGTTTGTGTAAATTTAGATTAATAATGTAAGATAAAGGCTCAGGGGTATTTTATAGGTATAACCATAGTGATAAGGTAGGATAAAGGTTATTTGATGTTGTAGTATAGGTGAAATAGTTGTATAGGGCTGGAAAGTGTAGGGTAAATTAAATCATTTGTTTAACCTTGAAGGCAAGGGTGGATTTGGTGATGAGATACCAAGTAATACCACTCTTGGAGGATGTACATAGAGATATGACTATAATAAATTAGGATCACATGATGGCAGTGGGATTGGGGGCATGTGATATTATCAATACATGCCATGAGATTTAGTGATGATGGTAACCCTCATCAAGAGATGGGACCTGGATATCAACACATTCATGTTGTCATTTGGAGAGATCACCATACTTTTAGAGGACATTCATAGGTTTTTGAGACTACCTATACATGATGAAGTGGTAGATCCAATTTGGAGCAATGAGTGGGATTATTACATGGACCTATTATTTAGAAAGGAATTTGTAGAGGCTATATGGCATGTAGGTGGGTTTTATTTTGGGGATTTGTACTGCATAGATAAGGAAGGGAGATGGTTCATGACCATGATGATGATAGTCATCACTTGCTATGCACTTCCAGACTCGAGTAGAGGTATATTTCCTTGGGCACTACTAGGTGTGTTGGTGGACATGATTGAGGATAAAATAGTCTTTACATGGGCCCCAACATTATTGGTTTAGATTTATCATGAGCTCTAGGGGTACTAAGTGCATAGATGATATGGTATGAGCATATGATTTGTATTACACTACTGTGGATATGATCATATCACTACTTTATGACTAGTTGGATTGTCATGGCACACATGGGATCAAGCCAGGTTCAAAGTTGGCTTTATGAGATGGAGGGTAGAGTATGCACTACCATGAGCAAGGGAGGAATGGTAGGACTTGGATTTATTTATAGAGTGATTAGATTCATTGGTGGATGGGGAGGTGATATGGAGACCCTATAAATCATTTCCACCATGGAGAGGGATCCACACACATCTATTTTCCTTACATATTTTTAGATGGATATATGAGAGGTGATAATAGGAGATAGATCTGATCCCTTTCGATTGAGTGAGGAGGCAATTTAGTTTGATATATGGTGTCTAGAGGGCATTCCCTAGATATAGGTATGAGGATGTAGAGGCACCATTGCCTCCACCACAACCAATAGAGGATGAGATACTATATGAGGAGCTACTAGTTTCTATAGGGGTAGATGATGATGGGGTCACATAGGAGTACATCATGTGATGGAAGGTATAATATGCCATAACTTATGGGAGATATGGGGGACAAGGGAAATTTGGAGGTGTGGGTGGAAAATAATGGGATGTTGACATGGAGATGGAGGTAGAGGGTGATTATATGGATGTGGATGCCTTATATAGATAGGTGGTTATAGCTAAGAGATACTGGGTGAGAGTTGCATTGTATGCAACATAGGTAGTGATAGCTTCCATGAATTTAGAGAGCGACACAACATAGGGCCAACTAATAGTGAGGACTTAGGAGAGAGATAATCTCTAGTGATGGGTGGCTATCATTACTCAAGATAGAGAATAGGCATGAGGACAAGTAGTAACCCTCACACAGGATAGAGATCATGCATGAGCTTAGTTAGCCACTGTTACCTAGGAGAGGGATGTAGCATAGGGACATGTAGTCACCATTATGTAGGATAGGGATGAACTATAGGTATAGGTGACCCTGATATTAGTGGAGAGAGATGATCTTTGATAGGTAGGAGGATAAGCACCTATAGAACTAGTATAAACTATCCCAATATCTCGATTTGTGGCCACAGTACAGGAGCTAAGATATTATGAGGTACTTATATTCACCCAACTTCCATATACACCTCGATATGTTGAGTATGTAATGGAGTGATTTATGGGAGGGAGACTGATCATCATGACATCAAGTGATTGGGTAGTATTTTTAGGCACTAAAATGGGTTTGAGAGATGGATAGGCTCTAGGGGGCTGTAGTACCCCTATACCATAGACCTTACTAGACTCTTTTGTACTATTTATTATGATTTTGATTCTGGAATGCAAGTTGATGCAATGAGATGTACATATCATTTGGAGAGACATGGACACACACACATATGTATGTATGTATGCATGTATGCATATATATATATATGTATGTATGTATGTATGTATGTAAGTGTATGTGTGTATATATGTGTGTGTGTGTGTGTGTGTGTGTGTGTGTGTATGTATATGTATATGTATGTATAAATACATACATACATATATATATATACACACATACATACATAAATACATACATATATATATGTATGTATATATGTATGTATGTATGTATACATACATATACATATACATATACACATATATATACACAAACACACACTTACATACATACATACATATGTATATGTATATGTATGTATGTATGTATTATTTGATTCGAGTCATGATGTTTTGATCATGATGCATGATGTATGTTATTTACAGTTATGGTTAATTTATGCTCATGTGATGATTAAATATAATGTTTATATGTGGTGATTGAGTGGCTATCATTACTCAAGAGAGAGACTAGGCATGAGGACAAGTAGCAACCCTCACACAAGATAAAGATCATGCATGAGCTTAGCTGGCCACTATTACCCAGGAGAGGGATGTAGCATAGGGACATGTAGTCACCATTATGTAGGATAGGGATGGATTATAGGTATATGTGACCCTGATATTAGTGGAGAGAGATGCTCTTAGATAGGTAGGAGGATGAGCACCTATAGAACTAGTACAAACTATCCCAATATCTAGATATGTGGCCACAGTAGAGGAGCTGAGATATTATGAGGCACTTGTATTCACCCAACTTCCATATACACATCAATATGTTGAGTATGTAATGGAGTGAGTTATGGGAGGGAGATTGATCATCATGGCATCAAGTGATTTGGTAGTATTTGTAGGTGCTGAAATGGGTCTGAGAGATGGATAGGCTCTAGGGGGTTGTAGTACCCCTATACCATAGACCTTACTGGAATCTTTTATACTATTTATTATGATTTTGATTCTGGAATGCAAGCTGATGTAATGAGATGTACATATCATTTTGAGACACACACACACACACACACACACACACACACACACATGTGTGTGTGTGTGTGTGTATTTATGTATATATATGTATGTATGTATGTATGTATGTATGTATGTATGTATGTATATGTATATATATATGTATATGTATTATTTGATTCGAGTCATGATGTTTTGATCATGATGCATGATGTCTATTATTTACAGTTATGGTTAATTTATGCTCATGTGATGATTAACTATAATGTTTATGATGTTTATATATGGTGTTTGATTTATAATTATTCCTATTAGTAGGTGCATGCTTAATTAGATGTTTGAATTTTAAATTAATGAACCTATGTGATCCCATATTTAGAAAGATATGTGATGGATAACATATTTTCATGACTCATTTATTCAGTTTAGGAAAATGATTAAATGGTTATTATTAACTTTATGATAAAATTTATAATTTATTTTGATGTGATAGAATTAATTTGATTGATGTGATGATTGTTTAGATAGATGAGATGATAATCTAGTATATGATGATGGTGATTTTTGATTAGAATGTTTTCATTATTAAAAATACTTAAATAAATGATGTCAAACGATAATAATAATAATTTAATAAAAACACGTAATTCATTTAAATATTATGATTTCATTTATTTGGATGAGAGTTGATTTTTTAAAATGTGTAAAACTATCTTAACATATAGACTAAGTTTGGACAACAAAACTATATGTAAGAAAAGAGAAAAAAGTTAAAACAATCAAAATATAAATTTATTAATGAATGTATAAATAAGTAGACACAAGAAATAAGGAGACATAATGTTCTTTCATTGGCAAGGACCAAAAATATGAAGTTATATTAGCTTGTGAACATAAACCCATCATATGCTTCGTATTAACATTCATTCATTTGTTAATAATTTTCTTGATCAAATAGTGCCAAGTAAGCTCGAAATACCTTATTTTATATAGGGAAAAAAGGAAGGTGGATGATAAGGTAACCTTATTGTGGGGATAGTTTGCTCCTTCTGTAGGTTACCTAAAAGTTAGTATAAACAAGTCTATGACATATTTTGGTGTAGACTGACTGATGTGGGAAGTCTATTATTTGACTTTTGTGAAAGTTGATTGTAACTTCCATTTTTTTGTTTTTTGTGAATTTTGACAATGGGTCTTTAGATGTTTTTGAGAGGTTGGAGAAACTAATCAATGAGAGAAGCTTCCATGAGTTTACTTGTTTTGACAAATGTTTGACTTAGCCATCCTTCAATGGAATGGGCTAAGCTTCTGACTCATTTTAGGATTTGATAGTTGTCCTTCAAAGGAACAATCTACCTTATTTTAAGAAATTTTTTGAATTTATTTTGATAGTTGTCCTTCAAAGGAGCAGTCTGCAATGCTACAGATGACCCATAAGATGGAATATTTTTACACTTTTTTGTTTTGTTTTTTCTAGACATAGACTTGCTTATATAGGATTAAGGCTTACCTTTATGAAGGAAAAACTATGACATAATAATGTTGAATAGTGGGTGAGAAGATGCTTTAAGAGACAATGACCATGGGATTACATCCTATTAGGGATGAAAAGTATCCATGAGAATCATGCCATGGGTAGAGCCATGGTACCCATATTTAAGATTGATGCTGAAACTATGATAGATAATCACATGATTCTATGCTTTAATTAATTTTCCTCAAAGTGAGGGGATGAATGTAATAACATCATAAAACAAGGGATGATCTTAAGTTAGACATAATGTGAGTTTGAACTATTTTAACAAAAGAATGGATGTTGATGTAAAGCATTAAGGGGATCAAGTTTAGGTTTCCCTTCAAGAGATGATAACTGGTAAGATCCAAACCCATACTTATGCATTATGATATAAGGTCCAAGCCAATTAAAAGCAAACTATTCCATGCTTACTTCTTTCTATATTAGTTACATGTTAATTTTATTTTAAGATGAGGTCTCTGATAGTAAATTCTCATTATTTTAGGTGCTTTTTATAAGTGTGCTTGATTCATTCTTGATAGACATGAATATGGTTAATCATGACCAAATGACGCTCGTCAAGATGCTCAAGTTGGGCTAAAAATTCTTGACAATAATTGCTCTTGAAAATGATATCCTTTAGAGATATATGAAGAGAGGGAATTTGGACTTCGAGAGTCAAGATAACCTCTACTCTAAAGATGAGAGAGAAAGGGGTAGTACCTGTAAGGGTTCAAATACTGGTGCAATATGCCCATAGGGTGAAAGGAATGTATAAGTGTCAATCTAGACTAGATGCATTGACCATTTTAGTTAGCATTTTTTAAAGTGTTTTGTTAGAAGCTTTAGCCTATCCATTAACTTATGGATGATATGGTGATGAAAAGATTAACTTAATGCCAAATGCATCGTAAATACCTTGTACATTTTTATTTTTAAATTATTTTCCATTGTTAATGGCAATTTTATGAGGAACACCGAAATAGTAGATAATGTGATGGTTAATGAAGTTGATAATCTTGTCGACTTTGGTTGAAATGAGGGGAATAACCTCTACCCATTTGGTGAAATATTCTATCACAGTGATGATATAATGATGTCACTACAAATAATGAGGGTTAATTTCACCAATAAGATCCAATCCCCATCACAATAAGGGTTAAAAATCCTTTGAGACTTGAATACCATGACTAGGTACATGATGCAAATTAGCGTGTTAGTGACACTTGACACACTTTTTTACATAATCACAATATTCTTGGTTAAGGGTAATCCAATAATATCCAAGGAAAAGGATGCATTTAATGACATCTAGACCACTAAAGTGTCCTACACAAATCCCATCATGCATTTCCTTAATAGTGTGAGAAATTTCATGACTACATAGGCACCTAAAAAGGAGACCGTCGAAGCCTTGCTTATAAAGAATTCCCCCTAGTATGGTACTCTGTATAAATGTTATTTGATCATTTTTAGAGAGATTGAAAGGAATGATGGCTAAATTTAGATAGTCAAATATTTAATTTTACCAAATATTAGATTGGGCCTCTTCCACATTACAAATGGAAGGGAGGTCTAATTTGGTGTAAGAGGGCTCGTTAAGGTGACAAATAGTGATAAAGATTTTAGAACTGAAAGGCACATATAGTATTTGGGAAGAAAGAAAATCCATGGTGTTGGCAAACTTGTTACTAGAATGTGGAGTGAATTTAATAAGGTAATGATCAAATGATGCTAAAATTACATCTATAAATTATTTGTGATATTGTAAAAGGTCATTTTCACATTGGTTAGAACCATTGATTTGGTTGACCATGACTTGGGAGTCACCAAAAATACTAGTCATTTTGACTCTCAAAGATAAATCTATTTGGAGACATATCACTAGGGCTTCATACTTAACCATGTTGTTGGTACAATTAAAATCAAGCTTAAAGGATAAGGGAAGAAGCTCACTATTAAGGGGGATAAGGATAATGCTGGCTCCCCCACCATGTTAACACTTTGATCCATCGAAGAACATGGTCATTTGATAAGTGAAATATTATTAAGAGAGAGTTACGATGCATTCATTAGGAAACTCAAGAGGAGAAGGTTGATTATCCACTAAAGGTTCTTCAGCCAATTGGTTAACAATGATTTACCCTTTGATTAAATTTTTTTGGAGGAACTCAAGATTGAACTTAGCTAAAATCATGAGCAATCTAGCCATACGCTGATTTTGATATGGCTTAGAATACTGTAG
The DNA here is from genome assembly GCA_037957365.1 of Torreya grandis. Taxonomy (NCBI): domain Eukaryota; kingdom Viridiplantae; phylum Streptophyta; class Pinopsida; order Cupressales; family Taxaceae; genus Torreya; species Torreya grandis. Next base: position 1,169,954 of record JARHVA010004435.1, read on the forward strand.
ACACCAAAATCATGTCTACTCCCTTGGTCATCCTCCTCATCCTCTCCCCCCTTGGTCCCCTTCATCCCATTTCACTTAACCACTCCTAACCCCCTACACACTTATTAATTTAAAATAATTAGCTATTTTAAATTAATAAAATCCCTTTTCTCTCTCCTCATGCCACCTCACACCTCTCCTAGGATCCCCTTCCTTGGATTCTCTTCATTCCTCCCATGCCTTAATGACCTAAACCCCATTTATGACCCCCATTTCATTCTCCCACGCCTCATTTAAACCCCTCTCAACCATTTTCCCATGAACCTAGACCATGGTGGCTTTTAAGAATAGGCAGAGGACTAAAATTAGCCTCTATCCCCATTCTGCAGCCACCGATGTTGGTCATTAAGCAGCCGACGTCGGCAGTTCTACCGGCGTCAGCAGCCTTCAAAGCTGCATTTAGCTCCTCAAACGTAGGATCTTCACTCTCTCGCATCCCATTTTCCAATCTTTGCACCCACTCTTTCAATCTGACTTTTTGACCTTCAACAATCAGCCAATCTTCCAGTCTTTAATCTACCAGACCTCTCACTCTCTCTCTCATAAAGCTTCTGCACCAGCTACAGCAATAGCAGGGACTCTGCATCAGTCTTCTACATCAACAACAGGTATAAGCACCAGTAGCATTCCTTCTCCAGTAGGTATGAGGTAAGTATTTGCTACTATTTCATTTTAGTATCTTCTTTTTAATCTATCTGTTAATTAGCTAGACCAGACTTGACTCCCTCCTAGAAAGGCTGAGAGGCCTTCCCATATCCTTATCACCTCTATCCTCATTTTTAGAATATACACTCTGTCCATTGTCCCTGCAACTCTGCCCAAACCCTTACACAGACCATTAACAAGGCCCAAACTCCTTCTCAGACCCGTCTAGACCTCGTCCATAGACTACTGCCCCGACCGATGCCAGCTACAGAGACCACTGCCTTCACCGATGTCGGCAGACTAACCAACGTCAGCGACTGTGATCAGGCTGACAACAACATTTAGGTAAGCATTTGCTTCTATTTCTATTTCAGTCTTTAATCATTTTAGTCTTTTTATCATTCTACCTTTTATCAGACATTATTTTTATCAATCAGTGGGTTGACATCCCTTAAGGAAGTCTTTGTGCTTCTGGGATCAAGCTTTTGCTTGGCATCCCACCATCTCCTCATCTAACGCCTTCTTTATTCTAGTCTCTTTCTTCCACAGGGGTCATCCTCCACAATCAAAGAGGAGTTCCTTCTATTGTATGGATAACGGTGCATAGACTTCATCCAGGTAACATCTAACCTTGACCATTTCTCTTAGTTTCTCATTTCTTCTCTTTGAATGTGAAAGCAAAAATTGTATAGAAACATTCTGGCACGCCCGGTGGGACCCTAAGGTCTTCCTTGGGTTCTTTTCTTTCTTTTTAATATAGGGTGCATTAGGTCTCTCCTTTTCACCTCTTTCTTCTATCTTCCAAAAGACACCATTAGTAGGATTAAAAAGAACTCTTCTTTCTTTTCTTGCATCTTAGACTAGTCAAAAGTCATACTCTTCAACCTCTTCTCACTTATCTTCATATGAACTCACATTTCGACTTGGGCTTAAAACACATTGCATTTCATTTCTACTTGCTTGCATTTCTTAGTCCACATCTAGTAATTACAACCGCATCATGAATTAATCATAGATCACTTTATGTTACACAACCAAATCACTTGCACAAATCAAACATCAAAACTCACCTGAGACAAGGCCCAACTGGGATTTCATCACCCATCGGATACCTTACCCATCCTGGCAATCCCACATGGATTTCATCACCAAGGGGAAAGCCCACTCTATTCTCTGGTAGAGGATAATCTCTAGGGAAAGTATATTTTGGCTAAGCGAGACCAGCTTATCACTGGACTTGTGAAGTGAGGGGAGCTTGCTCCTTAGCACCAGGTCATGTACGGAACCTAACCCAGACTCTTGAGTGCCTAAACAAACCTGAAACCATCCATAGACTACCTCTTCTAGGACCCATTCTAATAGCCAACCTCCCAAACATCACTTTAAGGCATAAGCCAACAAGATTCTAAAAGATGATTCTTAGGATTTAATGCTTAGGATCTGCTTGTGTTCTTCATCTTTTCTATTCTTATCTGCTTGTTTGAGCTAGTGAGGACATTTTCTTCCTTTTTTCCAAGAATCTTCAATTTTTTTGAGTTTCTAGAAACTACAGTCACCAGCATCAGTTTTACCACCGACGTCGACAACCTTTCTTCGCCGTCATCAGTTATCTGACCGACGTCGGCCATCTGTCCCCACCGACATCAGTTTTTCAACCAATGTGGGTCACTGTCACAGTCCTTTTTTTTCTAAAATAGCAGCCTAAAACCCGACCCCTTTTCCTGCCAAAAAAACCACATTCTGAGTTTCTAAAACTAAAAAAACATAGTTTTTGGAACCTAACCCCTCTTGCCTTGAATGGTTTTGACACGCAGTCAAACCAAGGTTCTTCTTGACCACGTGAGACATCAACTACTTCCACCTTCCCCGTCCATAACCAGTCCTATAATGGAGTTCCACTCAGAGACCGAAAGAACTCCTACTCGATCGACACTGACTTAGACCCCCATTATCCCTGAAGGGGACCAAGATTTCAAGAAATTCTTGGACCTCAATATCAAAGCCCTCTAAAACTATCTTGCAAAAAACCCAATGCGAGACCTTTCGGGTGAAGCGGCGACGACATCAACACCATCCACTACCTAGCCTTTTATGATTCAAACCATTACCTCAACCATTAATCCGACCATGGCCAATACACAAAGTTTGGCCTCTCCATCTATTTTTAGACCAACTTCCATCAGGGCTTCATTACCCCCTCAACCACACGCAATTCAACCAAGTTATACATCATACCAGAACTTGATTGTCTCGACTCCACACACTCTTGTGCCCATAAATGCAGGAGTGTCTACCTCCCCTTTTGCTAATGCTACCACGTAACCATCTTTGGTAGTATCTAGTCAACTTATGCCTTCTACCTTCATAACGCAACCACGCTTGGACTCCACTTCTGTCCCAATGACTAGTTATCAATACGTTGCACCCCTACAAGCGCAACCAACTACGTCGTATGCCCCCTCTAGCACCTTTCAAGTGCCCTACAACCTAGGGGGTGCTCCACCCACAAATCCATCAGTAGATATAATCAAAATGCTGATGGATAAAATGTCTAGTCTCGAGACCTCTATTTTTGGTTCACGCAATACCCTCTCATATGAACAAATTTGCAATGAACCCATTCATCCCTCCGTCCTGATACGACTATACCCCAACCAGTGGGAACTTCCTAAATTTACTCACTTCCAGAGTAAGGAAGACCCACAACAACACCTACGAGCATTCAGACATGCTTGTTATCTCATAGCCCATGACGATGCATTACTTCTACGCACGTTCCCCATGTCACTTTTTGGCCCCACCCTTGACTGGTATAACTCTCTTACCAGACATTCTATCTTTTCATTCACTCAACTTGCCCAATTATTTCTCGACCATTTTTCTATCAATATCACCAAACAAGTCTCAATCACAGACCTCTACTCCATCAGGCAATTTGACGATGAATCAATAGTCAATTTTGTCGCCCGTTGGAGAGGCTTGATTAACCAGCTCTCCTTCTCCTTGCCTTAACTTGAGCTCATCGAGCTCTTTTCTCGAGCATGTGCCAGGCACATCTCTTCTACCTTGCGGGTTCAAACATTCCGCACTTTTGATGAAGCTTTCACCATGGCTCGAAAGCTTAAACTCTGCGCCATTGAAGAAGATAAGGTCAAATTGCGTAAAAACAACGCAAAAGCCAATGACCCTTCTTCTTCTAGACCTTCTTCTGCCAATTCCAAATCCAAAGGAATGGCCAACACTATGGTCATTAGATCACCATCTTCAACAACAACTGACCAATCTCAACTTTCTACATCTCCAAGCATCACCAAACAATTCTAACAACGATACATCTAGCGTTCATACACTCCACTTGGAGAATCATACGCTTCCATTTTGGAAAAACTTGTCAAGCAGGGGGTCCTCAATCTCCCTCTAATCCAACCACCTCAATTTGAACTTTTGACAGCCATCCCTACATGGTATAGGGAGGCCAACTTCTGTCACTATCATCGTGTCCATGGCCACGATATCAACAATTGCCAAACCTTCAAAAACATCATCCAAGACATGATCGACAAGGGGGATCTTGTTTTGGATAACCCAAATGCCCCACCCAACCAACACATTGATATCTTCAAACAACCCTTCCCAAACCATCCTCCTACCCAAAACAATGTCCAGACCGTGACTGATAGCTCCCACGAGCATGAAATACACATGGTCAACATGGTCTCACCTCTTATCCTTGACCAACCTCCTTCATAGGTGGAAGAGTCTTCTTCCCCTATTCATCCATCACAGGATGAAGAACTTTCTTCTCCTATTAGTCCTCCATCTACCTCTCTTATATTGGGGGACGCCTTGGCCATACCAATGCCATTAAGCCCACATTCATCCTTCCTCCCACCAATGGAGGACCCTACCTTGCCTACTCCTCAACTACATGTAGAAGGCGCGATCATCCCTGCCATCTATCTGCTTGAGGAGCCACACTCTCCTATTTTTTCTCCACTAAGAGAAGAACCAGTCTCTTCACTCATTTTGACCAAGGAAGACTCAGTCATGGTTTCCTCTTGCCTTTTGCTTGAGATTGCTACATCTCACTCACCTCCATCCACATTCAAACCCAAACCCGCATCTAACCTCGCCTCGCACAATGGTGGCCCTCAACCCAAACCAAAGAAGGCCACTAAACCACACCAGAGGACTCCTCCCCCACCTTCATCATTACCTTCAATTTTGGGCCCGCATCCATCCACTTTAATAGTAGTGCTTCCTACTCCCATACTTCACAGAGGCAAGTCGCCTCCATTATCCCCTCAACCCATCAGACGTATCTTTCCTCCAAAGCATCCAACACCTATCACCACCAAAGTGCCATCTTCACGTGTGGCTACATCACCCACAAAAATGATGGTATGACCAATGCCTCCAATGCCTCCTAAACCAAAGTCATCAACCCCCACTGTAGCAAGACACAGACCCATTAGCAGGTTCTTATGCCTTACTGTTATGGCAATTATTGTAGTCTTCTCATGTCAATCTCCTACCTCTTAAACCATATCAATCTCTCAGACCAAAACCACCCTGATTTGATGACACTCAGATTTGTGCGTATCATCGCACACATGGGCATGACACTGAGCATTGTTGTGCCCTCAAGGTTGTCATTCACCAATGCTTGGAGAAAGATGCCCTTCTTCGTGACCACATCAGCAACAAACCTTCAACACCACCCCACTCATCAACTCTCAGACCAAAACCATCTTGGTTTGACAACTCTAAATTTTGCCACTATCATCACACCCTGGGACATGACACTAAGTGTTGTTGTGCTCTTAACATTGTCATTTGTCAACACTAGAAAATGGATACCCTTCTCATCAAGGATCCTCTTGACCACCCCTTTGACAAAGCATCAACACCGACCCATGCTTCTCAAACCTCATCACCTAAATTGAGATCTCCACTCCAGACTATGGTCCCTTTGTCGCCTTTAACCCCCTTATTCGACATCAACATAGTCAATCTGACCACCAAGCCTCAACAGACCTTGACCAATCTATCAAACATTCTTCCCAGCCATTAGGGGAATTCAATGCTCATCCAAGCCTCGACCAACCCTTCAACCCAGTCTCGACCAAATATCAATCACTCTTTTAATCCTAAACCTCGTCTAGGCCTCAACCAAGCCTCAACCATGTCTCGACCAAACAAGCATTGACCTGACCTCAACCAAATATTCAACCCAACCATTGACCAAATACCAATCTTGACCTATCCTTGACCAAACATTCAACCCAACCATTGACCAATCATCGACCAAGTGTCCATCGACCTGACCCTCGACCAAACATTCAACCGACCTCGACCAAACATCTAACCACTCTCGACCAATCATCAACCATATATCAACCAACTTCACATCCAACATCAATCAACACGTGACCAATTTGGAAAGAGGCAAATGGGGCAAATTTGCTCCTAATTGACTTAGACCTTATCATAAACGCGCAAGCATGGCCCAGGGACTTATCAAAATCTGAGCCCTTTTTATGCCTTGCATCTTTGACCATTCTACTATTAGTCGAGTACTTGATCACTTGACATTTTACTTGAGCTCGTCCCTTGAGCAACCCTCTATCCTCGTCATTCCTATTCCTTTCGACCCCTTTTTCTCAACATTCGTCAACCCTTTTGTCAAGCATGAATGCTTTGTCCTAATAAAAGGAACCCTTAAACCTCTAGAGGCTTGTCCATGGCTAAAAAATTTAGTCAATAAAACATGGACTACCTATCATATCAAAGGTCATAAACTCTAAATGTAGACTGCTCCCTCGAAGGACAACTACATAGTTGTTGTATTTACTAGACTGGTCCCTTGAAGGATAGCTAGGCCAAGTCATATCAAAAGCATTTAAAGAAAAATATAGACCACTCCCTCGAAGGATGGCTATGACTAAATCTTGCTACAAACAACACTTTTTCAAAAGCTTCCTGCATCGATCAGCTTCACATATATGACCACAAAGCAAAGTAACATCCCTATGTGGACTTCTCGCATCGATCAGTCCACCCAAAAAAAAAAAACATTGACTGACAAGTTATTAAAGTCATAGACATCCCTATAGTCATTTTTGGGTCACCTATAAAAGGGGCAAGGTTCTTCCTACCACAAAAGGGTTACCCCATCCTCTCCTATCACATATCCAACCTATCACCCTAACATACTCAAGGGACTTCAAGCTCACTTAATGTCAAGTGATTCGATTACTTCTCTAGCACAACCCATGGTCAACGACACAATGCATAAATGGGGATTTTATTCTAACAACCCCTATTTATGCTCTCATTTTGGTCCTTGTTAATGAAAGAGCAATTTGCCTTTCACTTCTTTTTCACACTCTGGTCACATTCAAACTTCATCACTTGTCAAACCCAATCAACTCAACACTTTTTCAGACCACTCATATAGCCTATTCACACTAGTTTCTATGGACACCAATACACATGGAGACTATGGACTACATAATTTATGTCTGGCATAAACCATTACTTGCTGGTGCATAAATAGACTCAATTCATTTTTAGCATACATCCATCACGAATATGGAAAATTGCTAAGGATGAAAGACCCCTTAACTAATGTTACAGAATACACCATTTGGAAAAGGCTGTAACATCTTCTTTATCTTCATCATTTCGACACATGACCAAACCAACCTATCGACCTCTTTGACCCCCCAATCTGAACTACATTGGTATGAGGCCCTAAGACTGGGGCTATGTAGGCAGCACTCAGATGATACGACGTCTTCTGGGGTTAGCTTGACCACCCTCATTTTTTCATCTCTCTGATGGACAAACCATTCCTCCCTTTGACCATGACCTAACCTCGACCAAGACCAATCTATAACTTTGACCCTTTTCCTCCCTTTTAGGGAGAACTACATTGGCCTGAGGCCCTTCCATTGGGGCTATGTAGGCAGCACTCAGTCTTCTGGGGTTAGCTCAGCCACATTCCTTCGTCTATCCATCCACCTCGACCAATGACCTTGGAGATCAGGACTATCTCCTCAGACTTCAACCTCAACCACTTCTAAGACAACGTTGCCTTGGTTGTTTTTGCATGTATGTTACCTCGCGAATGGTTAGCAAAATTGTTCGCAACCCATATTTTAACCTTCACAAGTATAGGATCACAAGCCGGTTGATCCCCACTACTTGTGACATTTTCATGTTTCCAAGAGCACTTCCTGAGCCTAAGATACTTGGAACACGATGAACATTAGAGCTTTAGCTTTGATTGAATAACCCGATCAGCTATAACTAATGTTGGGGCCTGGTTACTTCAATTTTGGCACTCCTTGACCCTGACCTGCGACAATTTAACCTGACCATCTTGTGAAGTGGTATACGCACAATCACAACTTTTATAGCATTCACACTCCATCTTCACCATTTTCATCCACTCTCTGTCAAATTGGAATTCAATTTTAGGTTCCCTTCCTTTGACTCTCGCTTTGAGGGGGAATACCTGATCCCACATCTAGTGCAATCACCCTCCTATTTTTGTCTTGCAGTTCACTTGAACAACTAACAAGACAAAATCAACCTTATCCCACACCTGGGGAAACCAACTCCTATTTTTGTCTTTCAATTCATCCAGAACAACCAACAAGACAAAAAGGGGCAAATGTAGACACCGAAATTGTGTCTACTCCCTTGATCATCCTCCTCATCCTCTCCCCCCTTGGTCCCCTTCATCCCATTTCACTTAACCACTCCTAACCCCCTACACACTTATTAATTTAAAATAATTAGCTATTTTAAATTAATAAAATCCCTTTTCTCTCTCCTCATGCCACCTCACACCTCTCCTAGGATCCCCTTCCTTGGATTCTCTTCATTTCTCCCATGCCTTAATGACCTAAACCCCATTCATGACCCCCATTTCATTCTCCCACGCCTCATTTAAACCCCTCTCGACCATTTTCCCATGAACCTAGACCATGGCGGCTTGTAAGAATGGGTAGAGGACTAAAATTAGCCTCTATCTCCATTCTGCAGCCACTGACGTCAGTCATTAAGCGGCTGACGTTGGTAGTTCTGCCAGCGTCGGCAGCCTTCAAAGCTGCATTCAGCTCCCCGGATGTAGGATCTTCACTCTCTCGCATCCCATTTTTCAATCTTTGCATCTACTCTTTCAATCTGAATTTTCAACCTTCAACAATCAGCCAATCTTCCAGTCTTTAATCTACCAGACCTCTCACTCTCTCTCTCATAGGGCTTCTGCACTAGCTACAATAATAATAGGGACTCTGCATCAGTCTTCTACATCAACAATAGGTACAAGCACCAACAACATTCCTTCTCTAGCAGGTATGAGGTAAGTATTTGCTACTGTTTCATTTCAGTATCTTCTTTTTAATCTATCTATTAATCAGCTAGACCAAACTTGACTCCCTCCTGGAAAGGCTAAGAGGCCTTCCCATATCCTTATCACCTCTATCCTCATTTTCAAAATATACACTCTGTCCATTGTCCCTGCAACTCTACCCAGACCCTTTCACAGACCATTAACAAGGCCCAAACTCCTTCTCAGACCCGTCCACAGACCATAAAACCCATCTAGACCCGTCTAGACCTTGTCCACAGACTACTGCCCCGACCGACACCGGTCACAGACACCACTACCTTCACCGATGTCAACAGACTAACTGACATTGGTAGACCTTGACAAATGACATTAGCAGACTAACCGACATCAATGACTATGATCAGGCCGACATCAGCATTCAGGTAAGCATTTGCTTCTATTTTTGTTTCAGTCTTTAATCATTTTAGTCTTTTTATCATTCTACCTTTTATCAGACATTATTTTTATCAATCAGTGGGTTGACATCCCTTAAGGAAGTCTTTGTGCTTCTGGGATCAAGCTTTTTCTTGTCAGCCCACCATCTCCTCATCTAACACCTTCTTTGTTCTAGTCTCTTTCTTCCACAGGTGTCATCCTCCACAACTAAAGAGGAGTTCCTTCTATCGTCTGGATAACGGTGCGCAGACTTCATCCAGGTAACATCTAACCTTGACCATTTCTCTTAGTTTCTCATTTCTTCTCTTTGAATGTGAAAGCAAAAATTGTATAGAAACAAATACATATACTTGAGTGGGTTAGTGTTAATTATGATAAAGGTTTTATGCTTAATAAGGTAGTGACAGATTTTGGAAGCCATAAAGACTAAGGTGAGGCATAGTTTCTCGGTATGGGTATATCAAGTTTCATAATCTATAATTATTTGACTTATATAGTAGATTTTTTACTCTTTGTGTCGATTATCATGGCCCTTAAGGAATGGTCTATGACATAAATTTAGAGGTAAAAGCATTGGTCCTCTTTTCGAGGAACAAGAACAAGTAGGGAAACAAGGTATTCTTTAAGTGAGTCAAAGGCCTTTTGACAGTATTTGTTCCACTTAAAAGGAGATATTCTTCTTAAGGAGGTGATGGAAAGGCTAACATCTATCATATAATTGAGAGATGAAGTGGTGAATGGATTGGATCTTCCCCTACAAACTATGGAGTTACTTGAGGTTAGTCAGAAGAGGCATGTCAAGGATTGCCTTGATTTTAGTGGGATCAACTTTTATTCTATAGAGAGAGACAATAAATTCAAGAATATTTCTTGATAAGACCCAAAATATGCACTTATTAGGGTTAAGGTGGGCATGGGAGTGGATAAGGCATTCAAAAATAACCTTAAGAATTGCCAAATGATCCTTATGACATTTTGAATTTCTCAAGAGGTCATCCATGTAGTCCTCTATGGTTTTATGAATAAGTTCATGACATGTTGGTAAGTTACATCAATGTTATTTAGACCAAAAGGCATGACCCTATAGCAGAAGGTTTCTCATGGGTGATAAAGGTAGTTTTATGTTGATCTTCTAGGGTAATCAAGATCTAATTATAGCCTGAGAACCCATCCATAAGAGATAACATCTCATGGCCAGCCATAAGATCAATAAGTTGTTCAAGGCTTGGCAAAGGGAAGTAATATTTTGGACAAGCAAGGTTAAGATCATGGAGGTCAATGTAAATATGAAGTTCCCCTATTTCTTTGGTAATAATAATAACATTCAAAACCCATTAGGGATAATCATTGGATTGAATGAAGTTGACAGATAAGAGGCACTGAAGCTCTTCTTTGATAAAAAGGGTTATATGAGGGTATATCCTTCAAGGATTTTAATTAATAGTCTTGGCATCAAGTGTGATAATGATGTTATGGTTGACTATGGAAGGGTTGATTCCTAATATGTCATTGTAAGACCAAGCAAATGCTATACTACGGTCTCAAATAAAGGAAGAGAAATCCTGACACTCTAAGGAATCTAAGGATTGGCCAATTTTGACTATGTGGGGGCTATCATGAGTGCCTAAGTTGACTTCAATAGTGTCTTTTTTCAACATGGTTTAATTCTTGAGAGGAAGGGATTTGTGAATGGGAAAATCTTCATCACCAAGATGGGTGAGAACAGAATCATCATCCTGACACTAAATAATATTAATGGTAGGAGAATCATCTTCTACCATCTCAAGATGAGTTAGAGGAATGGTTTTGGTTTCCCCATACTTTTGATAAGTTAGGGGTCCCAAATTAATCATATTGATAAAAAAAATTAGAAGGAATAATATTAGATCTTTAGATTTCAAAGGAGATGGGGTTGGAGAGGATAGGATTTCTTCCTCAATTATGGTGACAAAGGGTGGGTTGGTTGGCTCTTCTAGTGGAATGAAACCAAGACCAAATAATTCATGAGGTTTTTGGTTCTTTCATGGTATCAACTCATGTGGTCCATATTCATAGTGACCTAAACCAAATCCATTCCAAGCACACAAATAAAGTTATCTCTTGGAAAAATCTATTTTATCCAATTAAGATAAATCGAAGGTGAATGGTTTAGTTGAAGAGGAGGCAATGGAGGTAGAAAGTGGTTGATCAAGTCCTCCATAGACAAGGTTGGTTTTTTAATTGGGAGGCTTGAAGAGATTAATGGTTCTAATGTTGTAATCATAACTAGGATATTGGTCAAGATTCCCATACTTTTGGGGAGTAGGGAAGGCATCTAAGGTCAATAAGTGATACTCCCTAAGTGAGAGGTGTTGGACTGTTAATTTTGAGGGGTCCTTCATGGGGATCTCGAAAGAAGGTATGGAATAAATGGTAGAGGCTTAGTTAATGGAAGAATAAGGGGATGCATCCTAGATAGGGATGAGAACATCATTAGGATGGTAATTCATATTGCATGAGTTGAAAGAACTACGGTTAGTAGGTATAACATAAACTTGACCTCATACTCAAACTTGATATCTTGATGTAAGGTGGATGGTACATATCCCATAGAACAAATCTAAGGTCATCCAAGCAAAAAATTATATTGGAACTCTCCTTCTACCACATAGAAGAGCTCAATAAGAGTGCAAGGTCTCTAATGAATATAAAGGATGACTATCCCTAAGGTTGTTACCATAGTATCATTGAAATATCAGAGCATCATTGTAGTTTCTAACATGATGTTCTCTATTAGTTTAAATTGGTCATATGCATGGGAGTAAATAACATTAATGTTGAATCCACCATCAATCATAACCCTCTTGATATGGGCTTGGTCGATGTGAGCGGTAATGGAAAGGGGAGGATTAGGATTATCTAGATGAATAAGGGTTATCTCCAAATCCTAGAATGTAACAAGGGTGGAAAGTTGAAGGGCTCTAATGAAGGTTGCTAGAGGTTATGGATCTTCAAGTTGAACCTCTATATATTGTAAGGACTCCATCATTACCTGACAATGTTGGGGTGAGGTATTTGTTTCAGTGAATTTTTACTTATTATTTTGGAAATGGAAAAGAAGAAATTAAGTATGGGTATGGTTGAAAACCTGATTGATTATGCACACATTGAATCAAAAAATTATGAATATCTCATCTTTGGCTTGGGAGGATGACCTAAAAATAAGAAATCACTAAAAACAAACTTATTTATTAGACAGATAGTTGAATGGATTGCCTAGCGATAACTAGATCCTAGAAGCAATAGCTTTCTTAAGGGTTGTCAATCCACATGTTTTAAATAATTAAGTTCATAAATGGAATATAAGGTACTTGCATTAATAATCAAAAGGTAATGAAACTAAGTATAAGAATGCTTACATAAGAAATATGCTATAAATGACTAAAATGTAAATAAGATAATTAATACTAGTGTTAGATGGTTAGGGTATGCTTCTAAAAATTAGACAGGGGTCTATGAACAAGCAAGAACATAGAAAGTTATGTTTAGTTGGGGGTAGATAGGTAAAAACAACTTGTTGGTTTTGACTACCTTTGTGACTGTCAGTGGTTGGGATGACCATTAGTGGTTAATTTGACCATCGGTGGTCAGAGTGACCATTGGTGATTAGATAGACCATTAGCAGTTGAGTCAACCACTGATGGTTATTATATGTAGATTTGGGTTGGTGATTTGGTTGATTGACAAGATCCAAAAGATGGATTTTGAGAGATGGGTAAGACCTAGGTTGATTAAGAAATGGAAATGAAGTAAATGAATATTGAGAAAAAATTACTTATCTTACTAGAAGTCATTTAGGTGGATGGTTGAGGTAGTTAACCTATTGGCAGAATCTAGCTTAATTCCAGTAGAGTAACAGTACTTGAGGACTTGGTGGAGAGGCAACAACAAGTTGGCTCTCTGATATGATTTCTAGATTATTGTATCAATGATACTAGTTGACTTTCAAAAAATAAACTCCTTGATGCTCAAGCTCTTGATAATGATTGCAAATGGATCTCACCTTCCAGCCCTTCTCTTCTTATAGGCATAAGCAAGAGGTGGAAGTGAAGGTTCAATTGGACTATCTAATTATAACTCATTCATGAAATGGTTTGAACATGAACTTAGAAAAGTTATATTTAGAAAAATAAGGTGGGTGGCTTGCATGTTGGTTGTTAAGTTGGTGGACCTTGACCATTGGTGGTCAACCTAACCATCAGTGATTGAGGGTAAAGGGTAAAAAGTGGGTAAAGGTTAGGTTAAGCTAATTAAGTCAAACTAACTACAGGTTAGGATTGGATATGGGTTAGAGGTTTGAACGGTCCAAATGGGGTCCTAAGGAGGTTAAGGGGTACTTTAATGCTTGGAATCATGGTGTGAAGATTTATGGTGTCTACATTTTCCCCCTTTTTATTGTGTGGCTTTGAATTAACTAGATGCAAAACAAAAACTAATGTTGGTCAAATTTCTATTGATTGCCTTGAGTATGGTAAGAGGTGTTTCCCAGGTATGGGTTTGATAGGGTGAGTGAGGCTGATGATAAAGCTAGACATCATAAAGGTGGATGATAATCTTAGGAACTGAAGCACAAACATGCATGTGAAGTGTGACAAAAGGTGTGATAGCCAAGATCATAAAAAGACAAGGTTTTCATAATTGATAAAAATAAAGGTTAGTCATAAAAATACAAGTGATCAGTGTAATATATGACCATAATTAGGTGTGGTGGCTGGGTACACTTATTAGTCTCCTAGACAAGGTTAGTGTTTCTATGGGTATCCAAGGCAAGAAGTGATCTCGGTGAAAACACAAATGGGTCAAGTTTCACAAGTATCTAAGGTAAGAAGTACTCCCAAAAAGACACGAGCAAGTCATTTAAGTGTGAGGTGGCATGAATTCAAAAAGGATCAACATGGAAATGTTGTTACTACAGTCAAAATATCAAGTAAAAGGTGTCACAAAATACATGTTAGTTGGGCCAAAATAGACCAATGGTGATATGACAGGGTTTGGTGGGATAAGAATAATATCCATGGGTGGGTTTGGGTTTGTGGGGGAAGGTAACTCTAAAAATATAGAACTTAGGTGTGGGTGCCTAAAAAATTTAAAATGTGGGTTCCTGATAATCGATAGTTAGGGGCTCCTAAGATCAACCATTGATGGTTAGGGGGAAACCCTAAAAGGCTAGAATATAAAAAGTAAAAATGAAAAGTCATTTTCAATTTTGAAAATTGACTTCCACATTTTTTGTGTTGTAGGTGATTTGGATTTTTTTAAGTGAGAGTAATGATGAGGGTTGACTGAGTGTTGAGTTGAGCTAGTGTTTATTTATTGGTTAGAGGCACGTGCTAAGGTGATATCTTAGGATCAAGATGTAGGGTAGATGAGGATGCAACCAAGAAATTGGACATGACCTTTGTTCATGACATAGGTCAAGTAATGAGGTAGGGGGTGCTTTAATTTTTTGAATTCTAGTTGAGTTTTCTATTGTGAAGTTGAATTTGGTTGTTGGGTAGGGTTTTTGGTAGGGTTTTACCTTGATTTAGGTTTTGGGTAAAATTAGGAAATTTAGTGGTTAAAATTTAAAATTGAGAGAGGATTTGGGTTGGGGGTAGGGTAGAGGGTAGGGTTAAGTAGTTTTTCTATTAAATTTGGATGATTTGATGAGTTTTAGGGATGGTAGCTTTAGGTAGTTTCACCATTGATAGTCACACATAGTGACTGCTGATGGTCAGTATTGACTGTCGATGGTCAACCACTGAAGTAATAAGCTCACTTGACCATTGGTGGTCATAAGGACCATCGGTGATTGAGTGACTAGGGTAGAAATTTAAATAAAAATATATAGAACAAATGTTTGTAAAATGTTTGAAAGGGGTAAAAGGTAGGTAAAATGCCAAGTGTAAGTTAGGAGGGAAGTATTGAAATGTTTATTGATTGGGGTAGGTGTTTTAGAATTAGTTTGAGAATGTTTGTAGGAATTATAAGGTTAGTATTTTAGGTGGGTATAGGTTGAAAACTAAGTTAATTTGGTAAAATAAAATAAAAACATGGGTGGTGGTAAGGGTAAAGTAGGTAATCATAATGGGTAGTGGTTGAAAGATGAGTGAAGTGTCACATCATGAGAAATGGCAATGAAAAACTAAGTGTGTATGTTAACCTTAATTTTTTAGGCATAAGATCAGATCCAAATGAGGGATTGAGTTCTAAGGATTTTTGTAGATATCCATGGAGGGATAACTAGGGATGATTAGGATCACGTGGAGGTCGGCCTCAGAGCCATAATGCACTATCAGCATGTGCCATGAGATATGGTAATGATTGTGGCCCTCATTGAAAGATGAGATATGGTAATGAATACCTTCCTCTTGTCAATGGGAGATATGACCTTCCTTCTAGAGGATGTTCATAAGATTACACGACTGCCCATTTGGGGGGCACTGATATATCACATAGAGAGCAAAGAGAGGGATGAGCAGATGTAACTTCTATTTGGAGAGGATCAGACCCATGCTAGGTGGTATTTTGGTGGTTTTGGGTATAGGCCATTGTACTAGAGGGATCTAGATGAGAGATACTTGATGACCATGATGATGATGGTAATTTCCTATTTTACATTGCTAGATTTAAGCAATGGCTATTTGCCTTATCTACTGTTGGGTGTGTTGGTGGAAATGCTACTTATCAAGATAGCATTTAGGTGGGTACCAATTTTGTTGGTTTAAATATATAGAAAGGTATGGGGTTTTTGAGGACATAGATGGTATGGTATCAATGTGGGGTTTATGTTGTATTACTAGGCATATGAGCACATCAAGGCTTTGAGACCACTAGGGCTACTGTGAGAGGGATACACCTAGATACACTTTATAGTGGGCTTAATATGGTAGGGAGATTATGCACTAATAGGGTTTGAAGGAGTTGTGAGAGAGATTGACTAGTTCTAAAATGCATTAGAGGGTCTGGTTGTTGAGGATGTTATCTGGAGGCCATATTTTTTTTTATGTGGGCCCATTACACTCAGTATATACTATCATTGTAGATATGGAGGTGGATTTATGGTAGGAGGGATGGTGAGATGGATCTCATCCCCATCGATAGAGTTCAAAAGCAGTATGGCCTAGTGTAGTGGATCTTAGCACTATTCCTAAGGTATAAGTAAGAGGATGTAGAGTTTTTATTACTTGAGCCACAACTAAAAGAGGTGGGCCTAGATCATGAGGAGATACCTATCAGAGTAGGGTTTGATGATGAAAGTGTTATTCCTAGCTATCTAGCATGGTACTAGGCCTTATATGCAACAACTAATTTTGGTTAGGATGATGGAGGTTAGCAAGCCATGGATGTAGATCTAGCAAGTGGGGGGACACAGGTGTAGGTGTAAGGAGGTGATGGGCATGTAGGGGCAACATTGGTTGTTGCATAAGCATAGATTATAGGGTTATAGAAATAGGTGGCCACCTTACAAGGCTAGATTATGTCATTACAAGGTCAGGTTACCACATTGATAGGTGAGAGAGATCAAGCAAGGACATCTCTAGGTCTGGTGACCCAAAATAGGGACACACTAAGGTAGAGAGAAGGAGGAGCAACAACAAAACAAGTAGCACCACTAGGTTTTACCTCTACAACATAATACCTAACTATGGTAGAATATCTATGGTACTATGAGGCTATTATTTTGGCACAGTGTCCAGATGAGCCCCAATGGGGTGAGTATAGAGCTAACTTAGTAGGTGGGGTAGTTTTGGTGACTCCAAGTCAATGGGTCATGTTGATGGGGGCACATACAAGCATCCTAGGAGGACAAACACTATATGGTAGTGGTAGCATAGGTAGAGCCAGTGGTAGTGGTGCCTTGGGGGCATGATATGTTATGTTATGACATATAGATATAGATGTATATGATTTTGATACCAACCTATGTGTCTAAGTAGTAAGATGTACATGCATTGAGAGGGAAGATATATATTACCACATGTATTATATATTTTGAGGACATGATGTATATTTGACTTATAAGCTATATATGTGATCTTTGTTTATGTGCATATTCATGGTTTGGCTTGTATTTGGTGTTTATTGCTTATTACATGGTGTTTACATTGCTTATAGATTATGTTTATGTTATGGTTTTGTAGACACTGATATATGCTTAGCTAGACATGAGATGTTTTTGGTTTATGGTTATGCTTCCTGATTGATTATGACATGTTAATTTTTAAATGAGTAGTTGGATTTCATTATATTTAGACATGTGGTAGAAAATAGATGATCACTTTAAATGTTTATGGATATGATTATCATGTTTGCTATGGCTATGCTTATGGTTAATGTTTATGCTTGTCAATGTTTATGAGAGAACACATGGGGTGGTTTAATTAACATGGGATGGAAGAATAAAGAACATAACTAAGAGATCAATTCCATAATAGAAATAACAACTAGTCATGATAGGATAAGAAGAGGGCACGATGCTTCTTCATTGATAAGGACTAGAACAAAACCAAAGTTAGATTGATTTAATGAACATAAACCCTTCTAATGCTTCACATTTGCATGCATTAGTTGGTTATAAAGGTGTCTTGACCACATAATGTCAAGTAAGCTTAAAAATCCCTTGCATATAGTGTATAAAGGGGGGATAGATGGAAATGGAACCATATTTTGAGACTAACATGCTTCTTATATAGGTGTCCAAAGAACCAAGATAAAAAAAGCCTATGCCAAAATAGTGTAGACTAATCGATACGGGAAGTCTACTTGTGAAAGTTTATTATAGCTTCCACCTTATAATGTTGTTTGAGAGCTGATTGTGGTTTTACAAATTAGGTTACTTTTTCTATGATTTTGATAATGGGTTTTTTATTGATTGATGTATGTGAGAAGTTAATTGATGTAGCAAGCTTCCAAAAAAAATTATGCTTTTGACAAAATGCTTGACTCAGCCATCCTTCAAGGGAGTGGTCTAAGTTTACTATCTTTGTTTAATGCATTTGATATATATCCTTCAAGGGAGCAATCCACCTTATGTGTATGAAATTTTAGATATGATTATGTAGTTATATTTTAAGGGAGTAGTTTGAAAATGCTTAGGAATGACCCAATATTGATATTGGTGTGGATTTTGCTTATTTATTGCTTTGACTTTGCTTGACATAGATTTGCTTAGGATAACTTAGTGGCTTGCCTTTATGAAGGTAAAACTAGAAGCCCAAGAAGGTTGATCAGGTGTAAAAGAGGTTTATGTGACAAAGATCATGGGGATCCATCTTGAAGGGGTAGAAAGTACCATGATAACCATGCTATGGTACAGTTATGGTACCCATTGTTCAATATAAGGCTATGATGGTGACAAATAATCACATGATTTGGTTATAATTTGTTTCCCCTAGACTAGGGAGATGGGATATAGGTAGGTAGCAATAAATGAGCTTAAGTTAGACAAAATGTGGACTTGATCCTTAACAAAAGAATAGAGGTAGATGCAAAGCATTTAGAGGCTTAGGTTATGGGTAGCCTTCAAGAGAAGATAATTGATAATCCCCTGATCTATACTTGTGGGTTATGATATAAGGTCTAAGCTAATTGAAGGTAAACTTGTCTTACTTGTTTTTCTCCATATTAGTGACATGTTGATTTTCCTTTAGGATGAGGTCTCTAATGTTGAATTATTGCACTTTAAGGTGTTTGTTATAGGCATGCTTGATGTAGCCTTATAGGCAAGGGATACTCAATAATGCTCATCGAGTAGCTCAAGTTGGGCTAAATGATGTCGATGATAATCATCCTCAAAATGGCCTCTGCTCCAAACACAATATAAAATGGGTTAGCACCCATAAGGATTCTAATGCTAGTGTGATATGCCCACAAGGCAAAGGGGATGTGATCCCAACTAGATGCATTGACCATTTTAGTTAGCTTGTTATTAAGAATTTTGTTAGAGGCTTCTACCTATCCCTTCAATTATGGGTGATAGGGTGAGGAGAAGCTTAACTTAATGCAAAATTCATCACATAGACCTTGAAATTTCTTATTTTTAAAAGATTTACCATTGTCAGTGATAATCATATGAGGAACACCGAAGTTATAAATGATGTGATGGTTGATAAAGTCAATATTTTTTTCTACTTTGGTTGAGACGAGAGGAATAACTTCTACCCACTTGGTAAAATATTTAGTCACAATGATGATAGAGTGGTGTCACTATGATTAATGGGGGTTAGTTTCACCAATAAGGTCTAGACCCCATTGTGAGAAGGGCCAAAAATTAGTGGATACCTGAACACTATGGTTAGGTGCATGATGCAAATTAACATGTTATTGACATTTGAAACACTTTTTCACATAGTCACAATAGTCTTGGTTAATGGTAGGCTAGTAATAACTAAGGTAAAGGATACAATTATTTATAGTGAGGCCACTAAAGTGGCCTCCATAGATTCCATCATGCATTTCCTTGATTTTTTTAGAGGCTTATTGACTGCATAGGCAAATGAAGAGGAGACCATCGAAGCCATGCTTATAAATAATTCCCCCCATAATGGTATAATGAGAGGTACTCTATATAAATTCTCTTTAAGCATTCTTAGAGAGGTCAGAAGGAACTATGCCAAGGTTAATATAGTCGAAGGTTTGTTGATGCCAAAGGTTAGGTTGGGTCTTCTTGACATTGAAAATGGTGGGAGAATCTAGTTTGACATAGGAAGGCTAGGTGAGTCTATGGATACAAATGGATAGCAAAGATTTTGAGGGTACAGATGGTATCTATGAGGGAAAAGAAGCCATGGTGTTGGAAAACTTAATAGTAGATCATGGGGTTGATTAGATGTGGTAGTGTTTAAATGATGATAAGAGTTCATCAACTAGTTTCTTGTACTATTGTAAGACATCATTCTTACATTGTTAAGAGTCATTGATTTGATTAACCACAAGTTGGGAGTCACCAAATATATTGATTGTTATGACTCTTAGGGCTAAGGTAGTTTGAAGGCCTATCACTAGGGATTCATACTCAGCCATATTATTGGTATATTCAAAATCAAGCTTGAAGGATAGAGGGAGAGGTTTACCGTCAAAAGGGATCAGGATGATTACTACTCTTTCACCACATTAACACTTTCATCCATAAAATAACATGGTGACTTGATAGGTGAAATACGATTGAGAGAGAGCTATTATGGACTCATTAGGGAACTCAATAAGAGGAGGTTAGTTGTCTACTAAAGGTTCCTTAGCCAAATGGTCAGTAATGACTTACCTTTAATTAAGTTTTGCTAAAGGAACTCAAGGTCAAACTCTAATAAGAGAATGAGCCACTTGTCCATATAATAATTTTGGTATGGCTTGGAGTGCATGTACTTGAGTGGGTTGGTGTTATTTATGACATAAATTTTATGGTTAGGAAGGTAGTGGTGAATTTTGGTGGCCATGAAGACTAAAGTCAAGCAAAGTTTCTCTGTATGGGTATACTGAGTCTTGTACTCTACAACCATGTGGCTATTTTAGTGTTATAACCTAGATAAACACCCTTTGAGGATATTTCAAGGATCTCCTCATCCAAGTGGCACAATGGAATCACTTTTAGGCTTGTGGGTAGTCTAAGGAATGAGGTGAATCTCTAGATAGGGCTAGCTCCCTTGATGTACCACTTGACTACAACTACTAATAACTCTTAGCGGTGAAAAGGGAGAGAAATAACTGAAAGTAAATCTAAAATAATGGAGGTGATACAAAAAATAGGTTGATGACATCCAACCACATGTATGTGACACTTAAGACTAAGCAATAGACCAAACATGAACTTTCCCGATCTACAATTTCTTACATCAATGTTGCATTATGAGGTCAAGATGAACATATAGGATAAGAGGACTGGAAAAGAAGAATTGAATGGAATTGATGAAGAGAAAAACTCACTTAGTCCTTTATATATCTCAATAACACTTCACATGCCTTGCAAGGAGAAGTTTCCTAACTGCAAATAGGTTGTAAGAATGAGTTAGCATGCTAAGGAAACAAAAATATAACTTAAGAAAAATAAATAATTAAAATACAAACACTAATTAAAGTCATAGAAGAGGTAAAACTTAGTCATTTTATTGATCAAAATGTGTATAATTGAGCAGGGATTCACTATACTCAAGTGGAGCATAGAATACAATGCCAAAATGGCCAACTCTTATAGAGTTTGAGAGAGAGAGAAAGAGAGAAGTCCAAGGATCACTAGGACACTTTTAAAGATAATAATTTCATTTATCCATACATGGAAATATTAAATGGGTATAACCATGCAATATTAGGGTAACAAGTGTCAATCCAAGTCATCCAAGTTAGGCAAAATAGCACAAAACTCCTTTTGCACAAAAAAATTGCCTTCATGATTAGGCCTATTTGAACATATTATAACTGATACAAGGTAGGTCAAATGATTGGAATGAAATTTTAGGATCTTATAAATGATTTTCCATGAATTGGTTGCATTCTTGGCCTTTTAGAATCAACTAAAAAGGAGCCATCATCATTTGTTATCCTAAAAATTTCCTTTTCATGAACCCTGCACACTTGGCCTCAAAATTGGCATCATTTATCCATGAAAATACATGGTATTTAATGAGTTTAAATTTTAAATACTCTCCATGGCCTTGGAATAATCAAGGGAACCTTAAAATCACTTCAAGTGAAGCTTTCCTCTCTTCTCTCTAGCTTGCTCAATAGTCCAGTTTTGACTGGATGAAAGTAAGGACTTAGTTGGGGTAATTAGAGATTGATTCATGAAATTAAATTAATATTATGGGTTATATTAGTTGTAAATATTCCACCCAATTTTTTTCATCTCCTAATTCATCTTGTAGCCTACACAACACAAAAAATAGTGATAAAAATCATGTTTCTATCCCTATCCATATAATTTTGTACATATAATTTCATGGGAAGGAGATTGGGTGAGTAATATTAAAATTCAAATAGGTTTATTGACTACAATATTCCTTTATATTATATTTACAACTCCACTTCCCAAGACTAGTCATGGTTGAGGGTTTGCAAGGGTTCTAGAGTAGTTTTGAGTCTTAACGATTGTTCATAAAATTGGGACATACAACTTGAGAAAAATTCCAATAATGTGGCCTATAGGACCCATGATAACATCCCATAACTCCTTTGTATCCCATGCATATCCTCATGAAAGATGTGAGCATTGGAAAATGGCTTATCGTGCTTATTTTCGCTATTTTGCACAAGTTTGAACTATTTTTTAAAGTCCAAAATGACTTTCTCTAGTTTTATCTACACACAAATAGCTTGGAAACCTTTTTTTATCTTAAAAACATACTCCACCATATTAAAATTTATATACCATGCCATAAATGTGATAGGTTCCTTATTTGGCCACTAGATTTAGCCATGCCCAAGAGTCCTAATTGTACTTTACAGTTCTAGATGAATTTTGATAAATTTCCCTACCTTCCAATAGTCTCATCACATGAATTATGACCCATAAAAAATGTTTCATAAATATAGAAATTTATCATGAGATTGGGAAAGAAGTTGACCTGTTGTTTGCCTTTAGGCATGATCCTTTCTTAACAAGCTTAACTACAAACTTAGGTAAAAATGACCCTCCTAGATTTTTTACATGAAAAGTGAGATTTTTAACACACCTATAATGACATTAGAATCATGTTATAATGAACTATAATTCTCATTTCAAGTTATAAGTGTAATTAACTCTTTGTTTGGGCATTAAGCCTAATTATGCTTGAGGAGATTTGACTATAAACATGATGGTTTGAAGTACCTTGTATATTTTTTTCCTCTCTTTTATTAACTTACATGATTTAATTAGGTGTTTTATATCTTTTTCAACAAATTTTTGAAGTCTCTACACCCTCTAGCTTCATCTTTTGTCAATCTCCCTCAAATCTACTAGGGTTTGCATTAGGGGGAAGTATCCCCTATTTGAGATAAAATAGGGGGTGCTTCCCCTATTTTTGTGACCAAAAAAACACTTTAATAAGATTATTAAAGTTCCCATAATGATCTAAACAAAATTTTATCTCTTGATTAGGTCATATGACCCCTTAACTCACCCAAACACAAGATAGACTTATGCAAAGGCCTGTGTATAGGGTTTGCTTCTCATGGATTGAGTTTAACTTAGTATGCATGGTTTATATAAATTAGGTATATTTTCATGTTCATGATCACAATATAATTTCTTATGCTTTATTAAGGCCCCTACTCTTCATGTCATGAAGAATGTCAATTATCAAGGACTTTTTTATTTAATTCACTACGTTATCTAGAAACCCAATCTAGACTGACCCTTTGAAAGTATGTATGAGCTCATTTGGGCTTGTAAAAATATGTTTTAGAAATTTATATTATAATATATAATTATTTCACAAGGATTTGTATTCACTTATTCATCTTGAACCCTAATCTGCTCACTATCTTACCAACACCTAGGTGACTAAGGCAACCAAGATCTGTAACCTGCCTATAGGTTTCATTGGCTTCAAATGGGTTGATTATAGTATTTATATATTCCATTGAATTCATTAAATTGAAAAAAAATATTCTTTAATTAACGTATTCCTTGAATGATCCTTAAATATCATCACAACCTCAAGAAGTTCATTGTCTACCCCTACCTACTGTAGGTGTCTATTTGAGCCATTTATATAAATAGGGTATGTGTTTAGGGATTAAAGCATAGTGTATAAAGACTCTTTGACCTAAATTTGACATAAAAAAACATAGAATCAAATTTTTCATCATTTATATTCTCTTAACACACATAAAATATGACCTCTTTCTTAGACTGAGCTATTTTTGCCTTAGACCCTGCTATAGGTCTGTATGTGCACAATGAGTATGAAATAAGAATTCTTTGGGAAGTATAACATAGGATTATCCCATATTTGGTGTTATTTGTATTATTTTATGTTTCCCTTCACTTATTTTAATGGTTAAATAATAGAGATAAATTTCATCTTCAAAATTGGATGCTAGAGCTTCTCTTTTAGGTCTAACTTGTAGGTATACCTTTATGATCTGTGTATGGATTGGGAGAGTGTATGAGGTTAAAGTTCATCTCATCACCCTCTTGAGGTGATATTTTATGAAAATTTAGTTCCATTCCATAAATATAATCACCTTCTTCATGAATGCATGCATTGTTGTTTACTAAAGGTGTTACAAGATCACTTACATTCTCAAGTTTGTAGATGTCACTGTAGGTTTTCAGTAATTTTCAAGTAACTTTAAGCCCTTCCAATTTCACCTTCCACTCACCTTTAGATTATAATATTTGTCATAAGACTTCTCCCTACCAATTTATACAATACCTATCAAACTAGATGTATCAAACATCCTCCAAGCATGTTTTATGTTATTCATAAGAATCCATCTGGCCTATGTTTGGCCATTTTAGGGATTGATCCCCTAAACTCAATCCTTACTCTTAGAAAAGCTTCTAATAGTTTATTTTCCATATTAGAACCTAATAAAAAAAATTCATGTCCTTTTATACATACAAGGTCCTCAATTAATGCTTTAACACATGATTTAACACCCTATTTAGTCCTTCAATCCCTTGTTTCATCACTTGTAGGTGAGCATCTGACTAAGCAGGTAGTGAGATTTGAAAGGTGGGAAATAGAGAACAAGAATGAACCAAAAAAATTCATGAGCATCTTCAAAACATATGTCATACTTCTTGATTCAAATTATTTAACTCATCACCAAGCTATTTACCTCAGGATGACATCATCAAGGAACTTGTTGGTGTTATCTAACTGTATATGTGGATAATGAGCATGAAATCAAGAAAAATGTGGGTAAAAGGTCCAAAGAACAACTCAAACTCAAGTCTAAACCTCAAATTCATATATATATTGAATTCAGCTCTAAACATCTCCTTTAATGTGAAATCCATTTGCAAACATGTGGAATAAAATAGACAGAGTGTTGAATGGTTTGTCTAGCATGGAGAATGAGCTTGCAACTATGAGGATCAAGTGGAATTGGATGAAAGGTGAAAAAACATGAGTCAAGTATGATTTGAAAACATGTATATGAATCCAAAATAACCCTTTAGAACTGATGATCAAGCATAATAACTCCTTGAAAAGTGAAAATTGCCCATGACACCAAGAAAAGACTAGTCTACAAATCTAAGGTTATTAGCCCATAAAAACAAATTAAAAAGTTAAAAAAAGCATGGAATATATTATATTAAATATTAAAAATCCTTTGGAAACAAACTTATTAATTTATCTGTATGAAATTTCTAAAACAAGACTCAAAACTGCAAGGTGCACAGATTAATAGGCAGTTTTGGAAGATCAACTTTGAATGGATGGTTCATGAAGCTCGAGCCAAAAATATTCAAAATTATTATATATATTTGAAGGAATTGGATTTTAAAAATTTCTCCCAAGATATTTTTTCCTAAAACCTTTTGTGTTAGCCATACTAAGCAAAAAACTGCAAGTGAGTTCAATATGCCAAGAAGGAGGAAAAGAGAGATGAACAATTTTGAGAAAGAAATGGAAATTTAAGATCATTAATAATGTTCATTTGAACATGGGTATGGTGAAGAGTCATATTTACACATTTTACAAGTGGCACACTTCCCAAAGAGGTCGTATAAGTTCCCATTTCTCTCTCTTTAGCTAAGAAAACTACCTTTACTCTGACAACATGCCATTTATTCAGTTATGTCAGATTCCTAAGACTTATAAGGACACATGGGGAATTAAATCATGTTTTTACACTTGCATGTTTCCCAAAAAACCTATATCAAGCATCAAATGTACCATTTAGACTCTTAAAATGACCCCAAATGACATGATAGACTAATGAAATGAGTGGCCAAGGTTAATATAACATTAAGAGGCATAAGGTTAATATAACACCTTATGAAAATATATTAGACCCTATTTCATGTATAAAAATTAATTTTTCTACTAGGGGTGCCCTATTTTGACCTAAAAGTCAAAATTAGTCAACAAATTGGTGACTTATAGAGGTACTATAACAAATTGGTGACTTATAGGGGTAGTATGCCCTCATGATAACTAAACCAATAGAATTATTAGTACATTGGGATTAGGATTCATCTAAGGACTGACACAAACAAGATATTTTGACCATTGACTCAAACCTTTGATCAACAAGATAACTAGTGACTACCTTAACCACATAAAGGAAAAGGACACACACAACCAGAAAAACAAACACACACATGTGCTCTAAGCACTTAGGGAATGAAAGAAACAACTAAAAAAACACTATTTATGTACATCTAAATTGATATGTTTTTTTCCCTACTGAATCAAATGAGAAGCTTTTTATGTCTCCTTCATGACAAAAAACCTCATGGTGGCAAACAAGTAGTTTGTTGGAATAGTAACTTGGTAACTCACCATTATTGTTTACCACCTTGATTGACATGTATCCAAGTGGATCAGATTCAAATATGTATTTAACATTCATTTACTCCTCTTTTGTCTTTAAATAATGTCTCATGGTGGTCCTTCATGTTAGCATATCTTATCAATGCATCAATGGCTGTAATTCTATCATTGTAAGGCTCATTTGGTTCATGTCCCTCTTGGCATGTGTCTTATACCAGATCATCTTTATATATTTCTTTAAGAAGCTTGACAAAATAATCTCTAGCTTCTTCATTGCTCTCTTGAGGAAAGGATTCTAGTCTTATGGTGAAATTAGTACAATAGTCTTCAAACTCATCACAAAAGGAATCACTTGCTTGTTTAATATACTCAAGGTCTTCTCCTTCCTCAATATCAAAACCATACCAATCTAATTTGTCTTCCTCTTGATCAAGGACTAAGATATCATCTTGCATATAACAATCTACTTGGAACTCTTCATCATCACCTACTATATATTGTTCACTATCTTCATCATAACAAAAAGGAAATTCATCAAGTAGAGATAATGAAAACTCATCATGTTTATAAGGATCTATACCTATTGCCTCTTTTCCACTCAGATTATCTTCTTCACCCTAGAATTTTTTAATTTTATCTTCCACCTCACACAAGACATGTTCTTCTTTCTCCAAAGAGAGGGTGGGTGGGCAAGAAATTTCCTTGACTAAGTTGAAACCTAATGGAATACCTTCATTTTCTTCTTTCCATCTTGCAATCACCATATCAAAGCTTGGAAAACTTCCATCACTTGAAAACATTTTAGATTGAGGAGTAGGATAATGACTTACCAAATCATCATTTTTATTCATAAGAGTCTCCTCAATCTCTTCCTTCTTCTCCTCTTTATATTTTGTTTGCATTTTAAGGACATCCTTCTAATGTGTGAAATAAATAGGCATAGCTTCTTCTTTCCTTTCTTCTTAAATATTTTGGGGTAATTCATGATGAACACTCCTCTAACTTGGGATCTTGCCATCATATGTCTCCTCTTGATGATAGGAAAGAACTCCATTCACTTTTTCAAGGTCTTGAGCTAGTTCATGATGGACATTTCTCCAACTTGGGATCTTGACATCAAATTGAAGGGCTTAAGGAGGTTGAGGGAGACTAGGAAAAGTTTGCACATGCATAGGAGGAGTTGCTTGAGAATGGATGTGTCAGTTTCCATAGGAAATAGGATGGATTTATTAAAAGGAGGGCTCATAATCTAAGAAATTGGAGTAGTTAGTTTCCATAGAAAGTTGCTCTAATCTATTTTGGTGTTGGATTTATAAGTGCAAAGGATTAATAATAAGAGTGGTTTATTTTGGCATAAGAGAGGATGCATTAGATGGGCTAGAAGGTTGGCTCATTTTCTTTTGGTGAGAAAGTGATATTTGATAGAAATGATTTGGTGTACAAGGGGAGGGTTTATTTTTCATGGGAGAAGGCTATCTTGGGATGGAAAAAGGTATACAAGGCTAATTGCCTTGAGTGGGTTGACACATCCATCTTACTAATTTCTCCTTCATGGATTGAATGGATTGAGATTGCCTAAACAAGAACTCATATTTTTACATTATCTCTTGCTGATTTATATTTTACTCATTCAAAAAATCTATCTCTAGTAGTTGCTTCTCATATTCCAACATTATCTCCCTAACACTCTTAGATTGATAAGGAGAAGGACAATTAGGGGAGCTGCTTGAGGTGTTCCATGAATAACATGAGCTTGATAAAAACTATGTGAAGGAAACTAAGGTCTATATTGTTCAAAATTAGGATTATACATACCAAAATATGATTTATTGATGTACTAGGGATGTTGACTAGCTAAATAAACTCGAATTCACCATTGGTGTTGATTGAGATGCCTCCAAAAGGCTAATTGGTTGAAGAACACACCAAAAATTCTTCAAATCCTTAAATAAATAGTCCCATCAAGCATTTGAAATTTTTTTTCACTTGGATAACCACCCTTTGAGGATATCCCAAAGCTCTCCTCATCCAAGTGGCACAATGGAATCACTTCTAAGCTTGTGGGCAACCTTAGGAATGAAGTTAATCTCTAGATAGGGCTAGCTGCCTTGATGTACCTCTTGACTACAACTAATAATAAATATTGGGGGTGAAAAGGGAGATAAATAAATAAAATTAAATATAAAATAATGGAGGTGATACACCAAATATGTTGATGACATCCAACCACATGTATGTGACACTTAAGACCAAGTAATAGACCAAACATACACTTTCCCAATCTATAATTTCTTGCATCAATGTTATGTTATGAGGTCAAGATGAACATATAGAATAAGAGGAATATACAAGAGGACTTGAATGGAATTTATGAAGAGACAAAATCACTTAGTCCTTCACATATCTTAATAACACTTCACATGCCATGTAAGGAGAAGTTTCCCAACTGCAAAAAGGTTGTAAGAATTAGTTAACATGCTAAGGAAACAAAAGTATCACTTAAGAAAAATAAAACATTAAAATAAAAACACTTAGTAAAGTCGTGGAAGAGGTAAAACTTATTCATTTTATTGATCAAAAGGTGTAAAATTGATCAAGGATTCACCATACTCAAGTGGAGCATAGAATACAATGCCAAAATGGCCAACTCTTATAGAGTTTGAGAGAGAGAGAAAGAGAGAAGTACAAGGATCACTAGGACACTTTTCAAGATAATAATTTAATTTATCCATGCATGGAAATATTATATGGGTATAACCATGAAATATTAGGAGCATAAAGTGTCAATCCAAGTCATCCAAGTTAGGCAAAATGGCACAAAACTCCTCTTTTTACAAAAAAATTGCCTTCATGATTAAGCCTATTTGAACATCTTATAACTAATATTTGTTAGGTTAAATTATTGAAATAAATTTTTAAGATATCATACATTATTTTACATGCATTGGTTATATGCCTAGCCTTTTGGAATCAACTAAAAATGAGCCATCGTCATCTGCTATCCTTAAAATTGCCTTTTCATGAACCCTACACACTTGGCCTCAAATTTGGAATCAATTATATATGAAAATATGTGGGATATAGTTATTGGTAAGTTTCAAGACCATATATGTTCTCATAATCATCAAGGGCACCTTAAAATCAATTCAAGTGAAGCTTTCCTCTCTTCTCTCTAGCTTGCTCAATAGGCCAATTTTGATTGGTTAAAAGTAAGGACCTAGTTGGGGAACTTAGAGATTTATTCATGAAATTAAATTAATATTTGGGTTTATCTTAAGTGTAAATATTCCACCCTATTTTTTTTTCATCTCTTAATTCATCTTGTATCCTACACAACACACAAAATAGTGAGAAAAATTATTTTTCTAACCTTGTCCATACAATTCCATACATATAGCTGGCATGGAAAGGAGATTGGGTGAGTAATATTCAAATTATAATAGTGTTCTTGATCAAACTATGCCCTTATATTATCCTTACAACTCCACTTCTCAAGATTGGTCTTGGTTGGTAGTTTTCAAGGGTTTTAGAGTAGTTTTGAGTCTTAACAATTGTTCATAAAGATGGGACATCCAAATTTATAAAAAAATCCAATAATGTGGCCTATAGGACCCTTGATAACATCACCTAACTCCTTTGGCTCCCATTCATAGCCTCATGAAATATGTGAGCATTGGAAAATGGCCTATCATGCTTGTTTTCACTATTTTGCACAAGTTTGAACTATTTTTTAGTCTAAAATGACTTTTTCTAGTTTTATCTACACATAGATAGCTTGGACATCTTTTTATTAGCTTAAAAACATACTCCACCATGTTTAAATTCATAGACCATGCCATAAATGTGATAGGTTCCTCATATGGCCACTAGATTTAGTCATGCCCAAGAGTCCTTACTGCACTTTGGAGCTCCAGATGACTTTTGATAATTTTACCTACCTTCTAATAGTCTCAACACATGTATTATGACCCCTCAAACATGTTTCATCAATCTATACATTTCTCATGAGATTGGGAAAGAAGTTGACCTCTTATTTCCCTTTAGTCATGACCCTTCCCTAACAAGCTTAATTGCAACCTTATGTTAAAATGAACCTCCCGAATGGTTTTCCTACAAATTGAGAGTTTTAACACACATTTAATTACCTTAAAATAATTCTCAAATGAAATAGAATTATCATTCCAAGGTGGAAGTGTAAATGACTCCTTGTTTGGGCATTAAGCCTAACTATGCTTAAGGAGATTTAACTATAAACCTGATGGTTTGAATTACCTTTTTTTTTTCCCTCTCTTTGATTAGATTCCATGATTTTATTATGTGTTTTCTATCTTTTTTAACCACTTTTTGAAGTCTCTACACCCTCTAGCTTCATCTTTTGTCAATCTCCCTCAAATTTTCCAAGGTTTGAATTAAGGAGAAGTACCCCCTATCTGAGACAAAATAAGGGGTAATTACCCTATTTTTATGACAAAAAAACACTTTAAAATGAAAAGTTTACATAATGATCTCAACAAAATTTTATCTCTTAATTAAGTCATATGACCCTTTAATGCGCCCAAACATAAGACAAAATTATGTAAAGGCATGTGTATAGGGTTTGTTTCTCATGGACTGAGTTAACCTTAAGTGAGGGTTCCTTATATGCATGATTTATATTAATTAGGTATATTTACATGGTCATGATCATAATATAATTTCCTATGCTTGATTAAGGCCCCTACTATTCATGTCATGAAGAGTGTCAATTATCAAGGAAGACTTTTTTTATTTAATCCACTACCTTATCTAGAAACCTAGTCTAGACTGACCCTTTGAAAGTATGTATGAGATCATTTGGGCTTAGAAAAATATGTTTGATAAATTTATATTAACCTATATCATTATTTCACAAGGATTTTTATTCACTTATTCACCTTGAACCCTAATCTGCTCACTGTCTTACCAACACCTAGCTAACTGAGGCAACCAAGATCTCTAACCTGCGTGTAGGTTTCATTGGATTCAAATTAGTTTATTATAGTATTTATATATTCCCTTGAATTAATTAAATTTAAAAAAAAAATGATTGCATTAACTTATGCCTTTAATTCTCCTTAAATATCATCATAACCTCAAGAAGTTCATTGTTTGCCCCTGCCTGTTGTAGGTGTCTATTTGAGCCATTTGTATGGACAAGGTATGTGTTTCAGGATTAGAGCATAGTGTATAAGAATATTTGAAATAAATTTGACATAAAACAACCTATAATCAAATTTTTCATCATTTATATTCTCTTAAAAAACATAAAATATGCCCTCTTACTTAGACTGAGTTATTTCTGCCTTAAGACCTTGTTGTAGGTCTCTATGTGCACAACAAGTATGAACTAAGAATGATTTGGGAAGTAGAACATAGGATTATCCCATATTTGATGTTATTTTGATTCTTTTATGTGTCCCTTCACTTATTTTAATTTTTCAATCATAGAGATAAACTTCATCTTCAAACTTAGATGTTAGAGCTTCTCCTTTAGGTCTAACCTGTAGGTGCACATTTATGATCTATGTATGGATTGAGGGAGTGTATGAGGTTAAAGTTCATATAATCACCATCTTGAGGTGATATTTTATGCCACTTTAGTTCTATTACATCAATATAATCACCTTAGTCGTGATTTATGCATTGTTGTTTACTAAAGGTGTCACAAGATCACTTACATTCTCAAGTTTGTAGATGTCACTATAGGTTTTTAGTACTTTTCAAGTAACTTTAAGCCCTTCCACTTTCACCTTGCACTCACCTTTATATTCTCATATTTGGAATAAGTATTCTCCCCACCAATGGATACAAGAGCTATCAAACTAGATATATCAAACATCCTCTAAGCATGTTGTATGTTATTCATAAGAATCCATCTGACCTATGATTGGCCATTTTAGGGACTAATTCCCTAAAATCAGTCCTTGCTCTTAGAAAAGATTATCATAGGTTTTTTGACATATTATCACCTAATAAAAGTTTTACATGGAATTTTATACATAAAATATCTTCAATTAATGCTTTACCACATGATTTAACACCCTATTTAGTCCTTCAATCCCCTATTTCATCACTTGTAGGTGAGCATCTGACTGAGCAGATAGTGAGCTTTAAAAGGTGGGAAATAGAGAACAAGAATGAACCAAAAAACTTCATGAGAATATTCAAACCATATGTCATCCTCCATACTTAAAATTATTTAACTCATCACCAAGATATTTAAATTAGGATGACATCATCATGGAGCTTGTTGGTGCTATCTGAGTGTATATGTGGATAGTGAGCATGAAATCAAGGAAAATGTGGGTAAAAGGTCCAAAGAACAACTCAAACTCAAGTCAAAACCTCAAATTCATTATTTAAACCAAATATATGCTTAATTCAGCACTAAACATCAGCTCTAAACATCTCCTTCTCTATGAAATCCGCCTACAAACATGTGGAATAAAATAGACAGAGTATTGAATGGCTAGTCTAGCATGGAGAATGAGCTTGCAATTATGAGGATCAAGTGGAATTGTATGAAAGGTGAAATAAAAAGAGTCAATGAGTATTTAAAAATATGTATATTAATCCAACACAACCCTCTATAATTGATGATCAAGCATAATAACTCCTTGAAAAGTGAAAACTACCCATGACACCAAGAAAAGACCAGTCTGCAAATCTAAGGTTATTGGCCCATAAAAACAAATTAAAAAGTGAAACCAAGAATGGAAGATATTATATTACATAGCCAAAATCCTCTAGAAACAAACTCATTAACTGATCTATATATAATTTTTCTCAAACAAGACTCAAAACTACAAGGTGCACACATTGATAGGTAGTTTTAGAAGGTCAACTTTGAATGGATGGTTCATGAAGATCAGGCCACAAATATTAAAAATTATTATATTTATTTGAAGGACTTGGAGTGTATAAAATTATTGTAGGATCATTTTCCCTGAAACCCTTTGTGTTATCCATACTGAGCAAAAACTTGCAAGTGATTTCACTATGCTAAGAAGGAAGAAAAGAGAGACAAATAGTTTTGAGTAATAAATGGAAATTTAAGATCATTGAAAATGTGTATTTAAATATATAGAAGGTTAAGTGTCATATTTACATGTTTTACAAGTGGCACACTTTCCAATGAGGCCATACAAGTGCCTATTTCTCTCTTTGGCCAAAAAAATTACCTTTCCTCTAAAAACCTACCATTTATTAAATTATGTTAGATTTAAAAGACTTATAAGGACACATGGGGAATGAAATAATATTTTTAAAGTTGCATGTTTCCTTAAAAAGCCTATATAAAGCATTAAATGCACCATTTAGACTCTTGAAATGACCCAAATGACATGACAGACTAATGAAATGAGTGACCAAGGTTAATATAACATTAAGAGGCATGAAATGACCTATGAAACACCTTATGAAAATATATTAGAGCCCCTTTTATGCCTAAAAATTAAAATTTTGACTAAGGGTGCCCTATTTTGACCTGAAAATCAAAATTGGTCAACATGTAGTATACAACTTGCTCTTTGTATTTTCATCTTAGTGAGCTAGCATTACCCCTAGGGAATGGTCGATGGCAGAGATATATAGGTATAAAGGTTGGTCATCCTTTGGAGGGGTGAGGATAGGTAGAGACAAAAGGTACTCTTTGAGTGAAAAGGCCTTTTGGTATTCGTTATTCCACTTGAAAGATACATCCTTCTTCATAAGGTGGTGGAAGGGTTGACACCTATTTGAAAGATGAGAGATAAAATGATGAATAGATTGAAGCTTTACTTGCAATATATGAAGCTATTTTAGGTTGGTTAGTAGAAGCATTTTGAAGATGGCTTTTATCTTGGTGGGATCAACTTCGATTCCATGAAGGGAAATAATAAAGCTAAGAAGCTTTCTCGATGAGACCCTAAAAATGCATTTCTTGGGGTTGAGGTGGATATGGTAGTGGATGAGGCATGTAAATATGATCTTAATAATGGCCAAATGGTTTTTTCAGAGCTTGAAATCTTTGAGAAGGTCATCCACATAGTCCTCTACAATATTATGGATGAGGTCTTGGAAGATATAGGTCATGGCACATTGGTAGGTTGCACTAGTGTTCTTTAACATAAAAGGCATGACTCTATAGCATAAGGTTCCATAAGGAGTGGTAAAGGCAATTTTATGTTGATATTTGGGTGCAATTAGGATCTAATTGTAACCTGAGAACCCATCCATGAGAGATAACATCTCATAGTTGGCTATAAGATCAACAAGCTGGTCAATATTGGGTAGAAAAAAGTTTTCTTTGATGAAGGTGAGGTTGAGGTCATGAAAGTTAACACAAATGTGTATTCATCCTATGGATTTGGTGATAGGTATGACATTCAAGACCCATTGAGGGTAGTCAATGGGTTGAATGAAATTGATAGATAGGAGATGCTAAAACTCTTCTTTGACAAGAAGGGCTATGTGAGGGTGCATACATCAGAGCTTTTATTTGATAGGCTTGGCATCATGGTTAGTGACTATGTTATGGGTAATAATGGTGGGGTCAATTATAGGCATGTCGCTATAATACCATGTAAAGGCTATGCTTTGTTCTTGGAGGAAAGAAGGAAAATCCCAAAGTTCCTTAGCATTTAATAATTGGTTGATTTAAATAATGTGGGGGTCATCTAAAGTGCCCAAGTTGATATCTATGGTGGATTCATTCAACATGGTAAAAGATTCAAGAGGAAGGGATTTGTGAATTGAAGATTTCAGGGCACCAAGGTAGGTGAGAATGGAATCATCATCCTGACATTGAACAGTGTTAATGGTAGGAGAGTCTTCTCATATCATCTCAAGATGGGTCAAAGGGATAGATACAATCACCCCTTCCTTTTGATAAGTTAGGGGTTTGAGTTTGATCATGTTGATGAAAAAAAAGTTAGGTGGGATGATGTCATCATCCTTACATTCAAATAGAGGTGAGGTCAGTGAGGAAGGGGTATCTTTTTCAACAATGGTAACAATAGGTTATTTGATATTCTTCTTGTTAATTAAGATGAAACAAAGTCTATTTTTCTCATGTGGCTTCTTGGTTTCGATGGTGACCAATTCATGTGAGCCATTCTCATACCACCCAAGACCGAAGCCTTTCCAAGCACACTGATGGAAGTATGTCTTGGTGAAGCTTGTTTATCTAGGTAATAGAAATCAATAGTGAATGGTCAAGGTGGAAGAGAGATGGTAGAATAACCAAGGGATTTGTCAAGTCTATTGTTCCCAAAATATGTCACTAATTTTTATGATAACATATGAACTATTTTGGTCCTATAGGCCAAAATTCTCTCTTCCCTTTTCAAATTTTTTTTTGAGCATTCAAAATCTTCATTATTCAATATTTTTCAGCTAAAAGGACAGGATGTTCAACAGGTTTAATGACATTAGAAAGCTTAAAGAGTTAAACGCTTCGGAAAAAGTTCAAAGTTCAACCACTTTAGCAAGTTCCATGTCTTCAAAAGACTTAGCAAAAAGAATGAAGATTGAACCATTGAACCATTGAACCTTAAACCAAAAAGGTTCAAAGGTTCAATGAGATTGGTTCAAAGCGGTTGGTTCAAGCAGTCAATTGAATGAGCAGAATGCAAGATTGAACCATTGGTTAGTTTAATCGAAAGGTTCAAAGGAGTCCCCCGAATCTCAAAGGGCAAGTGCCCTTGTGGAGGGTAGTGAACCAAAGGCAAGTGGCCTTGCAGAGGGTAGTGAACCAAAGGCAAGTGCCCTTGTGAAGGGTAGTGAACAAAAGGGAACAAAAGGATATCCTTCAAAAAGATTTTTCATAGTTAATTTTACAAGGGAAATCCTTTAGACATTTTGTCTAAAGGAATGATCAAAAGCCCAAAAGAAAATGGCTAAGGCAAAGGAAAGATTTCCTTCAGATAAAATGTCTGAAGGAATTCCTTTAGACATTTTGTCTGAAGGATTCGAAGAAGAAGGCTGCCCGAAGGACCCCGAAGGGCAGGTACCCTTACAAGGGGCTCTCGGCGACCAAGAAATGAACATTTTTCAAGGCCCAAAGGTACACCTTCCCTTTAGGGAGTTCCAAAAGATATAAAGCTGAAGGAATGATCAAAGGCCCATAGATTGATTTCTACAGACTCTGCAAGCTTATTTCTATGGACTCCATAGACTGATTTATATGGACTCTACATGCTTATTTCTATGGACTCTGTAGGCTTATTTCTATAGACTCTATAGACTTATTTCTATGGACTCCATAGACTAATTTCTATAGACTTTGTAGGCTTATTTGTATGGACTCTGCAGGCTTATTTCTATGGACTCTGCAGGCTTATTTCTATGGACTATGCAAGCTTATTTCTACGAACTCAAAAGACTTAGAGAAAA
Organism: Torreya grandis; assembly: GCA_037957365.1. NCBI lineage: Eukaryota > Viridiplantae > Streptophyta > Pinopsida > Cupressales > Taxaceae > Torreya > Torreya grandis. The sequence continues at coordinate 1,207,274 of JARHVA010004435.1, forward strand.
CAAAGGCTTCTAAGAAAGAGGATGAACTGTTAAACCTTGAACCAAAATGGTTCAAATGTTCAATGAAAGCTCTGAGCAAAGGAAAGAAGTAAAAGATTCCAGAGACCAGTTCAAAGAGATTGTTCAAATGATGAACAAAGAAGTGATGGAACCAAGGAGCTGAGAAGACCACATGAACTATTGAACCAATGAACCAATGAAAATTCAAAGGTTCAAAATTTCATGGTTTAAAATAGTTCAAGTGACCAATGACCAATGACGTCCTTGTAGATGTCAAATTCAAGGTAATAAAATATCCATTGATTTTCAAATGTGGCAAGGAACCTGAAAAAAATTAGTGACCAGATGAAGAGGGAGTTGAAAGAGCCAGCAGAAAGGGAAAATATAGCCTGAGAGCTCAAATTACAACAAGAAAGAGGGGAAGACTAGAAATATTTATGTAGGAGTTATTTCTAGTAGGTGGAACAGTCCACCAAGTAGACATCTGAGCTCATAAACATTAAAAGGCATGGCCTATTTTTATCCCTTGGAATAAAGGCAAAGTGGATAGTTACACAAATATCAGGAAGAAGACTAGACAACCCATGCTAAGGAGAAGATATTTGAGGTAAATTAACATGCCACAGTTAAGACAAATGCCTGGTTCTAGCATGGTACCTTGACAAAACTAAAAATGCATTCAAGGCATTGAATGCAGCATGGGCCATTCCATGAAACAAAACACCAAGCTTTTCTTGGCTGGTATATATTGTAATCTCTTATTTTATGCAAAAGAGATCTCTTTGTTATAGAATCAAAACTTTGCCAAAATTGAATGGCAATTACTAAGACTTTGAGCTTAGATTGTTGATCATATTTATTTATTTGAATGAAAAAGCAGGTTACTTTCAGACTTTATGCTATAATAGCTTATGTCATTTAGGAGATTGTTCTTATGTTTGTTTCCTAAATATGTTCTTTTCCATTTTAATGAAATAAGCAGAACTAGTGGAAGTAATCAGGAAGGTGTCTTGAAGCCAACTATGGAAAGACTTTGTGCTACCACAATTGTCTTTAGTGTGTGTGTTTTTAGTTTCTTTCTATGTAAAGGGCCTTGGGATGACTTTGTACCCTCATTTCCCTTCATATTTCACTCTTTGGCAATTGAGATGGAGACTTTGTGCTACACTTCACTCTGCTGGCTATTGTGCCCTTGTTACCTATTACCTTTTAGAAAGGATTCCTGTTATTTGCTGCAAGACCACTTCTGAAAGAAGAGAAGTGCCTTCAGTGTTTTCACCTAGATTTTTCCTTTGTTTGTGAACATCATCTCTTAAAAAAGAGAGATGAATGGTGTTTTCCTACCCCTGAGTGTTATTTTTTACACACACACACACACAGTATATAGCTCCTAATATTTACAGGGAACCTCCCCTTTATGAGAGGAGAGATTTGTCCCCTTTTAATGTGGTAAACCCGCACATTTGGATGACCCATCTCACTATTATATGGTTGAAATGACCTATTTTTTTCATCAGTTAAATGGTGACAAAATATTCACCCAATAGTTTTTTAGAGACTCCACTGGGGACACAACAATTTTGCATAATTTGAAGCCTCAAGCTTTAGATTGAAGCATCACCAGTGTCTTATCCATTATCATTATATCCTTATCCATTTCCATTATATAATTTGGTTTGTGAACTAGAGCCGCTAGGGATTAAACGTTTCACTTCTTTTTTCCACTTTCCTCCAGTTTCATGCCAACAATTTTTTGGTGACTCCACTAGGGATTCAACGAGCATTTCCAGTCCTTTTCTAGTCTATTCAAATTGAAGCATTTCATATCATTGGGGAATGACGTGAAATAAGAAATAACACTGTCAGCTTCATGCCAACAATTTTTCGGTGACTCAGCTGGGGAAGAACAAGCTATTTGAATCCTCAAGCTTCAAACTGAAGTAAGGCTAGTTCTTTTGCATTTTTTATTCTACAATTTGGCAACTCCACACCATACTATAAGCCAGAGAGCCCAAGGTGTTGTTGACCCTATTTTTGAGTTGGTGCATTAGGTCAATTTCAATTTGCTTCCTCCATAACTTCAAGCTCAACGAATTAGGAGTCTTCCTCCTACTAATAGCAGGTCACCAATACAAGGTAGAGCTTCTTTTTCTATTTTTAGCAGAGCTTTTCCTATACATACTCCACCCAAATTTGTTATCCTCACTTTCCATAATCAAATCATGGAAGTTCAAGGACCTTGGGGTAACTCTTTTGGCCCACTCAATTTAACTCCACCCCTACATGAGATACCATGCAGTTCAGGGAAGAATTTCCCCAAACTCTTTGGTGATGGAAGAGTTCATCCTAATGAACACATTACAGCTTTTAGCATAGCGTATAGAGTGATAGGCATGGAGTATGAGGACGTAACATTCAAGTTATTTATGGAAACATTACAAGGTGTTGTTGTAGACTGGTTTTATCATCTATAGGCCCAGATTGTGGCTGACTAGAACACTCTTAAAGCTAAGTTTGAAGTAAGCTTCAAGCTTAGAGAAGATGTGCATGCCCTTCTGGCCCAGCTCACACAGATGAAGAAAGAACCTCATGAACCTATGAGGGAATTCATTACCAAATTTGATAAGCTGAGGAACAGGATTCTTATAATTTCTTAGCCAACACCTGAGAACCTTAAATGTTTCTTCATCAACTCACAGCTCCCTGAAGTGAGTTTTTTGCTGAGACGTGCTGGCTACATAGACCTTGCTGCTACTTAGGATTTGGCCACTAAGGTGGAAGATGACCTTATCTTGGTAGGAAAGATAAGGAGAGATCCTAACAGAGGTAAATATTATTTATCTTTTGAATATCCATCTATAGGCACCACTGATCTAATGGTGCAGAAGTTGGAAAATGAGTTGCTTGATCTTAGAAATCAAATGGTGCAAGGGATGTCATATGCCCCTTCGTACAGAGATATACCAAGGAGGACATTCCCCAATTAGTCATACCAAGGCAATGCTACCAAGAATCAAGGGTAGCGAAACCATCTTCCTCCCCCTTAGGGGAAATTGGCCATTGAAGCACCTCCAACCAATTTAGTAGTTGGATATCTTGAAGCAGAATTAAATTTCTCCTTCTAGCCTGAGTTGAACCTGGAAGATGATGCTAATCTCTTCATAGAAGGAGAAGAAGAATTTACTGGTGACTGTAACATTGGTTTCCTAAATTACCAGGATGAACTTATAAGTGAAGGTAAATTAGTTGATGGATCATACACTATTTTCACCCTGTCTAAGAACCAGTCAGCCTAGCAAGCTAATAAAGACAAAATAAGAGAAGGACCTCACCCTATAATTTCAATTGCCAAACGAGGAACCACTCTGCCTTTTCAAGCAAAGGACTCAGTGATCACTAAAATAGTAAGTATCCCAAATGTTTCTACACCTTCAACTTCAATTTCACAGATCAGTCTTTCCCCCCTGTTTCTCTATGTTTTTGCTATTTACATTCAGAAGAAAGAAGAAACTAAAGATAAATGGTCAGGGTTTTGTACGTTACCTGGATTAAGTTGCACACCGTATCTAAGCATTGTAGGAGCTCCTCTTTGGCTATGGAAGAAGACATCTGTAGATAAGAATAAGAAACTCAAACAAAGAGAGTGTTAGATAAAGATATGGTGGACTGCCAAGCACACACTCGGTCTCAGAAGTGTAAAGCTTTATGAGGGATGACAGTCCACTATTTGACAAAAAGAGTGTTGTATAAAATAAATGGTGAAAGACTAAGAAAGAGAAATAAAGATAACGTGTACCTATTCTCTACAATCAGTCTGTCACAGTCACCAACATCAGTAGTCCTGCTAGCGTTGGTTGGTCAATTTGCCAACGTCAGTTATGTTACCAATGTCGGCAGGGGCAATGGGCCTTGGATGAGTTTTAGATTATATCTGTGGTTGACAGAGGGGTCTGGGATTTTAAAGGTCTGTGCAAGGTTGTAGGGAGATGAATAAGGTCTGCAAAAGGACAAAGGTAGAGGATAGGTTGTCAAAAAGGGTAAGGGTAAGAGGAAGGTTTTTCAGCCTCTCCAAGAAGAAGTCAAGTCGGGTCTGGTTGCTAGTATTTAGAAATAGTAAATAGAAACTAATTACTAATGTATTCTAAATTAATGAAATGAGATAGAAGAATACTTAGCTCTGTTTGGTGAAGAACCAAAGGTGTAGAATGCTTATTCCCATTGTGGCTAATGTCGAGGTCCTCGTGTAATGTTCCAATCCAATCTAGAGTGACTTGCGTAGAGTTTCTATAGCCAGGGGAGCATTAGTCAAAGTCTTATGTTTAGTCTCAGAGTGTGTTGATGTCCAAGAGTCTGGGAGAGAGAGAGAGAGAGAGAGAGAGAGAGAGAGAGAGAGAGAGAGAGAGAGAGAGAGAGAGAGAGAGAGAGAGAGAGAGAGAGAGAGAGAGAGAGAGAGAGAGTCTGGGGGTAGAGAGAGCGACCTAAAGGGGGCCTAACTCAATGTTAGAACCTAGTTTAAGTAATCAACATTAGTGATCCCACTGGCATCAGCTGACAGTTGACCGATGTCGATGGCTAGAGAATGGGTAAAATGGATATTTTTAGCCCTTTGCCCATTCTCCATTTGCCAAGTGCATTTGCCATTAGAGAATGATCAAAATATAAGTTTATCAAGCACGGGTGTTGGTTAGGGAATAAATAGGGAGTGAGAATAAGTCTTAATTAGTTAGGATTAGGATGACTTAGTCTCAAGGTGACTCATAGGGTAGTAAATGGTCTCAAGGTGAGGTGTCTAAGGTGAGGTGTCCAAGGTGAGGTGTCATTAATTCAAAATAAGTAGTTTATTTTAAATTAATAAGGTGTGTAAGGGACCAAGGGGAGTTAACACAATTTTGGTGTCTACATTTGCCCCTTTTTGTCTTGTTGGTTGTTCTTGATAAACTGCAAGACAAAAATAGATGTTAGTTACCCCAGGTATGGGATGAGGTATTCCCCTTCAAAGCGGAAGTCGAGGGAAGGTAACCTAATATTGGGTGCCGATTTGATAGGTAGTGGATGTGTATGGTGAAGTTGGAGTGTGAACGTTGCAATAATTGAGATTGTGCGTATACCACATCACGTGATAGGCAGGTCAAATTATCACAGGAAAGGTCGAGGAGTGCTAAAATTGAAGTAATCGATCTCCAGCTTTAAGTCATAGCTGATTGGGTTAAATGATCAAAATTGTAGCTCCAATGGTCATCATGTTCCAAGTATCTTGGGCTTAGGAAGTGCTCCTGAAAAACATGAAAATGTCACAAATATTAGGGATCAACTTGGGCGTGATCCAACAATACATGTGAGGGTCATAATATGGAGTGCATACAATTTGTTAACTATTTGTGAGGTAGCATATATGCAATCAACAATAACCAAGGCAAAGTTGTCTTGAAAGTGGTTGTGGTCTGAAGAGATAGTCACGATCTCCATGGTCATTGGTTGAGTTGGGTTGAGATATAAGTGATCTCAAGTGTTGTTTGGTGTGGTCAGGGAGATGTATGTGATCTCCAATGTGCCCCATGAGAAATCAAAGGTGACTTTTACAGTGTCAGGGCTAGCTATTTAGTCATGATTTTGGACTAGGTTAAGTCATGGTTAAAGGTTATATGCTTGGTCCATCAGGTAGATGAACGAATGAATGGCTGACGTCATTAGGGAGATGATCAGGCAAATGGCTGAGCTAACCTCAAAAGACTTCATGTCAACTGAGTGTTGCCTACATAGCCCCTATTTTAAGGGCCTTAGGCCAATGTATTTCTCCCCAAAAGGGAAGAAGAGTGTCGGTTATAGACGGGTTCGACTAGATTAAGTCATGGTTAAAGGTTATATGGTTGGTCCATCAAGTAGATGAATGAACAGATGGTTGAGCTAACCCCAGAAGACTCTGTGTCAACTGAGTGCTGCCTATATAGCCCCTATTTTAAGGGCCTCAAGCCAATGTAGTTCTCCCCAAAAGGGAAGAAGAGTGTAGGTTATGGATTGGGTTTGGTTTTGGTTATATGTGACGAAGATGTGTCAGAAGTGAAAGGCGCGTTGCTCTTTCATTGACAAGGACCATAATGATGGCATAGATAAGGTTTTTGGAAACAAAAGCCCCGTTCATGCATTACATTGTTGACCATTGGTTTATGTTAGAGAAGTATGCTCGAATCACTTGACATTAAGTGAGCTCAAAATCCCTTGGGTATGTTGGGGTAATAGGTTTGATTATGTGATATGTGAGGATAGAGTAACCCTTTTTTATCAGGGATAACTTTGCCCCTTTTATAGGTGACCCTGAGAACGAATATAGGTAAGTCCATGACTTAATAGCTGTCAGTCATCATTTTTTTTATTTTTTTTTATGGCAGACTGATCAATGTGAGAAGTCTACGTGGGGATGTTGTCTTATTTTATGGTCATGTTGAAGCTGATCGATGCGAGAAGCTTCTGAGAGGGCATTGTGTATGTAGCAAAATTTAGGCATAGCCATCCTTCGAGGGAATGGTCTATAGTTTTCTTTGTATGTTTGGTTGTGTTTGAATAGCTGTCCTTTAAAGGAGCAGTCTAGTAATTACAGCATTGATGCAGCTGTCCTTTGAGGGAGCAGTCTACATTGATAGTTTATGACCTTTGAATAGGCATCTCAGTTTTATTTTTTTGTTTTTGATTGAACTTTTAGTCATGGACTAGACTATAGAGGTTTAGGGGTTCCCTTTTATTAGGACAAATCATTCATGCTTGACAAAAGGGTTGACTAATGTTTGTAGGGAAAAAGGGTTGAAAGGAGTAGGAATGAGGATGACGGAGGTTGCTTAAGGGATGAGCTCAAGTTAAACATCAAGTGAATGATTACTTGATTAATAATAGAATGGTCACAGATGTAAGGCATTAAGGGGCTCAGGTTCTGGTTGGCCTTCAAGAGAAGATAGATGATAAGTGCGCGATCCATACTTATGTGTTATGATATAAGGTTTGAGCCAATTAGGAGCAAACTTGCCTCATTTGCTTCTTTCCATGTTGGTCACGTGTGGGTTGTCTTTAAGGACGAGATCTTTGATTTTGAAATCTCGCTCTTTCAAAAAAAATTTATAGGCATGTTTTGGTCGATGTTGGACATGAAGTCGATTAGTATGTTATTGGCATTTGATACAACACTGAACATAGTTATTGTAGTCTTGGTGAATGGTGGGCCAATAATAGCCCAGGCAGAGGATGCGCTTGGCAACCACATTACCACTGAAATATCTCCCACAAATCTCATCATAGACTTGTTTGATGGTAGGAGATGTCTCTATGGTGGTTAGGCATCAGAGAAGGAGGCCGTCGAGACCTCATTTATAGAGAAGACCCTCTAGCATGGTATAGTGAGTAGTTCTCTTGATAAAAGCCTGCCATACATTTTGAGAGAGATTAAGAGGAATGATAGAATATGTTAAGTAGTCAACAAGTCACTTATACCAAACATCATGTGGACTAGAGTAGTTAGGAGGAATTTCCCCCAGAGATGATGGTTTATATGTGCCCAAAATAAAAAATTTAGGCTTTGGTGGTTGAGAGGGCTTGACAAATGGATATGTCGAAGGTGTAGAAGCCTGGTCTTTTCCTTTATCCATTAAGATTTGGGGCTTGGTGGCCACATTAATGGTGTCAATTTTGAATAAAGGAGGGAAAGGTGATAAAGGGACCATAGTCTTGTGTTGAGATCCCATTGAAGGTGAGGAGGTTTGGGAGGCATGGGATGGTGTTGGTGGTTTATCAAAAATGTGGTCAAGGGAATCCTCAATGTGAGGGGTGTCCTTTTCCAAGTGTTGACGAATGACAACTTTAAGGGCACAGCAATGCTCAATATCATGTCTAGGTGTGTGATGATACCAACAGATTTTAGTGTCATCGAACCAAGATGGTTTTGATCTGAGAGGTTAATATGGTTTAATGGGTGGGAGAGTGATGCTAGAAGACTGCAATAATTGACATAACATCAAAGTATAAGAACCCACAAATAGGTTTGCACTCTTTGTTGCAGTGAATGTTGACAACTTTTGTTTAGGAGTTGTTGAGGGAGTTTGTCATATCATCTTTTTGGTTGGTGGTGTGGCCACACGTGTAGATGGCACTTTCTTGATGAGAGGTATTGGATTTGGGAGCACTCCTATTAATGTAGAAGGGTGTGGGTCCAAAATAGAGGGTAATAGTGAAGGTGGGGAAGTTTTTTGTACCACCTTTTTAGTTGGGGGAGGAGTTCTCTGACGTGGTTTAACAACCTTCTTTAGTATGGTGCGAGGACCACTATTGTGCAAAGCAAGGTTCAAATCTACTTTCACTGAATCTTCTTCGGTCGAAGTGGGTGAGGTGGCAAGTTCCTCTCTCGACAGAGAAGGGATTGGATAATGTGGCTCTTGAGTTGGATAGAGTGCAGGGATGAACATGGCTTTCTTGTGTGGTTGAGGAGCGGGGAAAGTATGATCCCCTATTGATAATAAGAAAGATGAGGGTGAGGCAATTGGCATTGGTGCCATCAAGGTATCCTCCAATATGGGAGAGGTCAAAGTAGACTCTCCCACATGTGAAAAGGGGTTGGATGGAGGATTATCTTCCATATTTGGAGGATGAATAGGAGAAGAAAGCTCTTTTACCTATGGTGGAGAAATAGGTTGACTAACCTCTTTAGACTATGGGAGAGGTTGGTTAGAAACCATGCTGACCATGCGTATATTATGCTCTTGAAGGTCATCAACTATGGTTTGAATGTTATTCTGACTAGGGGGATGGTTAAGGAATGGTTGCCTAAAGATGTCTATGTTTTGGTTAGCTGGCGCATTTGGGTTATCCAAAACAAGATCCCCCTTATCCAACATGTCTTGAATAACATTTTTGAAGGTTTTGAAATTGTTTGTGTCATGACCCTTGACACGATGACAGTTACAAAAGTCATTTTACCTATACCATGTAGGGATGGCTTTTGAGGGGTCAAATTGAGGTGGTCGGATTTGAGGGAGATTGAGGACCCCTTGCTTGACTAGTTTATCCAACATGGAAGCATATGATTCTCCTATTGGAGTGTATTGATGGTGTACATATCATTGTTGGAATTGTCTAGTGATGTATTCTGATGTGGAAGGGTCAGATTGGTTAGATGTGGTAGAGGATGATGACCTAACTACCACAGCATTTATCGATCCTTTGGACTTGGAGTTGGAAGAAGAAGGTTTGGAAGAAGAAGGGTCATGGGATTTTGCGTTGGTATTTTTACTACACAATGTGACCTTGTCTTCTTCGATAGCATGGAGTTCAAGCTTTCGGGCCATGGTGAAAGCTTCATCAAATGTGCAAAAAGTTTGAATTCACAAAGTGGATGAGATGTGCTTGGTACATGCTCTTGAAAAGAGCTCAATGAGCTCAGGTTGAGGTAGTGAGAAGGAGAGTTGGTTGATCAAACCTCTCTAATGGGTGACAAAGTCAGCTATTAACTCATCATCGAATTGTCTAATAGAATATAGGTCTGTGATGGAGACTTTCTTAGTGATGTTAATTAAGAAGTGGTCAATAAATAGTTGGGCAAGTTGAGTGAAGGAAAAAAGAGAATGACTGGTAATAGAGCTATACCAGTCAAGGGCGACGCCAGAAAGTGACATGGGAAATGTGCGAAGTAATAACACATCATCGTGTGCTATAAGGTAACAAGCATGTCTAAACACTCGTAGATGTTGTTGTGGGTCCTCTTTACCCTGAAAGTGAGTAAATTTTGGGAGTTCCCACTGGTTAGGGTATGGTCTAATGGGGACCGAAAGATGGATGGGTTTGTTGCATATTTGTTCATATGAAAGAACATTGCTTAAACTGGAAATGGATGTCTCAAGGTTAGACATCTTATCCATCAACATCTTAATTAGATCGGCTTACAGATTGGTAGTAGGGGTACCCCCTAGGTTATAGGGTACCTGAAAGACATTGGGAGGGGTGTATGACGTACTTGGTTGTGTTTGTATAGGTGTAACATATTGGTAGTTCATCATAGGGATTGATGTTGAGGCTAAGGGGGCTATTGCCATGAAGTTGGAGGGCATAAGTTGATGAGATGCCACCAAGGGTGGTTGAATGGTGGTGACATTGGTTAAAGGATGGGTAGTCACTCTTGTATTTATGGACACAAGAGTGGGTGGAGTAGAGACAATCATGTTTTGAAAAGGTGTCAAACTTGGTTGAATTTTTTGTGGTTGAGGGGGTATGAAAACCCCAATGGAGGTAGGTCCAGAAATAGAAGGGGAGGCCAAATCTTGAACATTGATCATGATTGGGTTACTGGTTGAGGCAATAGCCTAAGTGATCATGGGTTGGGTAGCGGATGTTGTTGACATCATTTCCGCTTCAGTTAAGGAAGTTGGCATCCCATAAATAGGATTACCTGAAGGGTCTCGCATTTGGCTTCTTGCAAGATAGTGTTAGAGAGCCTTGACATTATGGTCAAGGAATCTCTCAAAATTTTGATCCCCTTTGGGAACAATTGGAGGTTGATCGGGGGTTGGTTGGATAGGAGTACGCTTAGTGTCTGAAGTATACTCCATTTGGTGACTTGATATGAAAGGCGAAGGTGGAAGTGGTTGTTGACTCACGTGGTCAATAAGAGATTTGGCTTGACTGCATGTCAAAACCATCCAAGGCAAAAATGTTTTAGGTTTCAAAAACTATGTATTTCAATTTTAGAAAACTAGAAGGTGTCAGAATGTGTGTTTAATAGCAAAAAAGTCAGGTTTTAAGCTTGCTGTTTGTAAAGAAAATTTGTTGACAGTGACCGACGTCAGTGGAAAAATTGATGTCGGTGAACATATGTTGCCGACGTCAGTGAAAAAAAATGATGTTGGTGAATATATAGCCGACGTCGATGGAAAAACTGATGTCAGTTACTGTGTAATTCTAAAAACTCAAGAAACTGAAAGTTTTTGGAAAAAAAAGAGAAATTCTAAGTTGTTTTAGACCTCAGAATGATGCATCCTTACCAGCTCAAAAAACCAGATAAGAATAGTATAATAAATGATTTGGCAAGCAACCTCTAAACGTTAAATTTCTAAGAATAAATTTTAGAGTCGTGGTGGCTTATGCCTTAGAAGAGTATGTTTGGGAATTGGGCTTTTAGAACGGGTCCTAAAGAGGAAGTCTATGGTTGGTTTCGGGTTATGTTTTGGTACTCAAAAATATGTGTTAGGTTTAGTATGTGGCCTGGTACTGGGGCTTGCTCCCTTCACTTCACAAACCTAGAGCTGAGCTGGGCCGCTTAGCCAATATATACTTTGCCTATAGTTTATACTATGCCAGAGAACAGAGTGGGTCCTCCTCTTAGAGGTGAAATTCAAGTAGGATCGCTGGGTAGGGTAAGGTATCCGCTAGGTGATGAAATTCTAGTCTCAGCTATGTTTATATGTTTGATTGTGAATGTGGTTTGGTTGTGTAACATATGTGCACTATGATTTATTCATAATGCTGTTAATTACTAAATGGGCTAGATATGCATTCAAGCAAAAATGAGATGCAAGAGTTTTTTTTAAACCCAAATTGAAATGTTTTGTTTGAATGCAAACAACTGAGAAGAGGTTAGGAGTATGAATTTTCACTACTCTAAGATGCAGGAAAAAAGTGACAAGAAGAAAAAGAAAGATATTCTTTTTAACTTGTGCTAATGATGTCTTTTCAAAATAAAGAGGTAGAAGAAAAGGGGATGCAAGAATAGAATATTTTCCTAATGCATCTATATGAAAGTTTGATTTTTAGAAGAATGAACCCAAGGAAAATTCCAGGGGTCCCACCAGGCATGCCAGAATGTTTCTCTACGTTTTTTCTATTTACATTCAAAAGAAAGAAGAAACTAAAGATAAATGGTCAAGGGTTTGTACGTTACCCAGATTAATTTGCGCACCATATCCAAGCATTTTAGGAGCTCTTCTTTGGCTGTGGAGGAAGACACCTGTAGATAAGAATAAAAAACTCAAACAAAGAGAGTGTTAGATAAAGATATGGTGGACTGCCAAGCACATGCTCGGTCTCGGAAGTGTAAAGCTCTGTGAGGGATGACAGTCCACTATTTGACAAAAAGAGTGTTGTATAAAAGAAATGGTGAAAGACTAAGAAAGAGAAATAAAGATAACACGTACCTATTCTCTGTAATCAGTCTGACACAGTCACCGACATCACTAGTCCTACCGGTGTCAGTTGGTCAATTTGCCGATGTCAGTTATGTTACCAATGTCGGTAGGGGCAATGGGCCTTAGACGGGTTTCAATTTATATCTGTGGTCGACAGAGGGGTCTAGGAGTTTAAAGGTCTATGCAGGGTTGCAGGGAGACAAATAAGGTCTGTAGAAGGACAAAGGTAGAGGATAGGTTGTCAAAAAGGGTAAGGGTAAGAGGAAGGCTTTTCAGTCTCTCCAGGAAGAAGTCAGGTCAGGTCTGGTTGATAGTATTTAGAAATAGTAAATAAAAACTAATTACTAATGTATTTTAAATTATTGAAATGAGACAGAAGAATACTTAGCTCTGCTTGTTAAAGAACCAGAAGTGTAGAACACTTATTCCCATTGTGGCTGATGTCAAGGTCCTTGTGCAATGTGCCAATCCAATTTGGAGTGACTTGCGTAAAGTTTTTGTAGCCAAGGGAGCATTAGTCGAAGTCTGATGTTTGGTCTCAGAGTGTGTCGATGTCCAAGAGTCTGGGGGAGAGAGAGAGAGAGTCTGGGGGTAGAGAGAGCGACCTGAAGGGGGCCTAACTCAACATTAGAACCTAGTTTAAGTAACCAATGTCGGTGATCCCACCAGGGTTAGCTGATAGTTGACTGACGTTGGCTGCTAGAGAATGGGTAAAGGGGCTATTTTTAGCCCTTTGCCCATTCTCCATCTACCAAGTGCATTTGCCATTAGAGAATGGTCAAAATACAGGTTTATCAAGCATGGGTGTTGGTTAGGGAATAAATAGGGAGTGAGAATAAGTCTTAGTTAGTTAGGATTAGGATGACTTAGTCTCAAGGTGACTCATAGGGTAGGAAATGGTCTTAGGGTGAGGTGTCCAAGGTGAGGTGTCATTAATTCAAAATAAGTAGTTTATTTTAAATTAATAAGGTGTGTAAGGGAGTAAGGGGAGTTGACACAATTTTGGTGTCTACACCCCCCTAAAAACTAAAAGGATGAGTTGCCTTTCCCTATTCTTAATTTATTTCAAATGTTTGGCATAGTCGAACATGTCAAGTAAACTAAAATTTTGATGTCTAAATTTGAATTCCTACAATCTAACCCTGAGTAGTTAGATAAATTAGTGGAGTGTTTCAAGAATAAAACTATCCCTACAGGACTAGCTATTCTAAAATCAACTCCCACATCCACTCAAAATAACCTTGTCATTATTCCTCCTACTGCTCCTAGAAGGACTAAACTATTTTATGTTCTCCTACTGATAAATGGACATTAGCTGAACAATTACATCATAAACTCAAGTGCATCTGATAATATCATGCCTACCAAAGTGGTAGAATCCCTTGGTCTCACACTGGCCAAGACATTTAGGAGCCACTGCTAGGACAAATCAAGGATGCCCAATTTATGTTTGCAGTATTCTCAAACAAGAGGATCAAGATGATAGTCCTAGTGGTAGATGTCTCAGCGTCATACGACATTTTTTTTGGGCAAATTTTTTGCAAAGATGTTGGTGGTGAGTTAAGCATGGACCTATCCAAGGTGAGAATACCTGTCAAAGGCATCATGTAGAGATTGCTCCCTGAGAAGAAAGCAAAATATATGGTCACTCAAACATCAGCACCTGAATCTCAAATTCTATTTGAGTTTTCAGGCATGAGTGATTACTTCCTGACTACAAAGGATGCTCTTGATCATGTGGTGACTATTGAAACTTCTAAAAGTGACAATTTGAAAATTGGTTTAGATAAAATAGTATGAGGATTGGTAGAACATGGTATAAGTGCAAAATAACTCTCCCCTCCACACAAAGAGAAATATAAGGTAAGGTCAACTTCTGATGATGTATGGATACTAGAATTTGATGGCAATTGTTCCTCTACCGGTTCAAGAGCTAGGATTATATTGATATCTCTTCAAGGAGATATTTTTCCTTCTTCATACAAGTTGTAGTTTAGCAATACTAACAATACTGTTGAATATCAATCATTGCTCCCTAGATTGAAGGTCGCTCAAGACAGGGGCATCAAACTCCTTCATGCCAAAGGAGATGCTGAGCTGGTAGTTTTCCAAGTTAGGAATCTATACCAAACCAAAAATAAGAGATTATGCCATTACTGCAATCTAGTTTGGGATCAAATTGAAAATTTTGATGCTTTTAGTATCTCTACAGTGCCCAAGGAATTTAATGACAGAATGGATGCATTAGCTGTTTCAGCAACTCTTCTAGTTTCTTGCTCAAATTTTAAAGGAGATAGGTACACTATCAAACTAGTCTTTTGACCAAGTGTGCCTGACAATGCCAATCATTAACAGGTATTCAATGGTGACAAGGAGATAGGTACACTATCAAACTGGTCTTTCAACCAAGTGTGCTTGACAATGCCAATCATTAACAAGTATTCAATGGTGACAACCAAATCATTGCCTTCTTGGAATAAAAAGGCAACTTTGAACAACTTCACTTCAAAGGCAGTGAGCCTTAGAAACTTGAATCAGCCCCTGAATCAAGTTCAGACATATGTGAGAAATTCCTCCAACTGAAAGGGAATAAAATTCCCAAAGGATTGGTTTCCCTTGAGAAGTTGTTTGACAAGAATGATAGGTTCATCAAATAGCAACAAATGGATTCAAGCTCTTCTCAAGAGTTTGATCAAATAAATTTGGGTACCAAGAAAAATCCTAAGATGGTGAACATTGGGAAGTGCTGCACTCAGGAAGATAAGTTCAAGTTCACTACTTTGCTCCACTAATACGTGGATGTCTTAGCGTACTCCTATGATGATCTAAAGTCACTCAGGCTTGAAGAAATTTGCCATGAAATTCTTCTCAAGAATGATTCGGTGCCTTACAAGCAAAAATCTAGGTAGTACAATTCAAAGATATCAGGTACTATTCTATCTAAAATACAAAAAATGTTGAATGCTAGGATAATTTTCTCAATCCATCATTCCACATGGATTGCAAACATAGTCCCTGTGAGGAAGAAGAATGGCAAAATTTACCTTTGCATGGACTTCAAAAATTTGAATCAATCATCCTTAAAGGATGACTATCCTCTACCCATCATGGATCAAGTTCTTCAAATGGTGACTAGTTTATAGATGTTATTAATGCTAGACGGCTTCTTTGTATATAATTAAGTTTAAGTTGGTGAAGTAGACCAGCATAAGACTACCTTCACCATGCCTTGGGGCACCTTTGCATATCAAAGAATGCCTTTTGGCCTGATAAATGCCAATGCCACTTTCGAGAGAGCAATGGACCTTACTTTCAAAGATGAAATGGGTAAGTTCATTATGGTATACCTTGATGACTTGACCGTCTTTTCCAAGCATCACCCTGATCATGTGCACCATTTACAAGTGTTGGAACACTGCCGCAAGAATGGCATTTCTCTAAATCTTAAGAAGTCTATTTTTGGAGTAACAAAATAGAAACTTCTCAAACACATTGTATCCTAAGAAGGCATAAAGATTGACTTAGACAGAGTCAAGTCCATCCAGGAGCTTCCCCTACCCACAAGTAAGACTGTAGTTCACTCTTTCTTTGGAAAGGTGAACTTTTTATGAAGGTTCATCTCTAAGTTCACAGAGAAGACTCGCCATATTATAAACATGATGAAGGGAAAGGCTACCTTCTACTAGAATGAAGAAGGCAAATTGACATTTTGAGACATTAAGACAACTATTACAAATGCCCCAATTTTGGTTTGTCTAGATTATACCAAGGATTTCACCATATATAGTTATGCTTCTGAGCACACACTTTTAGAAATTCTGGTTCAACAAAACAAAGAAGGTGTGGAATATCCCATATCATTCATGAGTTGTCCTCTCAAAGCTCATGAACTAAAGTATTCAAACATGGAGAAGCATGCTTATGTAGTGGTAAAGGCAGTAAAGCACTTCCATTTTTACATTCTCAATTCACACACTATTACCCTGGTTCCTGATACCATAGTCAAAACCATATTAACTCAGCAGGAGTTTAGAACCAAAAGAGGCAATTAGATTGCCAAAATCTAGGAGTTTGATCTCATTATCAAACCAACAAATCTTGTATGAGGAAGAGATCTTGGCTAATTGATTGTTGATAACAGACCTGAAGAAGCAAGGCATGAAGAAATAGAAATGGAAGATACGCCAATAGTCCTCTTTGTCTCCACCATGAATGAGTGGTATTTGAATATTACTCATTTCCTTACCTATGGTGAGTGTCCTGCTCACCTGCCTCGTAAAGAAAGGAGCACTTTTAAATTAAAAGCTGCCAATTTTGTCCTCTGGGATGATGGCCTGTATAAGAGGAGCCTTGATGGAGTGTTCCTTCACTATGTGGATAAAGAATAGTAGAACCAAATTTTGAAGTCTTTCCATAATTTAATCTGTGGAGGACATTTTTTTGCTCTTGTAACTGCCCATAAGATTCTACAAGCTAGAGATTACTTGCCTACTTTGTTTCAAGATGCATATAAATGGGTGTGAAGGTGTGAACTATGCCAATAGTTTGTTGGAAGACCTAAATTAGTTGCTCTACCTCTCAAGCCATTGGTGATAAAAGAGCCATTTTAGCAATGGGGAATCAATTTCATTGGTGCTGTAAACCCATCCTCAAGTGCTAGACATGATTATGTCCTCACAGCCATAGATTACTTCACCAAATGGGTGGAAGCAATTCCAACCAAGCATGCTACTTTAGAATTAGTATGTGATTTCCTCAAAGAAAACATAATTTCCATGTTTGGGGTCCCAACCAAGATTGTCACAGATAATGCAACGTGTTTCTCTTCTCATGAGATCATTCAGTTCTATTTCTATTATGAGATTACCCTCTCCCACTTTGATTATTTTCCACAAGAGAATGGCCAAGCAGAATTGAGCAACAAGACCCTTGTGACCATCATCAAGAAGCTGGTGGATGACAACCAATGAACATGGCATAAAGCATTGGTTGTTGATTTATGGGTAGACAAAATTACACTCAAAATGGTGATAGGTATGTCACCATTCTAACTTTTATATGGCCTCAATGTAGAGATACCAATCACCCTAGAATTACCAACACTAAAATTGGCAAAGGTGGCCGAAGATTAGACATGAAATCTCCATCGATAAGAGGATCATGTGCTTGATTGAGCTGAATGAGCAATGAACTATGGTGGTGGACTGAATTGTTGTGCATCAAAGTCTAGTGAAGAAGCTCTTCGACCAAAAAGAAAAAAACTATGATTTCCAGATTGGAGATCAAGTCTTATTATAGGAAAAGAGAAGAGAACCAAAGGGAATGCATGGGAAGTTTCATTCTTTATGGAGAGGCTCATTTACTATCCATCAGCTTAATGGTAAAAATAATTTCCTATTGAAGTATCAAGATGGCACACCCTTTTTTCTGCCTCATAATGGGCAGCATCTGAAGCACTTCAATTTTTGAAGTATCAAATAAGATCATCTATACATATGTATATTTGTAGTCTTTAGTTCTATTTTCTACTTTTCATTTTCATTTTTGGCACCTTTATTTTTTGGGTAGCATGAATCCATAGCCTAATTGCATACTTAAAGGCACTAGAGATTATGGTTTCTACTCCCCTTAACTATTTCAAAATTTCAACTGAAGGAAGTGTTAGGTTGTGGAGCTAAAAGATTCACTGATGCAAACATGGAGGAGGTTTCTAAGGTTGCTGAGTTGTAGAACAAGTTACAAGGCAATTGACGTCAGTCTGATCAATCGAGGTTGGTCATATTATAGTGCAGAGCAATTAACGTCAGTTATGGGTCAACTGACATCGGTCAGATAGGAACCGATGCCGGCAACCTGTGTGTGCATGCGTTTGCATGCGGGTCGAGAACTGGTCTATTTTTGGACAGTCAATTTGCATGTAAAGACTTATTTTAGTCTTAGAGTTGCATTTCTAATTATTGTAATTAAGAAAGTCTAATTATTGTCTTGCATGAGATTTATATAATAGACTCATGGGATGTATTGTAAAAGTGTGCTAGAAAGCCATTGTGCTTGTAGAGAGAGCAAGAGTAGCTCCTCCTAGTTCCAAAGGGGTGCTGAGTGTGTATGATCAAGTAGAGTTGCAGGTTGTGCAAAGTTCTGGTAGAAGATCCACTAGGGTACTGGTTAAAGAATCATAAGGACTTGGTGAGGCAAGGACAAGGGTTCTTCAAGGTGTAGAGACATCTACATGGTAAGTAAGGTCTGGTGATTTGTAGGTTGTTGCAAGAGCAGGGAGATCTACTTGGAGTATGGTTGTGTACTTGGTGTACTGGCAGTGTTGTTACTGACTGGTGGAGGTGAATAACAACTCTGTGTTTGAGTTGATTGTTGTGATCGTGATTGAGAGAGTGAACTATTGAAGGAGAATTATTGGTGAACCCTAGAAGTGTGGGAGCTCTAGAGGTGTGAGAAGAAGTGTGGTGACTTCTTTATTGTATTTCCTTCTGGATAAGTATTAATACAATTGGGTATTGTCTCTCATATTCTGTGTTGTTTCATATTTCTAGTTACTTATTCATTCTGGTTAAATTCCATGTTTAGTTGCTTATACAAAGGTAATCATGTGTGCCTTTAAAGGGCAGTAGGATCCTGACAAAGTGGTATCAGAGATTTGGTTATCTACAGAGTTGTTTGTTTATACCACTGAACAAAGTGGTATCAGAGCCTAGTTATAGGTTCAAAAGAGTGATACCATTGACAAGTGGTATCAGAGCAAGATGGCAGGGAGTAGTTATTGTTTGATTATAGGTCATTCTCAGGGGTTTTTGATTGAGTGGGAGTACAGCAATGGCAAAAGAAAGTAAGCTACGAATGGAGAAACTGAATAACACGAATGGTTAATCACAAATTGATGGAAATAAAGAGTAGGTAAAGAAAGATTGTTGGTTGGTAGAAGATCAGCATGAAAGAAAGAAAGAAGTAGATGTTGTAGGTGATGTTGCACAGGATGCTCTGGATAAAGTAGAATCTTGGTTTATAGATTATATTGCCTCTTTCCATGCAGCCCAAAATAGAGCATCTTTTCATGAGTATGTCACGGGAGACTTTGGAGAGATTTATTTAGGGGTTGGTGAGCCTTGTTAGATTGTTGGCAAAGGGGAAGTGAAGCTGAAATTATAGACGGGTAACACACGAGTGTTGAAGAAGGTCATGCAAGTTCCAGTCTTGGAGATGAGTCTAATTTCTTTAGAAAGGTTGGGTGATGAGAGATGCACAGTAACTCTCACAGTGAATGCACTTGAATTAGATGGTGGTAAGAATGTAGGTATCCTTTATCTATCTACTTATATTACTGATTCACCTTCTATTGTAGAGATGTGGCTTTGTAGGCTTGGTCACATATGTAAGAAGGGAATGCATGTTCTTAAGTGAAAGACAGATATCTTTGACAAACTTAAGAACTGGAAAGCCTTGGTGTTCATGGAGGAGATGACAGATAGAGATCAGCTAAGGGGACTAAATTATTATGAGCAGGGCTATGTTAATTTGGACAGGGTTTTGATCCAAGGTGAGCTCGCAGGTAAAAAGTCATCACTCACAGGAGAACACAGATACCAACATCAGTCAGAAGAAACTAATGTCAAATAGACATATATCGACATTGATCATGTGCAGATCATCAGAGTCGATGGTGTCGGGTAGGTGGAGACCAATGTCGGTCAGGTAGGAACCAATTTTGATAGATAGGTCAGTCACATGGAACTGACGTCGATCAGGTGCAGACTGAGAGATGGCCAAGATTGGTCACTAGAACGGATGTTGGGCAGACAACAAGCTGTCAAGGAGTCTCAAACACCCATATGGAGGACTAAAAGGGTAAGTAAACCTCATATTCATTGTTCACCTTCTTTATTACTTGTTGCTTACTGATGGTCAAGAACCAGGAAGATGTGAAGAGGCAATGCAGGTAGAATCCAAGAAATAGTGGGAGCATGGCATGAATTCTTTGGAAGAGAACCAAGTGGGAGTTTTTGGTAGAGTTGCTAGCTGGGATAAAAGCACTGAAAGACGAATGGATTCCCAGGTTAGAGAAGAGAGTGGATGGACACGTGAGATGGAAGGCTAGGGTATATGGTTTTGAGCAAGCTGTAGGGCAATGGAGGTTTGACAGGGATATGACTAAGCATGGCTTTAGTCAAGGTCAATGTGACCATTGTGTTTTCCTTTATCAGGTTGGATGATGATTGCAACATTATCCTGTTACTATTGTGTGGTTGCTTGTTGCAAGGTTACACATGCAGGGAGTTTCTGAGCTAAAGGTAAAGTTAGTTCAGAGGTATGTCATGAAGAATTTGGGAGTAGCGAAATTCTTTAGCATGAGAGACATGGAAGATCACAGGTTGATTTTATCTCTAATGGGAGCTGATGTGAAGAAGGTGTTGGTAGGGTTTAATACGTAGGATGCAGAACTGGTAAGCACACCAAGGGCTTGACAGTTTAAGCTGAGCTTAGAATAGTGTTTGAAATCACATGAGGTCTGGTGTAGACGTGAGTTTTCCCAAGCAGTGGGAGCTGTCAGAGAGTTTGGATCCAATTCAAGGAAGGAGCACTGGAAAGCATTTTAGTGGGTTCTCAGGTATTTGAGAGGGACCAATAGCATGGATTCATGCTATGTAGGGTCAAGGACTTCACTACATGGATATGTAGGTTTGGATGTGGCAGGTTACTTGGATGACAGGAAATGCATCACAGGTTGTGTGGTGGTTGATCTTCAAGATTGATATTGAAGAGGGATACAATCTAGGAAACAAATTAGTAGAATGTATAGGTACAAGTACAGGTGTAGCTATTTATCTCCAAGTGGGAGATTGTTAGGTTATGGAGCTAAAAGCTTTACTGATGCAAACATGGAGGAGGTTACTGAGGTTGCTGAGTTGTAGAACAAGTTGTGGGGTAACCGACGTCAGTCTGATCAACCGACGTCGGTCATGTTATAGTGTAGAGCAACCAACGTTGATTATGGGTTGACTGACATCAGTCAGATAGGAACCAATGTTGGTAACCTGTGTGTGCATGTGGGTCGAGAATTGGTCTATTTTTGGACAGTCAGTTTGCATGTAAAGACTTATTTTAGTCTTGGAGCTACGTTTTTAATTATTGTAATTAAGAAAGTCTAATTATTGTCTTGCATGAGATATATATAATAGACTCATGAGTTGTATTGTAAAAGTGTGCTAGAAAGCCATTGTGCTTATAGAGAGAGCAAGAGTAGCTCATCCTAGTTCCAAAGGGGTGCTGAGTGTGTATGATCAGGTAGAGCTGCAGGTTGTGCAAAGTTCTGGTAGAAGATCCACTAGGGTACTAGTTGAAGAATCATAAGGGCTTGGTGAGGCAAGGACAAGGGTTCTTCAGGGTGTAGAGACATCTACATGGTAAGTAAGGTTTGGTGATTTCTAGGTTGTTGCAAGAGCAGGGAGATCTACTTGGAGTATGGTTGTGTACTTGGTGTACTGGCAATGTTGTTACTGACTGGTGGAGGTGAACAACAACTCTATGTTTGAGTTGATTGTTGTGACCGTGATTGAGAGAGTGAACTATTGAAGGAGAATTAATGGTTAACCCTAGAAGTGTGGGAACTCTAGAGGTGTGAGAAGAAGTGTGGCGACTTCTTTATTGTATTTCCTTCTGGATAAGTATTAATACAATTGGGTGTTGTCTCTCATATTCTGTGTTGTTTCATATTTCTAGTTACTTATTCATTTTGGTTAAATTTTGTGTTTAGTTACTTATACAAAGGTAATCATGTGTGCCCTTAGTGGGCAGTAGGATCCTGACAGGAAGTTCCCCAACTAGAGCTAGCTGTTGTTCCCAAAATTTGTCACTCATTTTTGGGACAACATATGAACTATTTTGGTCTGGCAAGACAAAATTCTCTCTTCCCTTTTCAAAAATTATTCTAAGCATTCAAAATCTTCATTATTCAAGCTTTTTTAGCTAAAAGGACAGGCAGGTTCAATAGGTTCAATGACATCGACAAGATCAAAGAGTTAAATGCTTCGGCAAAAGTTCAAAGTTCAACTGCTTCGGCAAGTTCCACGGCTTCAAAAGACTTAGTGAAAAAAAGGAAGATTGAAATGTTGAACCATTGAACCTTGAACCAAAAAGGTTTAAAGTTTTAATGAGATTGGTTCAAAGCAGTTGGTTCAAGCAGCCAATCGAATGAGTGGAACACAAGATTGAACCGTTGGTCGATTCAATCGAAAGGTTCAAAGGAGTCCCCCAAATCCCAAAGGGCGAGTGACCTTATAGAGTGCAATGAACCAAAGGCTAGTTCCCTTGTGAAGGGTAGTGAACCAAAGGCAAGTGCCCTTGTGGAGGGAGGTGAACAAAAGGGAACAAAAGGATATCCTTTGGAAAGATTTTTTATGGCTAATTTTACAAGGGAAATCGTTCAGACATTTTGTCCGAAGGAATGATCAAAATACTGATGTAAAATGGCTAAGGTAAAGGAAAGATTTCCTTCAAACAAAATGTCTAAAGGATTTAAAGAAGAAGGCTGCCTAAAGGACCCCGAAGGGCAAGTACCCTTGCGGGGGGCTCTCAACAACTAGGAAATGGACCTTTTTCAAGGCCCAAAGGGACACCTTCCCTTTAAGGGGTTCTAAAAGATATAAATCCAAAGGAATGATCAGAGGTCCACAAACTAATTTCTATGGACTCTGTAGTCTTATTTCTATAGACTCTGCAGACTAATTTCTATGAACTCTACAGGCTTATTTCTATGGACTCTGCAGGGTTATTTCTACAGACTCTATAGGCTTATTTCTATGGACTCTATAGACTAATTTCTATGGACTCTAAAAGCTTATTTATATGGACTCTATAGGCTTATTTCTATGGACTCTGTAGGCTTATTTCTATGGACTCCACAGGCTAGTTTTTACGGACTCTGCAGGCTTATTGCTATAGACTCTGCAAACTTATTTCTACAGACTCTGTAGGCTTATTTCTATGGACTCTACAGGCTTATTTCTATTAACTGAAAAGACTTAGAGAAATAAAGGCTTCTCAGAAAGAGGATGAACTATTGAACCTTGAACCAAAATGGTTCAAAGGTTTAATGGGTTCAACGGTTCAATGAAAGCTCTGAGCAAAGGAAAGAAGTGGAAGATTACAGAGACCAGTTCAAAGAGATGGTTCAAATGATGAATAAAGAAGCGATGGAACTAAGGAGCTGAGAAGGCCACCCAAACTATTGGACTAATGAACTAATGAACTTTTAAAGGTTCAAAATTTCATGGTTCAAAATGGTTCAAGCGACCGGTGACCAATGACATTCCCATGGATGTCAAATTCAAGGTAATGAAATATCCATTGATTTTCAAATGTGGCGAGGAATTTGAAAATAAACTCAGTGACCAGCTAAAGAGGGAGCCAAAAGAGCTAGCAGAAATGGAAAAGATAGCCTGAGAGCTCAAATTGTAATAGGAAAGAGGGGAAGACCAAAAATATTTGTGTAGGATTTATTTCCAGTAGGTGGAACAGTACACCAAGTAGACATTTGAGCTCACAAGCATTAAAAGGCACAACCTATTTTTCTCCCTTGGAATGAAGGTGAAGTGGATAGCTATGCAAATATCAGGAAGAAGACCAAACAACCCATGCTAAGGAGAAGATATTTGAGGTGAATTAACAAGCCACAGTTAAGGCAGATGCCTTGTTCCAGCATGGTCCCCTAACAAAACTAAAAATACATTCAAGGCATTGAATGCAGCATGGGCCGTTCCATGAAACAAAGTGCCAAGATTTTCTTGTCTAGTATATATTTTAATCTCTTATTTTATGCAAAAGAGATCTCTCTATTATAGAAGCAAAACCCTTCTAAAATTGAAAGGCAATTACTGAGACTTTGAGCTCAGATTGTTGATCATATTTCTTTGTTTGAATGAAAAAGCATGTTACTTTTAGACTTTGTGTTGTAATAGCTTGTGTCATTTAGGAGATTATTCTTATGTCTATTTTCTGAATGTGTTCTTGTCCATTTTAATGAAATAAGAAGAACTAGTAGAAGTAATCAGGAAGGTGTCCTGAAGCCAACTGTGGGAAGACTTTGTGCTCCCACAATTGTGTGTTTTTAGTTTCTTTCTATGTAAAGGGCTTTAGGATGAATTTGTGCCCTCATTGCCCTTCATATTTCACTCTTTGGCAGTTGAGGTGGAGACTTTGTGCTACACTTCATTCTTCTAGTTATTGCACCCTTGTTACCTGTTACCTTTTAGAAAGGAATCATGTTGTTTGCTGCAAGACCACTTCTGAAAGAAGAGAAGTGCCTTTAGTGTTTTCACCTAGATTTCTTCTTTGTTTGTGAACATCATCTCTAAAAAAAGAGAGATGGATGGTGTTGTCCTACCCCTGAGTGTTATTTTATGAAAAAATATATAGTATATAGTTCCTCATATTTATAGGGAACCACCCCTTGATGAGAGGAGAGATTTTTAACCTTTTGATGTGGTAAACTGGCACATTTGGTTGACACATATCCCTATGTTGTGGTTGAAATGACCTATTTTTCTCATCAGTTAGCTGGTTACAAAATATTCACCCAATATAGTCCCCCATAGACAAATTGGGTCTAACAATGGGAAGGTCCTAAGAGAATGATAGTTCTAACATTGGGTTCATATCCCAGTTGGTTAGTGAGTTACCCATACTTGTGAGGAGTAGGAAAGCATCAAGGGCTAATACATGATATTCCCCTAATGAAAGATGATGGATTGTGGATTATAAAGGGTTTATGGTAAGGATTTGGGCTAAAGGGATAGAGGAACTAGTCGATGCCTCATCGATAGAATGGGATATGACATTCTCTTTGGTGGTTGAAGGTTGGGTTTTAGTTACTAAGGGTGTGTTAGATGGGGGTATGAGGACATCATTGGGGTCATAGGTCATGTTACACATTGAAAAAGGACTTGGGTTGAGTTGGATGGTGATGACCTAGCCTTCATGCTCCAAATTAATGCAATAGTGAAGGGTAGAGGGGATGTAACCCATGGAATGGATCCAGGATCATCCCAATAAAATGTTATATTGAAATTCACCTTATACAACATAGAAAAGTTTGGGAAGCATGTGAGGTCCTAAATGGATATGGAGGATGATAGTTCCTAAGTTAGTGGCCATGGTATCATTGAAGGAGTGAAGGATAATTGAATATTTGGACATGACATTGTCTAACAAGTTGAGTTGGCTATAGGCATGATAGGAGATGATATTAATTCAAGCTCCCCCATCAATCATGACCCATTTCATGCAGTTTTGGTTGATGTATGTAGTAATAAAGAGAGGGGGATCTGGGTCATTAGGATGGATGGAAGGTATTTCTAAATCCTTGAAGGTAATAAGGTTAGAAATTTGAAGGGAACCAACAAAGGCTACTAGAGTTTGGGGGTCCTTGAGTGGACCTCAATGGAATTCAAGGCATCTATTAGTGCTTGGTGGTGATGGGGAGAGGTAGAGATCAACTCATACAAGATCATCTTTACCAAGGTGTTGTGAAGTTTCTTTAGGATGAATCTCTTGATGGATTATAAGGGGTTAGATTAGGATGCACCTAAGATAGACACCTTGGGTTTGGCAAGGATGGAGACAGTTGGGTGTGGGTTAGTTAAGAGATTGAAGATAGATACGTCCATGTAATAGACACCTTAACCTTCCCATTATCCTTTTTTTGTGATCTTGTGACCATGTTGATGTATGGATAGAAGGAAAGGTTGAGGTAAGAGATTGGTTAGACTCATCTTCACTCTTAGGTGAGAGTGGAGGAGTAGGTAAGTGTTGGGTAGGTATGGTTGTTGGTTGGATTGGAATGGGACACATAGGAGGTTCATCTATTAATAGATCATCCTCATCATAAATTTGATGGATAATAGTTTAGAGAGATTTATAGTTATTTGTATCATGGTCAGGTGTCCTATGATAAGAACACACGTGGTGGTCATTATACCAGATAGGATTTGAAGTAAAAGGGTCAAAGGGTCTCATGGGAGGTAAGGATAAACAAGAAGTTTGTAATATCCTATGGAAAATGGTTGAGTAGGACTCAAATAAAGGTGATAAAGGTTTAAGGGTCTTTGCTCTAGTTGTTAAGGTAAAAGGTTTCTTGGAAATAGGTTTGGTGGTATGTGTTTTGGGTAGGGTCATATGCTTAGTTTATGGATTTGGTTTAGGCAAAAGGGTTAATGAGTTAGATGTGGAACATCACAAGGTAGGTAGTTTAGGTATAGCTGGAGTGGTGAAGAGAGGTGCATCAGAGAGCAAATATGAAGGTTAAACCAAAAGAGGTGGTGGGGTCTTGGTAGAGATAATTATCTTCTTACTCAAGGTAAAGGGATGAGGCCCCAAAATATAAGGCAAGGTTGAGGGAGGTAAAATTTGGGCTTTCAATCCTTTAGGTGGTTTGACCTCCTTGGTTTCTTTAGTTTGGTGTTTGGTTTCTAATTATAGTGAAGCAAGATTCACCTTCACAGATGGGTGACTAAGGCTTGGTGTGGGGAAGGTGCCAAGGTTCTTGATTGATTTTTTTGGTTTGGTTTGAGAAGGTGATTTGGTTGTTTGGGGTTTAGGTGTCTTGAATGGTTAAGGAATTGTTAGATTGGTAAAATTTATTATTGGTTTGGTTGGTAGGGTATAAGTTTGGATGGAAGAAGTGGTGGGTTGGTCTACTAAATGTATGGTTAGAGGTTCTTGCTTGGTAATATAAGGTTACCCTAATTGATGCTAGAAGGTGGCTTGATCCATGTCAGGGTTGGAGATAAATTCCAATTTTTGCACTAGTCTAGAGAATGGCTTGTAGTTTGGTTTGATCCCCTAAATAGTGGACTAGAAATATAAGGCCTTAGGTGGAGACATAGGGATGGTAATCTCATCTTATTCCTTAATCAAAGGATGTAAGTTTGAGATAGGTGGCTCCTTTGTGGGATGAGTAGACTTGGGGATTTTGTCCTCAAAAATGATCTTCAAAGGAGGGGTGAGTTGTTTGGTAGTTGAATGCAAAGATAGGGTGGTAATGGTTGGTTATTTTAATATATCAGTTAAAAGAGTGGTTAAGGACTCCACTAAATTGATAATGGGAGAAGATGGTGTTTCCTTGGTTTGGGTTTCTAAAGGAGGAGATAGTAACTCTACTACCTCAATAAGTAGAGAGGGTGAGGGATAAGTAGTTTGGTCAACAGGTTCTTTAGTAATGAGTGTGTCAAGAACCATGTTAACTATATGGGTATCATGAGAACACTAGAGGTTTATTTAATTCTTATTAGGGGCATGGTTTAGGAAGGGTTGCCTAAATATATTAAGGGCTTGGTTTTATGGTGTATTGGGATTATCCATTGTAAACTTACCCTTGTCAATGAGGGATTAGACAAGGCTCTTGAAGGTGTTGTACCTAATGATGTCATGTTTTATTACCCAATGAAAGGCACATAGATCATTATAATTAAACCAACTAGGTGCAGGATAGGATGAATCAAATTTTTGGGGTGGTTTGATAAGAGGAATTTGAATGATGTTGGCTTTCAATAACTTCTCCAAGATGAAAGCATATGATTCTCCAAGTGGAGTGAATTACTTCTGGTTGTTCTAATTTTGTTTTCTCAAGTTTTTCTTCAAGTAAATAGAGGAATTTGATGGGTTGACATAAGGTAGGGGAGTATCCTTAAGGAAAAATGCATTTCTGGTTCCCTTTCTCTTGGTGTTGGTTACATGAATTGGAGGAAGAAGCCTCATTAGTTTTATAGGTCGAGTTCTTATTTTTGAGATTTAGCTTTCCTTCATCAATGGATCAATTCTCTAACTTAAGCACCTTGGTAAAATCTTCAATGAAGGTTCATAATCTTTGTACATGTAGTGTAGAGGATATATGCTTGGCACATACATGAACAAAGAGTTTTATGAGTTTGGGTTGAGGTAGGGAGAAGGAAAGTTGGTTAATTAGGCTCTTCCAATGAGCTAAAAATTTGATAATGGATTCATATTAATAATGATAGATAGAGTAGAGTTTAGTGATAAAGACTTTCTTAGAGATATTGATCAAAAATTGGTCCAAAAAGGTTTGATCCAATTGGGTTAAGGAGAAAAGGGAGTGTTTAGGTATGGCACTATACCAATCCAATGCCAGATTGGCTAAACACATGGGGAAGGTGCAAAGAAGAAGGGAATAATCATAGGATCTTCCTTTGAAATTTAGAGAACTTGAGAAATTCCCATTGGGGAGGATATGGCCTGATAGGCATAGATAGATGGATGGGCTTATTATAGATTTGGTCATATGATAAGATGTTGTGATCACTTGAAATAAATGAATCCAAAGTGGTTATCTTATCCATAATAATATTTATTATGTCTACTTGGGTTTATTCACTTGAAGGATTATAAGATGCATACTGATGGGATGGTTGGAAGACATACTAATAGTGGGTAGAAGGTTGGGAGGCTACCACATATTGGTAAGTGGATATCAATGGTTGGGTGTAAGATGCATAAGGGTAGTAGATGTAGGTGGTTGGGTAGTGGTTAGGGGTACATGACATTGTAGGTTAGGGATATAGCCAAAGTTTGATGTAAGGGGTGCTTGTTGGGTAGGGGTGGCAGTTGTATTGGTGATTAATGGAAGGGTGGTGACCGTTGTGTTGATTGGTGACAAGATAGAGGGTATGGACACCATAAGGATTTGAAGTGGAATATTGGTCAATATATTTGGGGTAGTTAAAGGGAGGATGGTAGTTATATAGGTAGGCACTCCTATTGCAAAGGATGGTTGGTAAGAGTGGAAGGTATAAGGGTAATAATAATTTGGGTTGGTTAGTTTTTTATGGTAGTTTCAAAGGGGTTATTGGTTGATGAGGAGGCTTGGGTAGTCAATAATTTGGTAGTAAATATGAAAATAGAGGTACTCCACATAAGGTGGAGAGGCATGTCATAAATTAAATCTATGGGTCAGGTTGAAGTCAGGATATGGTGAGATGTGGTTATAAGATAACGTTGTAAGGCTACGAGATTACTGTCTAGGAAAGTGGTAAAATCCACATCTCCTTGGGGAACCTCCCAAGGGAAATTAGGAATTCCTAAGGGGTGAGGAGAGTCTACTAGTTTATAAATGTAGTCCATAGATGAAGAGGTAGAAGAGGTAGGTTGGATTGGAGATGGGTTTTATTCTGTAAGGTCTCTTTGTTGTTGGCGAGTGAGAACCATGTGAGATAAAGGAGATAAAAATCACAAAAAACCTCACTACTCAAATAAAGAGAAGATAAGAAATGATCAAAGAAATCAAATCATTCTCTAGAAAATATGTTAAGCCCTAGAGTTTTAATTAATCTCACTTTTAGCTTATGCCTTAAGAAACTATGTGACTAAAACTGGTTTGTAGAGTGGGTACTAGAGAGGAAGTCTAAAGTTAGTTTCAAGTTGTGTTTAGGAAATCAAAAATAATCTATATTGGAATCAATATATGGCTTTGTATTGGGGCCTACCCCCTCACTTCACACACCATAATGATAAGGGTGTCAGGTGCTTAGCCAATATATATTAATATCTAGAGATTATACTCATCCAAAGAGCTGAGTTGGTTCTCCCCTTGGTAATGACCTCCAAGTGGGATTACCAAGAAAGGGTAAGGTTATCTCTAGGTAATGAAATCCTATTTGTGCCTTGTCTTAGGTCTATTTTATGTTTAACTAATGAAAGTGGTTTGGTTTAGTGTGTGCTAAAAAAATTTATGCTACAATAAGATTACTGTGTCTTAATTCAAAGTGAGCTCAAATTAAAAGCAAGTAATGGATGTACTTAATTTTAAACCTAAATGAGATTTCAATTTTGTTAATGAGAATAGATAGAGAGAAAATCATACAAGTGCAAAGAAATGAAACCCAAAGTAAAGACTCAAGGTCCCATCAGGTGTGCCAGAATGTTTTAGTGAATTTATAATTATTATTCTGGAAAGGGAAAAGAAGAAACTAAGTATGGGTAAGGTTGAAAACCTGATTGATTGTGCATGCATTGAATCAAAAGATTATGAAGATCTCCTCTTTGGCTTGGGAGGATGACCTATAGATAAGAAATCACTAAAGCAAACTTGTTTGTTAAACAGATAGTTGAGTGGATTTCCAAGTGATAGCTAGATCCTAGAAGCAAGAGCTTCCATAGGGGCTATCAATCCACAGATTTTAATTAATTAATTTCATAAATATAATATAAGGTACTTGCATCAATAATCAAAAGTTACTAAATCTAAATTCAATAATGTTTGCTTAATATATATGCTAGAAATGACTAAAATAATGATAAGTTAATTAATACTAGTAATATATGGTTAGGGTATGCTTCATAAAATTAGACAAGGGTTTGTAAACAAGTAGGAACATAGAACATTAGGTTTAGTTAGGTGTAGATAGGTGAAATTAACTTATTATTTTTCATTTCCATAATGACCGTCAGTGGTTGGGCTGATCATCAACTATTAAGGTGACCATCAGTGGTCAAGGTGACAATCAGTGGTCAGGGTGACAATCAATGGTCAGGGTGACTATTATTAGTTAGATAGACCATTGATGGTTGAGTCAACCATCGATAATTATTGTATGAAGATTTGGTGGTCAGGGTGACCATTAGTAGTTGGATAAACCATCGATGGTTGAGTCAACCATCGACAATTATTGTATGCAGATTTGGGTTGGTGATTTGGTTGATTGACAAGATCCAAAAGATGGATTTTGAGAGATGTGTAAGACCTGGGTTGATTATGAAATTGAAATGAAGTAAATGAATATTTATAAATAAGTACTTATCTTACCATAAGTTGATTGGGTGGAAGGTTGAGGTAGTTGACCTATTGGTGGAATCTAGCTTAATTTTGATAGAGTAATGGTACCTGGGACTTGGTAAAGAGGTGGTGGAAAGTTGGCTCTCTGATATGATTACTAGATTATTGGATTGTTGATGTTGGTTGACATATAAAAAATAAACTCTTGGATGCATGAGCTCTTGATAATGATTGCAGATGGATCTCACCTCCTAGCCCCTCTCTTTTTATAGGCAAAATCAAGAGGTGGAAGTAAAGGTTCAACTAGGATATCTAATCATAAATTTTCCATGAAATGACTCACACATAGACTTAGACAATTTATATTTATAGAATCAAGGTGGGTGGCTTGTATGTTGGTTGTTAAAGAGGTGGACCCTAATTGTCGATGGTCAGGGTAACTATCGGTGGTCAACCTAGCCATCAACAATCAAGGGTAAGTAGTAAAAAGTGGGTAAATGTTAGGTTAAGCTAGTTAAGTCAAATTGCCTATAGGTTAGGCTCGGCTATGGGTTAGAGGGTCGAATGGTCCCAAGGGGGTTTTAAGGTGGTCAAGGGATACTTTAACAATCAAAATTATAGTGTGCATATTTTTGATGTCCACAATATTGATTAGCTCATACAAATTCATCTTCACTGGTGTTTGGTGAATTAGTTTTAGAACTATCCTTTTTTTTGATTCAGAGGGGTTGGATTGAGGTGCACCCAAGATAGAAATCTTAGGCTTGGGTGAAAGTGTTTGGGTTTGGTTGGGTGCTTTGGTGGTGGAATAAGGGTATGTCCATATGACCTTTGATTTCCCTTTATCTTTTTGGTCTTGTGATCAAGTGACCACATGAATGGTATACATTTGGAAAGGATTTGGGCTAGTGGATTGCTTTGGTTACTCTACACTCTTAAATGAGATTTTGGGGGTAAGTAAGTGTGGAGTATTTTCATTTGGCTTGGTGGTGGGCTCATGGGTGGTTCCTCTGTCAATAAGTCATCCTCATCACATTATTTATGGTTTATGATTTTGAAAGATTTTTAGTTCTTCGTATCATGTCCAGGCATCCTATGGTATGAGAAAATCAAATTGTCATTAAAATAAGATGGCTTAGGATTGAGGAGATCAAATGACTTGATATAAGGCAAGACCAAGTAAGAAGATTGTAACAACCTTTACAAGATAGTCGAATAAGACTCTAGCAAGCATGTAAGAGAGTGAAGGTTTTGGTTTAGACAATTGGGGTGGAAGCCTTATTAGGGGTAGGCTTGACAATTGGACCTTTATGTGATGGAATGTTCTTGGTGGGTGGTTTTGGAGTAGGTGGTTTGGAAGTTGATGGATTTGAGGTTGATGGCTTGGAAGTAGATGGTTTGGAAGAATGTTTGGTAAAAATACGTACAAGTGTAGTGAAAAGTAGAGGTGTAACTAGAAGTGAAGGTTGGGTTTGTGGTTTATTTGGGAAGCTTGTTCTCTTAATCAATGTTTAGGGGTGATGTCCTAAGATGGAAGGAAATGTGGAAATGGGAGGTAAGGTTTTGGATTTTAGAATCCTAGATGGTTTAACTTTCTTTGTTGGCTTGACTTTTTGGTTTCTTATATGGGTTTGGTGATGTCAAATCTAACCTTAATGGAGGATGGGGAAGATTCTAAGTGGGGAGGACACCTAGGTTTTTGATGGGATTTATTGGGATAATGGAAGGTATTTTGGTGTTTTTAGAGGGAGTTGGGTTGGATGGTTTATCTAAGGTTTGGGAGGTGGATAATTTTATTGGTTTGGTTGGGGTGATGGTGGTTTCACTAATGGAAATTAAAGGTTGGGTAGATAATGGTAAGGTTGATGACTCCTTTTTAGTTGGATAGGGGAGCTCAAAGTGATGCCAAAATGTGGCCTGATCAAGGTTTGGTTGGGATAGAAACTCTAAGTTTTGTACCAACCTAGAAAAGGTATTATAGATGGGCTTAGTTCCTTCAGTTTTGGACTCTAAGCATAAACCAAAAGGATGAGAAAGATGGAAAACCATGTTCTTATTTTCCTATATCAAAGGTTTCAAGGCCTCTATGGATGATTCTTCTATAGAAGTGGGAGGTGAAGCAATATTTTTCTTAGGAATGTTTTCTAAAGTAAGGGTGGATAACTCTATCATGGCAAAAAAAGGCATGGAAGTGATGGATTCCTCCTTTGGTATGTATTCCAAAGGAGAGGTTATTGATTCCACTACCTCAATAAGTGGATAAGGGATGCCATTTTCTTCATTTGTTTCATTTTCCAAAAGAATGGTAGGTGACTCCACTACCTTAATAAGTAGAGAAGAGGTGGTAGCTTGGGACATGGGTTATTAACTATTAGTTCTTTGAGAATAACATTAACTATGTGAACCTCATACTTGTGGGAGGACTCCACATTAGTATGCTCACTATTTACAAAAGGTGAATGGTTAGGGAAAGGTTGTCTGAAAATGTCAAGTGATATATTGGGGGGGTGAATTTGAGTTGTCCATCACAATTTCACCCTTATCAATAAAATCTTGGACAATGTTTTTAAACATCTTATATCTATTAACATCATGTCCAATGACATGGTGGAAGATACACATTTCATTTTACTTATACCAACTTGGTATAGGACACAAAGTATTGAATTTCTAAGGTGGTTTGATTGGAGGAAGTTGGATGATATATGCCTTCAATAACTTTTCCAAAACTACAATGTATGACTCCTCTAGTAGGGTATACCACTTTTAGACATAGCGGTTTTGGGTTTTATAATTTTGGTTGGAAGAGGTGGAATAATTGGGTTGGTTGAAAACTGGAGGAGGAACAATTTTAATCACAGCTACATTTTTAGTTCTTTTAGCTTTGGTATTGGTGTTGGTTTGGATTGTGGGTTTGGAGGAAGAAGCTTTATTTGATTTGAAACTATAATTTTTTTACTCAATATAAGCTTTCCATCATCTATAGCTCTAATATCCAAATTTTGAGCCATGGTGAATGCCTCATCAAAGGTCTAGAAAGTCTAAACCTATAAGGTTGATGAGATATGCTTGGCATAAGCCCAAGAGAAAATCTTAATCAACTTGGGTTGGGGTAAAGAGAAGGATATTTGGTTGATCAACTATCTCCAACAGGCCACAAAGTTGTGTTGGAAATATTGTCATTGATGTCAAAGGTCTAGCATTATTGGTGATAAATGCCCCATTGCATTTAATGTTATTTGTAATAGATATATCTTGGCTAATATGAGTTAATATTTATATAATATTAACGAATATATTTTTGGTTGCATATGAGACAAAAGAAGGGCCCATGGAGAAGTCAAAGATCTACGGGGTAAATACAAAAGAAGGATGGGACACATTTTCCCATGAAGAGTCATCTTGGGGAATTCCAAGAGTCACCAAGTGAAGACAAAATAGGAAGGGCTCAATTTCTCATGAAGGGACACTTTGAGTAATATGAAAAGTCACCAAGATAAGGACAAAAGAGGGAAGGATGTTTTTGCTCATGAAGGGTCACCACATGACTTTTCAAAGGCAAGGATATGAAGGGTCATATAAGTTTGGCACCATTTTCCATGAAGATTGAAGGGTCACAAAGGGGGAAGGCTAAAGGTCATTTAGAAAGCTATAAATAAAGACTTGAGAAGCCATTTGTAATATGAGAGAAAGAGGTTGATTTGATATTGTAATATCTAGCTTAGAAGAGCAATTGTGAGATATGAATATGATTTGTATTTATAATATCTAGCTTAGAAGAGCAAAGGTGAGAGAGAGGAAAGAGATGTTGTAATGAACTATCATTTGTTGAGATAGCAACATTGAGAGATAGGTGTGTGTTATACACAAAGGGGTTGGTGTTCCTATGGGTTGGTGCTTATGAATTATTGCTGGGTTGGTGCTCAGCAAAGGGGTTGGTGCTCACGAACTGTTGTTGGGTTGGTGCTTGGCAAAGGGGTTGGTGCTCATGTGGGTTGGTGCTCACGAATTGTTGCTAGGTTGGTACTCGAAAAAGGGGTTGGTGGTCACGAATAGTTGTCAGGTTGGTGCTCAGTAAAGGGGTTGGTGCTCCTGCAAGTTGGTGCTTGCAAATATTATTTGGGTTGGTGCTCATTCATATAATTGAGATTGTTCTCTATGGTTTTTCCCACATTGTGTTTCCACGTTATATCTGGTGTTTCTCTCTATCTTGTGTGGTGTTTATTGTTTTATTTTTATTGCATATCTTGAATGTTTGATTAAGTGTAATTTGGTTAATGGAAAGTTTTATAAGATATATGATATATTGATTCACACCCCCTCTCATTATATCTCATGCTTAATAATTGGTATCAGAGCAGGTTCCTTTTTGAAAATTTTTATAGCTTGAAGGTAGATCAGGAAAGCATGATGGCTGGGTCACAGGAAGGATTTTATACAAATAAGGCACTTTTGTTTGATGGGATGAATTATGATTTTTGGAGCATGATAATGAAGGTTTATTTGATGGCCCTTGGATTTGACATATGGAAAGCAGTGGTGGAGAAATATGAAGAGCCACAAACATTTGTAATTACTCCAGCAAAAAAAAAGGCAAGTGAATGTAATGCTAAAGCTTTAAATGCTATGTTATGTGGTTTATATGAATCTGAATTTGTTAAAGTTATGCAATGTAAATCTACTCATGAAACTTGGGTACAACTTGAGAATATTTACAAAGGTGATGGAAAGGTTCAGTGAGCTAAGCTTTAGACTTTTAGAAGGTAGTTTGAAAGTTTGAAGATGGAAGAAGAAGAAGATATAACAAGTTATCTTTTGCTAGTTGATCAAATTGTAAATTAGATTCAAGGTCTTGGAGAAATGTTAGATGAGTCAACGGTGGTGTAAAAGGTTTTGAGATCTCTACCAATGAGATATGATGCAAAGGTTTCAGCAATCAAGGAGATGAAGAATTTAGCCAAGCTAAAGATGGATGAGCTTCATGGTATTCTCACGGCATATGAGAAGTGGATAGAACAAGATAAACCCTCAAAGAAAGAAGCATCTTTCAAGACATCAAATAAAGAGAAATCTAAGATTCAAGAATCAAGTGATAGCTCTAGTGATGATGAAGATGACAACGGAGCACTTTTCATTCGCAAGCTGAAAAGAAGAACAGGTAAATATCAAGGAAAATTACCTTTTAAATGTTTTAATTGTGGAAAGATTGGACATTTTTTAACTAGATGCCCAAATAAGGGTAATGATGATGAAGAAGAAAATCCTACATACAAGAAGAATTTCAAAGGAAAATCCAAGAAGGGATTCGAGAAGAAGAGCCTGTATTCTAAGGATCCTAGCTCAGTTGAAGATAGTGGAGTCAGCGATTCAAAAGAAGAAGAGATTCTATTCATGGCCATACATGAAGATGGTCAAGAAGAAGAAGAGGAGGAAGCTGAAGTGAATATGGAAGGAGAGCTCGTTTGTGCCTTAGAAGAGTTAGAAGTTGTTCAGAAGAAGAATCAAAGATTAAAGCGCCATATTGAGAAAAATGAACAAGAATCAAAGGAAATGATTGAAGATCTAAAAGCACACTTTGAAGAAGCTAATAAGAATGAATAATATCTTACAGCACAGTTGGAAATAGCAAGAAAAGAATGTCAAAGGTATGTTACTGAAATTGCCTCTTTAAAAGAAGATATTGAGAAAGTAGTCAATGATAAAGTAGTTAGTGATTCAAAATTTGAGGATAGCACTAACATGTTGAATATGATATTAGAAAGTAAAAAATCAAATTTAGATAAGATAGGGATCAGTTTTGAAAAGAAAAAGAGATATGCTAAAGCTCTTACACGAGAGGAAACAAAAAGGGGAGAAGTGAAGAATACAGAGGACATTTCAAATAGAGAAGGCTAGAGGGAACAAAGCTACAAAAGGCAATCAGGTCAAAGATATACAGATAGGTCTTATTTTTATGGCTATTATTTTTATTGTAATGGATATGGTCATAAGAAATTAGAATGTAGAAAAAGAGCTAACAATTTCAAAAATAAGGAGAAGGAAAGTCAAGTAGAGTCAAGCAGAAGCCACAACTCTTTTGCTCCTCTATCAAGCTTTGATGAAGAGACCATAGTATGTTATAAGTGCAACAAATTTAGACACATAGCTCGGTATTGTAGAAGTGTGTTCAAGTCAGTTCAAAAGGATCAGAGTTTCAAAGTTCCATTCATCAAGAAGAAGGTTCAGACATGTTCATGGCAGAAGAAACAACTTGAAGATTCTATGATGGTTCAGACAACCCTGCATGTAAGAGGTAAAGATCAGCCATGGTTAATTGATAGTAGATGTTCAAGGCATATGACAGGAGATAAAAGTAAGTTCATTACTTTGAAGAAGATCAATGGTGGTACAATGAGATTTGGAGATAAAACCACTGCTAGGATAGCTGAAAAAGGTACTTTGAGTTTGGATTATGGTAGAACTAAGACTAAAAATGTTTTGTATGTAAAAGGTCTTAAGCATAATCTATTGAGTGTTAGTCAAATATGTGATCAAGGATACACATTAAAGTTTCATGTTGAAGGTTGTGAGATTAGAAAAAAATATTCAAATGAGTTGATTGTAGATGCTGAAAGGATAGGGAACAATGTATATGTATTGTCAGATATCTTCTCATAAGCACGATCAAAGGACACATTCAAAGATCTACAACAGGAGTTGGGAGTAATTTCTATTACTTCCTGCCATTGATGTTCAGCATCAGTTGAGGGGGATCTAAGTGTTAGCTCTACGTAGGCCCTTTGCCATTGATGTCAAAGGGGGAGAATAATAGGTACAAGTACAGGTGCAGAAATAGGTACAGGGAATAGGTATAGGTTACTATAGTAAGGGGGAGTTATCATATGTTTTCAGATGACAATATGTGCAGGTGATAGGATGAGGTAGTTTCAAGATTGAGGTTGCCATCAATGAAAAAGGGGGAGATTGTTCAAAATATTGTCATTGATGTCAAAGGTCTAACATTATTGGTGATAAAGGCCCCATTGCTTTTAATGTTATTTGTAATAGATATATCTTGGATAATGTGAGTTAATATTTATTTAATATTAATGAATATATTTTTGGTTGCATATGAGACAAAAGAAGGGCCCATGGAGAAGTCAAAGAGCCATGGGGTAAAGACAAAAGAAGGATGGGATGCATTTTCCCATGAAGAGTCATCTTGGGGAATTCCAAGAGTCACCAAGTGAAGAC
The DNA here is from genome assembly GCA_037957365.1 of Torreya grandis. NCBI lineage: Eukaryota > Viridiplantae > Streptophyta > Pinopsida > Cupressales > Taxaceae > Torreya > Torreya grandis. The sequence continues at coordinate 1,245,452 of JARHVA010004435.1, forward strand.
AAAAGAGGAAGGGCACAATTTCTCATGAAGGGACACTTTAAGGAATACAAAAAGTCACCAAGATAAGGACAAAAGAGGGAAGGACATTTTTTCTCATGAAGGGTCATCACATGACTTTTCAAAGGAAAGGATATGAAGGGTCATATAAGTTTGGCACCATTTTCCGTGAGGATTGAAGGGTCACAAAGGGGGAAGGCCAAAGGTCATTTGGAAAGCTATAAATAAAGGCTTGAGAAGCCATTTGTAATATGAGAGAAAGAGGTTGATTTGATATTGTAATATCTAGCTTAGAAGAGCAATTGTGAGAGATGAATATGATTTGTTTTTTATATCAATATTAGAAGAGAAAAGGGGAGAGAGAGGAAAGAGATGTTGTAATGAACTATCATTTGTTGAGATAGCAACATTGAGAGATAGGTGTGTGGTATACACAAAGGGGTTGGTGCTCTTGTGGGTTGGTGCTCACGAATTGTTGTTGGGTTGGTGCTCGGTAAAGGGGTTGGTGCTCTTGTGGGTTGGTGCTCACAAATTTTTGTTGGGTTGGTGCTCGGCAAAGGGGTTAGTGCTCTTGTGGGTTGGTGCTCATGAATATTTGCTGGGTTGGTGCTCAACAAAGGGGTTGGTGCTCTTGTAAGTTGGTGCTTGCAAATATTTTTTGGGTTGGTGCTCATTCATATACTTGAGATTGTTTTCCATGGTTTTTCCCACATTGGGTTTCCACATTGTATCTGGTGTCTCTCTCTATCTTGTGTGGTGTTTATTGTTTGAGTTTTATTGCATATCTTGAATGTTTGATTAAGTGGAATTTGGTTAAGGGAAAGTTTTATAAGATATATGATATACTGATTCACCCCCCCTCTCAATTTATCCCATGCTTAACAAGTTAGCAATTGACTCATTATCAAATTGCCTGATGGAATATAGGTCAGTGATATAAACTTTCTTAGAAATATTTATAGAGAAATGGTATAAGAAAGTTTGGGCTAGTTGGGCAAAAGAGAAGAGGGTTGCTTGGTAATGGAACTATACCAATATAATGTGGGTCCAATTAGGGACATGGGGAAAGTGTGGAAAATAAGAGCATAATCATAAGAAATCAATTAACACAAATGCTTAAATGCTCTAAGATGTTGTTGGGGATCTTATTTGCTTTGAAACTTAGGAAATTTTGAAAGTTCTCACTACATGAGATATAGTCATATTGGGATGGATGGGTGGATTGGCTCATTGCAAATTTGATCATATGATAAGAGGTTGTGGGAACTAGAAATAGATGACTCTAGATTGGTCATCTTGTCCATCAACATTTTATTTAGATCAGTTTACGGTGGTACATCCCCATAATTTTAAGGTATATTATGTTGGGGTTGTGAAGGTGCCACATATGGGTAACTAGTTTAGGGTTGGGAAGATGACACATATTGGTAAGTATGCATTAAAGTTTGGGAAGAAGTTGGAGGCATGTACCCTTGTGTGTTTGGAACATACCCCAAGTTTTGTGGAATAGATATTGGTTGGGTAAGAGGAATGGTCAGATTGGTGGGTTGAAGATGGGTAGTGACCTTAGTGTTAGTAGGTGGGAGAGTAGAGGGTATGGAAACTACCAAATTTTTTAAGATGGTGGGTTTTGAATGGCAAGTGGTAGGGAATCAACACTAGTTGAAGGCATCCCTATGGTAAGTAGTATATGGGTTGCCAAAGGTTGAGTGGTTCCTACATTGGAAGGGTTGTTGGTTGGGGTAGAAGGTGTTTGGGTATTGGTTGGTGGAAGGGATTGGTTTTGGGTGGTTGTGTTGGAAAGATTATTGGTGGATGAAGAGGTTTGGGTTATCATAGGATGGGTAGAGATAGTGGATACTGAGGTCTCACCCATAAGGTAAGCTGCCATGCCATAGGGAGGCTCAATGGAGGGAACCAAAGCATGGGCATGGTTAGTCATGGTGGAAAGGTGGTGTTGGAGAGCCATGGGATTGTTATTAAGTAGGGTATTAAAAGCTATATCTCCTCAGGAAATAGACTGAGGTATTCTAGGACTTCTAAAGTGGTTGGGGGAACTCTTTTCATCTGGAGTCTCCTCCATGGATGAGGAAGAAGAATATTGGTGGTTGGGAGGTGGATCTTGGTTTGCTTGACTTCTAACTTATTGTCTTGTCAAAACCATGCAAATAAAGATGAAAGAAGGGTGAAAGCAATCTCACACACTCAAAAAGAGAAGTAAATAAAATAAAGTATTCAAGGAAAATAAGAATAAACTAAGAGTATATTTAAGTCCTAGAATTATTTTTATCTCTCTTTGGGATTATGCCTAAATTTAAGGAGTTATGAGACTCAACTTGGGTTTATAGAATGGGAACTAGAAGAGGAAGTCTAAAAATTATTTTAGGTTGTTCAAGGCTCTAAAAAATTTGTACTAGAATTTGGTATATGGTTTGATATTGGGGCCTACCCCTTCACTTCACACACTAAAGCGATAAGGGTGTTGGGTGCTTAGCCAAAATATACCAAATTGATAGATATTATACTCAATGAATGAATTAAGTTTTGTTTTCTCCCCTTGGTATTGAAGTCCAAGTGGGATAGCCAAAGGCAAGGTTTACTGCTAGGTTATTAAATCCTAGTCAGGCCTTATGTCAATGTTTGATGTTTGATTTGAAAGAGTGATTTGGTATTGTGTGTGACAAAAAGTGATTTTCTATGATTAATTTCACCGTTTAAATTAAACTATGTGAACTAAACAAGCAATCAAGCAATGGATGCAAGTTATTTTTAAACCTAAAGGAAATTTTTGATTTTTTTCAATGAGTACAAGAATAACTTTGATACACCTACATGAGATATGAAGATGCAATTCCTAATCCTAGGATGAGTGATTTTTTATTTTATAAATGAAGGAAAAATGAAAAATTTAACCTTTTCTCAGAATTCAAAGAAAGACTAAAACTTGCTTTGGAAAAGAAGAAATAAAACTAAGATTTCCAATGAAGAAAAGAAAGAACGTTTAAGTTTTAGAAATGACAAGCTCACGCCTAGCTCTGCGTGTGTGAGGAGAGGAGAGGGATTGAAACAAAAAATTTAGCGAACTGGTAAGTGGACGCTTCCCCCTACTGGTTTTTTAAAAATCAACACGGACGGATCATCCAGAGGTAATCCTGGTCCGTCTGGTATTGGTGGTATTGCCCGGGATGCTTCGGGAGCGGTGATTTTCTTTTTTTCAGAATATAGGGGAGACCAGACGGTCAATCGTATGGAGGGGCTTGCCATTTTGTATGCAATGCGACGGGCTTATGAGACCGGCTGGAGGAAAGTGATATGTGAGGCAGATTCGCTAATCCTGATCAATATGATCAATGATCGGCAAGTTAATGATGTGAATTGGCAGATATCCTTGGTTGTTCAGCAGATTTTACAGATCAGTCAGTGTATGGATTCGGTGATTTTTGCCCATGTTCCGAGAGAATGGAATAAGGCGGCGGATTGTTTGGCCAGATGGGCTTCTGATGGTATAGAAGGGAGACATGTGGATGATGAGGTTCAGTTGCCGAGGGATATTAGAATTAATTTGGAAAGGATACTGTCGGAGGACAGGGAGTGTTGATCAGGCTGTGGAGTCCTGATGCTTTGTAGTGGCCGGTTTGGCTGGTTTTGTCTGTGTAAAGTTCTTTCTTGATTTTGAATAAAGTTTTTACCCCTGGTTTATTTGTAGAAATGAAATTTGCAAATGGACAAAAACTTCACTAATGCAACTAAATGTCCTAAATAAATATGAACCCAAGAAAATATTTAGGGTCCCATCGGGTATGCCAGAATGTTTCACTATTTTTATGTGTTTATTTTTGTTTTTCTATAAAATAAGAAGAAACTTTAAATAGGGGTGTGGTTTAGAAGAACCTAGTTTTGTTGTGCATTCATGATCCAGTCGATTGTAGATACTCTTCTTTGGCTTAGGAGGATGACCTATAAATAAGAAAAAAATAGAAAAGGGTATATTAGTGAGATATATGGGTGGATTCCCTAGTGAAGTCTAGATCCAAGAAGCACTAGACCTCCTTGGAGGTTGTCAATCAACTCTTTAAATAACTAAGTTCTAAAAAGTAGAAATAGATGCTTGCATGAAATAATAGAAATTACTAAAAGTTAATGTAATATATGCTTGAAGGGAAATAAGTGATTATAATTAAAATTAAAATTACTTATTGAAAGATTACTACCAAAATGTTTAAAACTGTTTCAAAAAATAGTTTAGATCTTTGTGATGTAACAAAAACGAAAAAAATAGAATTTGGATGGAGGTTGATAGGCAGAAGTTGCTTGATATTTTTAGAAAATAAAACACATAGTGACTGGTGTTAGTCACTATGAAAATAGTGGTAGCTAGGGAAACTATTATCGATCTAAGGATGATCGATTTTAGTCAGAGGTGATCGGTGTTGGTCACTATAAGTCTAGCTTTGGGTAAACATAGGTGTTGGGTTGATTACAAGAAGGCTTATATAGATTATTTCTAGGTTGGGGAATGGTTGTGAGGGTAGAATATGTTCTCAAAAGTATCAAACTTATAGGTTGGATATGCAGGTGATTGAGAAGGCCTATGGGTGTTTTGGTCGGAGACGGGGTGCTTGGAGTTGCAAAACTCCAACATAAAGGGTGGTGTGAGAGGGATGAGAAATGGATGCAAGAAAATAAAACCATTGAAGCTAATAATAAAACTTGATGTAAATGTAGATATAATTATCTTTGGAAATTATTGTCCTAGAGGAGTGTTAAGGTTGAGTGCAAGATATTTGGGATCTCAGAGCAATACGAGCAGATGAACAATGCTTGAGCTCTTCATGGTGAGTTGTTAGGGCACTTTGATGTCTTTGGTCTAGTTTGTTGGCTCACTTGGAAGCTTTGATTCACCTAAGAGTTAAGATTCTCATGAAAAAATATTTTTTTAACCTCTTGAGGTAGGGTATTTGGGTGGCATTAAGTAATTGGTGCTGGTCCTGGTCAACTGACATCGATTGAGGGGTGATTAGCATCGATTAGGGAGAATAAGTCCAAATTTGCCAAAAATAGTTATTTTCACTTTTGATTGGTTGTTAAAAATAATGCAAATGGCTTGATTTTATTTAATGCCTAATTGGTATGTGTGAGTAATAAGTTTAGGGGTTAGGGCATTAAATGCCTAAGTGAGAAATAATTAACTAATTAAAATTATTTAGCCATGGGTTTGGGTGAAGAGGTGTAAATAAGCTTTATTTAATAGAATTAACTAATTAAAATATTGAAATGGGTTAGGTGGGTGTGTTGAAGGATTTAAGTAATGAATCCTAACCCAAGGGGGCCAAGGGGCTAAGGGGGTACTTTATGATGACTAGAACCATGCAATTTTCTAGTGTCTACATAAATTTAGACCATTAAGACCACCCCAAGGCCTATTATAGATATTTATACATGTATAATCATAAGGAGGACACTTGAAACAAGTTCAAATAGGGGGTAAAGATAACCTCAATGGTGTTTCTCGACATGACAAAACATTTGACTTATTGTCCTTAAAATGATGATCAATGGTTCTTTTTGAACTATCTTAACACCACAAATGAGTATAAGAAGGGTGAAAAAAAGTGATTTTTTATTTTTCAAGATAGGTTAACTCTTTTTTAGGCTTGAGATTAGAAATTATTCAACAATTCCCATAAAGGTCATATGAAGAAGCTTTTGAGAGTGCGATACACATTAACCAGGCAACCATCGATAGTGGGCAATGAACTTATATGACCAATGCACAAATCTTCCTCCCTAGCCAAAATAATGGGGCGTTTAAAAATGTAAACCCAACCAACACAAATAACCAAAGTCCCAAAATATTGAACTATAATAGGAACATTACCACCAATGGTATCTTTAATCAAACCAAGAAGTAAAAGCTTGTAACTAATAGTCTATATCAACCTACAAATAACACCAACAATAACACAATGTTTAGGAATCAAATCCCCCCTCACACCATTCACATAGTTTACTTCAATTGGTCACTGCCTCATAACATGCAATACCAAAATCATAACCAAAGCTAATACCAATCAAACAAATAATACCCCCAGTTCCAAAACCAAAATTACTATCTATGCAACAACCAATAAGGACTTGGATAGCAAGAACAAAACATGAGACCTACAAGATATGACCCTAGCATCTATTGCCTCTTCCATAGAGTCATAGGCCATGATACTTAGAGTTATAGAGAGTATAACAAGTTCATGTAAAGTCTCCTAGAAGACCAAAGGAAAATATTTATGTATATGTTCTTAGAAAATGATAATGTATATACCTCAACTATTCTAAATGGTCTCATTGCTCCCCAAAACTAAAACCTACAAATCTATCACAACCCTTTCCCCAACCACTAAACACACATTATGAAAACAGAATAGTAAATTAACCTATAGGGTCACCCCATTCAACACAACTAACCCATGGTGGTAAGCACTCATGATGCTAAAACTTCCACCTTAGGGACTACAAACCCTATTTTATCTCCCCAATTGGGAGTGTAAGGTAAAAAAAAAATGATAGGATTCATAGATTTAGAAGTTTAAGAGGAATAAAACATTATAAATTTCACTAGAGAGTATCATACTATGGCCTTCCACCCCTCAAACATATTGGAAATAGATAAAATCCCTAAGCCCATGGGGAATTATGACCTAATTTATAACCCATCCAAAAAATTCACCCACATTTAATTTCTAAACATTCTTAAGAACTACCCCAATAATTTATTTGCCTTTATAAATGCCCTAGTAATAGGAAACCTATATAGCATTACTCTTCCCCTTCAAGCTTAGATTAACCACATTGATCTGGACATGCTCATACCTAGCCAAGACTCACAAGATATTAGCTACTTATTTTATCTATGAAGCCTCACACCAAACACTAAACTAGTAAGGAGAGGAGATACAAACTTGTTCCTCCAAGTATGGATCTACAATAACTATGTGAAGAGATCCAAGGTTGATGATGTAGTGGTTATGAACACTATCCCATTTTCTTTCCTATAGAAACTTGGTTATGGGGAAGCCAATTATTCTACAATGTGCAACACTCTATGAGGCTATGATAGTCTCAAATCTACTTCTATCAAGACTATCATACTCCTAGTCACATTAGGTCCCAAGATTGTACTAATAGAGTTCTATGTCATCAATAAGAAACCAATTACAATATGATCTTGAGAAGGCCCTAGATACATCAAATGAAATCAATTATTTCCACCTTATTTTAGTAAGTATGGCTATTACACCTAGAGAGTTTTTTATTGCTCAAAGGGATCCTAAACCCTTTGACATGTTACAATATACCATTCACAAACAACTTGGGTTACACATTGATTATTAGTTGCCTACCAATGGGGTCACAAAGCTCCCATAATTAGATGATGCTACTAGATCCTCAAATATTAAGGTGGTCATCTTGAATAAAAGGGATAAAATACCCTAAGCCTTATTAAAATATAAACTAGAATAAAATGACATAACCACAACTAAAAAGGTGTCTAAATCACAAATAGTCACCAATGCAGTAATTTCCACCATGTCTACTACCAAAATCATTAGTCTATTAGAGGACACTCCTATGACTCTCCCATTCAATCCATAGGGAGTATGGACCAATGATTTTTATGGACCTCAAGGTCAACATACCCTAGAGGAGCTAGTTATCCTACCACATCTTTGTATGGTAGAAATGCATAGGAAAGAGGAAAATCCCTTCCATAAGACCCATCTCACTAGTCATCACCAAGGCCAATTGAGGGCCAACCATAGGGAAATAAATTGTAACCTACACTCCACTCTTGTCACTTTTAAACCATTTTGGATAATGTTGGAGAACTCTACCATAATAGGACCGTACCAATTTTCTAAGGTTCTTGACACATCTGGGCTACTCCCTTTCGATATATCACTTGTCCTCCTTTTACATACACTTGGTCTCATTTCTTGTCCCACTCAGAACCCATCGATGGTCAACCAAGTCATTTCCCCTCTTTAGGTCATCCTGATAATTAGAGAGGAGGCTCGCACCATGGCTATCAGTGGGATAGACATGAACATTGGAACCCATGATTATGCTAGATTCCTAAAGAAAAACCTCTTTTAACTTCTACAAAGGAGGACCCTAAAAGGTCACTCACCAAATTCCTAAAGGCTTTCCCCCATATAGTGATGGGACAAATAATGTTTCCCTTATTCTATCCATAGTATTATAATTTACATGACTAAACCCATGTGCCTCCTCTACCAAGTCAAATCCTAACTATGTGGGCATATTCCCTATGCCCAAATAGAACCTTAACTATGTTGGCATGCTCCATACCCCACAAAATAATCCAAACAAACCATTTTTTTAAATTCCATAAATGCTCACCTATATTAAACCAAAACATAAAATACAACCTTTTAGGTCCACAAAATTTTCCCATTACTTCATCCACAACACAAGATTGGGTTATCCATACTCCCATAGGCCTGTGTGTTCACCCCACGTAACAGATAGATTCATCATCTTCCCAAGTTTTAGAGATAAGAACTCCAAGGGGGATTCCTTGACATCCTCAACATTCATATGGTTCAAATATCATAGAATTAATAATTCTCACTTGATGCCTGTCTTATTCCTACACACAATCAATGGGTCCTACACTATAATGGGGACAAGTGTTGCTTGGTCATTGGGGAAGGATTCATCCTAATTTCCCATAAAGGGTGAGTTATGACTTTTGGGTTCAAGTTAGAATTCAAATTTACAAATAATCTAGTTGAGTATGAGGCCCTCTTGCTTGGTATGCTCATTATGAAGTTCCTAGTGTCCAAAATTTTAGAATCCAAGGAGATTCATAACTAGTTACAAACTAGGTGTATGAAGTCTATCAAACCAAATCTAAGCACCTTCAATTGTATAAAATTAATGTCCATGAGGTTTCCAATGACCTCAGTTTATTTTTTATCAAAGGAATCCCTAGAGAAATCAACCAACTTACCAACTCTATAGTTGCCTCATCTTCATGTTTCATTCCCCATCCAATAATATTATAATCTAATCTCATAATTTTGGATAAGATATAATCTATCATCACTAATACATAAAAAAACCTAGTTGGCTCCCATAAGAAGGGGGGTGATAGTCTATTGGCCCTTGATATCTTCCTACCTCCCATCATTCCCAATATCCATATGACAAAAAAATAGAGGATGATGAGGTTTTCATTGACTAATTCTACCATTGCCATCATAATCATATGATGTTTCATCATGAAAAAATAAGTCGTAGTCCAAGTTCCTACATCATCTCTAGGCCACTTGATCGAGACATTACTCTCTTAGTGATCATTCCTATGTTTGAGTAAAGTTATTATTCCCTAATGGTAATCACTAATAGGATTAACATTTATCCTCATAATTACCTAAATGTCCTTAAAATTTAGGCACCCTCCCCCTCTTTTATAAGTGATTAATCTAGGAGCACATCTTGATTGGCCTTTGTAGGCCCACTCTAACCCAA
>JARHVA010004435.1:1257500-1377500 GCA_037957365.1 Torreya grandis
GTCTAGGAGGGTGGTCCCTATCTAAGCTTCCCTCTGACACCATCCTCCCTATCTTATGACTAAAGGATCCACCACCTCCTCTTCCCAACATGGTTTACACCAAGGCCTTCACTCTCCTCACCCTAGCCAATACAGTGGTATTCTCTATCCTTAATGCCATCATTATCACTGAGATGTGGTATGCTATGGAAAACATAGTTATATGATGCTTGATCCCTATAGGAAGCCTAGGATCTACCAATAACTGGTCTCATATCTAACCAGTGCTCAACTAAAATAAATTGATTAAGGTATCCCTGATCATCCTCCTCCATGCACCCACAGTGTTCACAATCATAAGATGCATAATATAAATCAAATCTAGTTGACATGAGAAAATATAACACATGTAAAATCAGCTACCTATCTAGAATAAATCAAAATATAAGTTGTAATAATGAATGAAAAAAATCAATAATTTATTTGGATCTTCCTCCTATCACTTGAGATCAGAGTCATCATATACATCCTCCTCCTCATATATGTCAAGGTATTCCTCCATCATAACATGAAAAATGGAATCACCTTCTCCATCTCTTACCTATTGATACTACTATTTATGTTCATGTCCCTATAGTAGCGGTGGACCAACTTGTTGTTGTTTCCCAAATCTAACCTATTCTCCTCCTCTTCTAACTACCTATCAGGTTGGTTGAGTGATAGGCACCCCTCTCATACGTGAGTGACATACCAGTCATCCTAATCTCACATATTTCACTTGGTGGTTCCCCCTATATAGAACTCTAGGGATGGGGAGGTTTCCCACATAGAGCATAATGAACTACTAAGGCACTCAATCCATAGGGTGTGTCTTGATCTATAATAACCTATCTCAAACCTGGGTAGCCCCAATGACTACCATAATATAAAATACCTCATTGACCCATTGACAAACCATGTCCTAGTAAGGTATGGAAATAAAATTTTCCACCATCAAAGACCCCACAGTCTAGGGTAATGCATGAAAATGGGCCATATCTACCCATCTGATGGCCCTAGTATCCCATGGTGACCTAATTATCACCCCCTTTGATAGGGGATCATCCTCTCATAAACCCAAACCATAATTATGGCCAGGTGGCTAATATAAAGGGCTCATAAGCAAGCCACTTGATATAATTTTTTTTAGGTTCATACCAACATCTCCTAAATCCAAGCATAACAAGCCCCTCTCTTCTCTATGTATCTCTTGATCAATAACCAGTTATGCAAGTGCTTATCATTACCCTTGTCTCCCACTAATTTGGAGGAAAGGATGCCAATAATTGACTTCCTCATATTAGGGATCATTGATCCCTCAACTTGAGAAAGTATCATTCCACACTTTGTACCTACATCAAGTGTGTCAAATCTTTCAAAATGATTTTCCTAGATACATGCCTTTTGATAGTTGTCAGCATCATGAATAGACACCAATAAGATGGTTATGGGAAGACCAATATTATGATATACATCTATGAGAGTGATCATCCACTCTCCTAGGGCCTAAGGGAATACAAAAGTGTTCCATTTAGGGTCCTTATATGTCAATAAGTCACATAATAACTTGCTATAAGAGGGGATGATCCCCACCCATGCTATATAAAGTATCCCCACTCAGTTGAGCAATGCCAATTCATCAACTATCAGAAGTGCTAGGAATCAAGGGAGCCACTCATATTCATGATCTCTACTCCATCAAATATAAACCCCCTATAATAATAAAACCATCCTAAATTAGTCAAAGAAATCAAATCCACATGTCAGAGAAATCAAAATCTTCATATTCTGTCAATATGTAGAACTTCCCCAGCTTACAAGTGATGGTTTCAAAACCACACTAAGGTGGAAATATAACTACCCCAAGATAATGATATTATCACCACCTCACAATAAATATGACACCACCATGGAAATCATGAAACCACCACCTTATAAAGGGTGGTAGTTATGTTATCCACCCATGAATTCCCCAAAAATCCCTCGAAACTCAATCTAATCTACCCAAAACCTAAAAAATTCTATAAATATCTAATCTACCCCTTCAATAATGACCACAAAGAAAAAAAATTAAATTTTTTTAGATTTCAACTAATTTTTGATTAAAATTTCAAATTTGGGGAAAAAACAAAAAATAAATAAAAAATGACCTAATTGTACCTAATCATGCCTCCCACTAGGATGTTTTCCATCATCTCATTGCCCTCATTCTATTTACTACTTCTACACCCAAAATGGTCATCGACAATCTAGATCTCAAAAATCTCTCTCAAGGCAAATGACAAAAATGAACTATTTATGGAAAGTTTTTACATATATTGGGTCCCAAACTAGCCATTTTGATTTAAAAGTTTTCCATTTTTTACATGAGATTTTGCTTAATATTTTCTCTCACATGAATAAGTTTTATTTCCTAGATCTTGCAACTAGTATTTTATCACTAACATTTTAACAAAATTATTTATTCCCTTGTAGCAAGTGTTAAAGTTTTGTAGGTATGCATGGCTTAGAATTAGGTTCACTCCCTTAATGGGATAATATAAGTAGTATCATATTCCACATATGTATGGTACTATTCTCCCCATGGTTTTATTACTAGTCTACTTTTCACTTTTCTTTAAAATCATGCTTGAATCTCATCTTCTATCTGTAGGTTGCATGGAGTCTCGATAGGCTTCATTCTTCCATTTGGGTAAGGTAAGTATTTATAACCTTCCATTTCCTTTCCATATGCCTTACTCAGGACTACACCTTGCCAAATTATAACAAGGATCCCTCCCTATGGGGCAATATGTATGCATCCAAAATTTACACAGTGTGACACTTTCAATACAAATTTGATGATGATGTAATGACCTCTTGTTTCATGCTCCACAAATAACTCTCTAGCTCTATTCCTTACTTATGCTTCCTTATTCCTCTTTTTCCCCTTTGGGTCCCATTGATTTTGACCTTTGTAGCCATTTTCACTTTGTTTCAAAAACTAACCATAGGTGATGGAACCACCACACTATGAAATAAAACCACCCTAATGTGTTACGTAATCACCTCTTATTTTACACAATAGTTGTGGTGATTGTGTAACTTAAGAGGTGATTTTGATAAAAAGAGGTGGTTTTTCATTAAAATATAGTGGTTTTGAAATGTTTAATGGCATATTTTCCACCTTAATATGTAGTTTTTCAATTGCCCTAAATAAAGTGATGGTTGTGTCACAGTGAAACCCCTTTCAAACTTAGCTTTTATAACCCAAGTTTTCACATATTTTAAATAAATTTATTATTTTTATTACCTTATGTTCAGCTTCAATTAGGCCCAGCTCACTCCTATTTTTAGTCCTCTTCAGTTCCTCTCAAGTTGAACTCATCGTCACACTTAGTTGAACTCTTCTATGTAAACTCCTAGATTTTCCTATAAGAAGATCAATTTTGGCCTGATTTCAAATCTAAAAATTTCCATTCAAAGTTGCTATTGAGAATATTTTTCATCCATAGCCTTGATACAATTTCCAACATATTCAGCCTCTATTATTTTTGAGTTGACAACATAGTTACAAGCAAAAAAGTGTTCTTGATGAAAGCAACTTAGAGTTTGAAAAGCCAAGACATTAGCCAGCCTCAGTTTATATGATTTTTATTTATTGATTGTCTCTATTTTTTATTATCTTTTCATAAATTATCTATATATATTTTAGAATTTATATATGAGTATATCAATCTAGCATACTGAGGATTATTCTATCAACACACCACTTTCACTTCAACTAATTTATGCCAAAATTACATTAGAGTTTTCTTGATTTCTAGCATTTGTTTTCTTTATTAGATTAGATTTTTTTTATATTATATTAGTTTTCCATATTCATTAAAAGAATTATATTTGATAGTGAAAGAGATATATTCATTTTCATTTGTATTTTCTATAAAAATATAAATAGTTTTAATTTATGCTTGCATCTTAGTAGATTAGTTTCATTCCCAATTTACAATATATATTTTCAATCATCCTAAAAAAGATATTATCAAGTCTTTAGATTATTTCTATCCAATATAACTTTTCTCTTTCAATATCTAAACAAGTCTCTTGCACTCCACACAATCACATAGTCAAACATAGAAGCATAAACAATTGTAGGTGCATACACAATGATATTAGATTGTTGATCTTATTTGTTTTGAAGGTTTAAAATTATTGTCATTTTCCTCTTTTAAAATATAAAAAAAATTATAACTTTCATCTCGTGTTCTCATCTTATCAAATCATAAAAAATAAAAGGGGTTTGTTTGTAGTAATTTAGAAAGGTTGAAAAGCTAGTTTAGTTTGTTTATAAATAATAAAATCCATAACAAGTATTTCATTGATATTGTCTTAAATAAATTTATCTTATCACATTATTTACATGCATATTTTCAATTTATACATTTAATTATTTTCATACAAAAAAAATCAAAACAAACAAAAACATCTCATCTAGTTTGCACACAAGTAGAGCTAAGAAAAATCAACATCTTGCATAATAATGCAGGTTTCTTATCTCTCTTTGCATTTATTAGGAATTGTGAAAAAGGATAAAAAAAAATTTGTTTTATTTTAATTTCATATTTATTATTATTTTACTTTCATCACTTCATTTTCATCAAACAAGTATTTAATTATATAAAACCAAGAAAAGTACATTAATAACCAAAACAAACAAAAATAGTGTTAAAAACCTTTTTAACACTCACAAACCATATCAAAAGTATTTTTAATCCATGAAATTAACCACATCCCACATAATCCTTTTCCATATACACAAGCACCATATACCAATCCTTACTTCAACATTCCATTAAACACACTTTACAAGTCATTATCTGAATAAACTCATACATTTTTCATTGGCTTTTACCTAGTCTTATTATTGTCACTTGGATTATCACCATTTGAGGAGATTTATAAGATCTCCTCATCCAAGTGGCACAATGAAAACACCTCTAGGCTGGTGGGTAGCCTAAGGATGAGGTGATTCTCTAGATAGGGCTAGCTCCCTTGATGTACCACTTTGGATTACTATTACACCTAAACTTTTGTTGGCGGGGGGAGGGGGGGGGGGGGGGTGGGTGGGAGAGGGGGCAAGGGAGAGAAATAACTAAAAGAAAACTATTTTAAGGGATGTGATACACAAAATAAGATGATTAATTACAACTAGTATCATGTTACACATGAGAACAAAGGACTAACCAAACATACACTCCTTCAATCTGTATCTTCTCACATCAATGTTACATTATGAAGTTATGGATGAATGTGAAAAGTAGAAGGAATAGAAAATATGCCTTTAATGACACTAGTGAATAGACTAACTCACTCAATATTTGAAATTTTTTAGGACACTTCACATTCCCTACAAGAAGAAGCTTTCTAACTGCAAATAGGGTGAAAGAATGAGACAACATGCTAAGGAATCCATAGTCTTCACTAAGTAAGATTCATCATCCAAGTAAAACACACTTATGAATATTCATGAAGAGGTAAAAATTAGTATTATTATTGATAAAATGGTGTGAAAATTAGTAGGGCTTAGCCATACTTAGGTGGAGCATAAGTTACAATGGCCAAAATGGTTAGTTCTTTTAGAACTTGAGAGAGAGAAGTGTAAGGGTCATAAGGACAATTTTAAACATGATAAAATTATTTAATTATGCATGATAAAATTATGTAGTATGAACCGTTCAATATTATTAATCACAAGTGTCCATACAAGGCATGAAACTCTTGTAAAGTGGCATAAAACTCTTTATTCTGACTCAAAAATACTACCTTCATGGTTAGCCCTATTTGAACACACCAAAAATAATTATGGATAGGTATAATTATTTTAATTAAGGTTAAGAGTTTCAATCATGCCTCTCCATGTATTTTTTGTAGGCTTGGTCATCTAGAATCATTTGGGGATGAGCCATCATCATCTGTAGTAAAAAAAACACTCCTTTCATGCACCCTACACACTTGGCCTCAAAAAAGACATTATGTTTCCATGAAAATACATGGGAGGGAGTGTATGAAACATTTAAACACCCTACATGATTTTATAAGCATTATGGACACCTTAAAATCAGCTCACTTGAAGTTTTCCACCCTTCTCACTAGTTTGTCCACTATGCTAGTTTTGAGTAGCTAAGATGAAGTATTGTTTTTTAACACTTAGGAGTTGTTCTTAAGAATTAAATGGACATGAGGTATTATACAAATTCATAATACTTATCCCAAAATTTGTTTCATATTTAGACTCATCCTATAACTTACATAATGCACAAAATTATCATTAAACTTCTATTTTGCACCCTGTTCATAAATATCAAAAGTATGGGAGGGATATTAAGTCAATCATTTACAATTTAAAATCACTATCCAAGTCAAACTGGTCCATCAAAGTATCTTTCCAACTCCATTTACTCAAACTTGTCACTAGAAAGGGTTTTAGAGGGTTTTAAGCAATTTTATTTCTTAAGCTTTATTTATAAATATATGACATTTTAATTTCCAAAAAATTCCTCAAAAATGTCCTTAAAGACCCTTAATAACCTCCCCAAACTCATTTGGATTCCATGCAAGGCCTCATGAAAGATGTGAGCATTTGAACATCTCCTATTGATCTTATTTTCACCTTTTGCACAAGCCTAATGTTATTTTGGGCTAAAAATGGCTTCCTTGTGGTTTCTATGCCTTAAAAAATATTTATCACCTTTTTAGTGACCATAAGAACATTAAAAATTGTGTTTTAATTCTCTTCCAAGGTTGAAAAGGAAGTTGGCACCTCATTTGGATTTAGGCCTAAATCTTGCCTAGTAGGCCTAACTATAACCCTAATGGTTTGGGATATTATTATTGAAATTATTTACATTACATGAGATTTAAAACTTATATAATGATCCCATAAACATTTTTAACAAGCTATAATACCCTCTTACATCTAGAAATAAAAATGACCCTTCATTTGGGCACTAGGCCAAAAAGCTGCGCTTAAGCTTGACTGCAACTCTTGTAGGTTTGATCTAATTGTTAGGTTTCATCATTATTTGAGATTTTGTTCCTTTTTTAATATTTATTAATAATTATCACACCCTCTTTAATTTTCCCATGTGATTATGGTCCACCATTTCATCTTCCATCTTCAAGGTTGTAGGTTTTGTGCATGAAGGGAGTGCCCTCTATCTGAGATAAAAAAGAGGGCACTCCCCTATTTCCCCAAAAAAAAAATTAATATTTTAAGATCTTATCCAAGTAATTTATATTATATATACAAAAATTGAGCTCTTGGTTAGGTCATATGACCTATTAACTCTTAAAAACAAAACTTCCAGAGAAGGAAAACTGTGTAGATTCCAAGAGTGAATTGTGCTTTCTATCTTAATCTCTTTTCCTTTCTTGTTTTCCATCATGATAGTTATATGAGACCAATTTTACTAATATTGATGTGTTATAATTCTCTCTTACCACTCCAATATTCCATATACCTTTCCATACATTGAACTTCTCAAGACCAAGTGTCACTTTGATTGTATTTTGCCTCAATATACTACACTTGTAGGTGAAGATACATGGTTAAGATTTTAAACCAATTTTTACAATCCCATATAATTCCCTTAGGTTCATTTTGGTGTTTTCTTGGATCATTTGTTTCACCTCATGTTTTCCCAAGACCTAAACATACTCTTTTAGGTCACTACTTGCAATAGTCAACACATGGTTGTAAGTGCATATAGAGGGTCTTAAGATGCTTTTATATGCTTGTTTCACACATTTAAAAAATTAATGAGGTCATCATGGCCCTAATTTAAGTGTTCATAGGTTGTTTCACTATTTCACTCTTCATAGACTTCTCCACATACCTTACTGAGACAAGACTGAGTTTATTGTTGACTATATTTCATGTTTGAGGAGGGCCCTTATAGATGATCCTGCGTAGTCTAGGTCTTGAAAAAATTACACAAGCCCCTTTGAATGTTTCCATGGTCATATAATAGTGATATCTCATTCATTACATACTTAGATCAATTTTACATCAAGGATCCTAAATTCTTACTCTCTACCCCTCACAGTCAACCTCAATTGAATGTGTGGGGGCCTATAGGTGTCTTTAGATATATAAAACTTGTGTTATATATTATTTATAAACTCCCTTATACCCTTGAAATAATTTTTATTTTTCCTTCAACTACCAGGATGATGTCTCCATGCTTGAATTTCACTTCATGAATGGGCTAAAAACTAGGATTTGTTGTAGGTGAATGCCCAAAAAGTGGACACATGTATGTGTACATGGTAGGTAAGACACATTTATCACCTCCTATTGATGATATATTACCTCAAAAAAATTATTTTCAACCATTATAACCCACTAACCATTGAGGCGAGGTCTAAATTTCAACCTTGGTGAAAAAGGTCTCTTTTAGGACCAAGCATGTAGATGTCACTACTTGTTTTTAATGTTTTTATTGGATACTTTAGGCCTCTCAATCACCATTCTCCACTAACCCTTTATCCTTCCAACTTTTCAAGGTAATTTTATATTATAGAGGATACAAATATCACCTATCTATATCCCTTGAAACTCTTTCCAACCATATTATATATTATTCCCAAAACACCCCTAGACCTCTATTTTCTCAATTTAGGGACTATGTTCCTAAACATAGTCATTGAATTCTAGAAAGTGATCAATACTACCATTTTACATCTCTACCTTTAAATTATTCCTGATATGGATTGATCAATTCATTATAACTCTAAGTAAATTCTCACTTAATTCCATAACACTCCAAAGTGACACTAAATCTCTCTACCAAGTCACCTGTAGATGTTGATTTTTAGTATATACATGCAATGGGTAGAATAAAGACAATATGCATTGATTTATACCTCTCATGAATTTTATATCCATATCAAAAACTTAAAATTAATTCCTAACACCTATAATAACTTGAAATCACTATAAAGGCTCTCATCATGGCATGGCATCATCCTCTAAGACTCATGTAGGTGAATATTTAAATTGTAGCAGGCAGACTATGTGCTTAGATAGTGGAGATTGAGTCTCACTTGAAAGGATCATGTAATTTATTCAAATTTTTAAATTAACTCCTTTAAACTTGTTAGGATTTGAAACAAGCCAAAATATCCTCATTTCAACATGATTTACCTTTTCAAGCACCTGGCTGACTAGTATGACAATCATATAGCAGATTGATTGTATGGTGTTCTAAGACTTCATTATCATGGAGAATTTCATTTAATAATGAGACTTTAAATGTAAATGGAAAAATTATATAATTTTAAACATGAATAAGGACTTATCACAATCCTCTGAAACCATGAACAATCATGAAGTTCCTGAATATGGTGAAAACTACTCGTAACTTAGAAAGGTGTATCTTCTTGTATTAGGAATTAGGATTATACCTATTAAAACATGAAAAAAGGAATTGATAACATGATATTACATATTAAACATCATATATAACTAGTATTAGAAATTAGATTGTACAAAACTGTTCAAACCAAGGCAATACCTATAGGGTACACATATTAACAAGCAGAAAAACATAGTCAACTTCATGAGGATGGTTCATAAAATACATGCCATAATTATCCAAAATATTTTAATGGAAATGAATTTATATGAGTTTAATTTCACCTCCTCAAGGTGTTTTATTTGAAACCTCTTTTGCTAATCGTACCAAGTACAAACCTGAAGACTGGTTTTATATGCCTAAAAGGGTGAAAAAGGAGCAGAATGGTTTTGGGCCAAAAATGGAACTTTAAAAAAATTTAAAATGTGTAAATGAGATTTATGAAGTTGAAGGTAAATTATATGATCATCTCCCACAAGGCACACTTTCCCATGGGTCATACAAGTGCCAAACTCACATTTTTCCCCAAAAAAGCTATTATTTCTTCTTAAGAGCCTACCACTTTAAGTTAATAATAGTGATTAAGAAATGTTAAGACACATGGAATGTTACATAACCTTTTGGAACCTTCACACTTCCCAAGGAATCCTTACAACTCATTAAATGCTCCTTTTTTACCTCAAAATGACTCAAAATGACTAAAAAGATTAAAATGACTAAGGACCAAGGCTAGTACAACATTAAATGATATTAATTAGCCTATAAAACACCTTATGACATATGTATTATACCTATAAAACACCTAAAATTTAATTTTTTACCTATAGGGGTCCCAATTTGACCTAAAAGTAAAATTTGGTCAACACTTATTTTGATGATTCTCACCGATACACTAGGTCTTGTCTGACATGGTCTATTCCATAAAGTTGGATCACCTGATCCCACCATCTCACATAATATAACATTAACACTGAGTTGAGACGTGATGTCTTTTGATCCACTTCTGTTCCCCACTTCATCATAGATTCTTTAATCGCACTATAAGAACAAGAACATATTCTTGATACACCTATCATTATCCTTCCTTAGAACAAGATATGTCAACACAATATTATCTAGGCTTAGTTTTTCATCTACACCTTTTTTTTATCCTCAAAGTTAGACTTTTACCATATCATTCACATTTAATGTATGATGTTGACTAGGTAGAGTCAACCTGATAGATTAGACCTTTTCCCATGAGTGATCCAATCTGATCTCCCTCCTTTCCTCAAACCTAGTATTGACCAAGAACTTCACCTTCTTATGATATCAAAGACCAAAGGACCTTTGAGATCTATTTATATGCATCTTGAAACTCTTAATGATAATTTAGATACTGCTTATGTATTTTAGTTCCATCATGAGAACCCATTGCCACCACCTACCCCAAATCTCATTCCATCAAACAATCAACCAAACCCATAGCCCATCCATTATGTTGGTTACCTCAGCCAAAATTTAGGGAGTTGAGTGCATATTTCAGTGTGTGATAATTTGTGTGCATATGAAAATCTTTAAAAACTAAAGCAAAAATTTTAAATCTATATTTTATTGAACATCTTCTACAAAAATTGGCTAACAATATAATAACACTAAAAGAAACAAATACCTCAAAAAATTGTTATATACCTTAGAAATTTATTACTCTTTCTTATCAATATATCCCAAGAATAAGCTATGTACCTTAATAAGGGAATCATCTATGATTTAAATCTCTTTAGCAAAATATTACCATATAAGCACCTCCAAATCCAAATTCAAATGCTCATGTAAATGTTGTTTTGGAAACAAACTAATTTTCGAATATGAAGAAATTGAAACAAAAAAACCAGATCTTCAAGAATTTGAAATAGAATAACGTAGTGGTGACTCAAATAATACATACCTAAAATATGATTTAGGGGAAGAATATTATGATGATACAATTGCAAATATGAACTGACAAACATTTTCAATCTTCGCCAGAGCACAAAATCAAAAAAAACAAGCTAAAAAATAAGAAGCTCCAAAATTCATTCTTTTATGAGGGACTACATCATGTGGTCCAGTAAAAATAAAACAACATATGACAAAGGTATGTGATCCTCCCTAAATTAATGTTTCTAGTTATTTAAAAGTTAACTCTTTTGCTAAAAATGATGCAAATATATCCAAATACATTGAAAATTCTTCTTCTATTAGTTTAGTAGCTTTTAACATAATTAAACATGTAAATAAAACCAAATTTAAATGTCTTACGATGAATATCTAAGATCAAACCTTGATCAACTATATAGTCCAATTGAGTTTATCAAGATTAAAAACCCTAGTGTAAAAAAAACAAATGGTAAAGGAATTTTTGAAACTCCATCATCTTCTAGCACCTTGAACTTTATAAACTATGTGTAACCATCAGAACCATTTTACATTTACCTTTTTATCAAAGGGTGTAAAGTAAGTAAATGGATCATTGATACTTAATATTCTAATTAATGAGATGTTGGCTGAATTTTCCCATGCCATAGGTATAAACTGTACTAAAACCTTCAACTGCTACTATTCTGTGGAAGTAAAAATTTTACGCTCTGTCTTTCAAATCAAAGATGTCCAAGTTTATGTAGCCTCTTATCCTCAAAAGAGAATAAAAATGACTATCCTGGTGGTATATATCCAAATTTCATATGGAATCCTATTAAGATGAAACTTTTGTAAAGAATTGGGTGGCAAATTCAATTAGATTTGTCTCACACTATGATTCCAATCAAAGGGTTTAAACAATGCCTAGAACCCGAGTAAAAAAATAAATACATAGTGAAAAAGGTTGATGATCTAAATAAAATATTTTATATGAGTGCATAGGAATAGGTAATTATATGCTCATGTTTGAGGAGGATTTGAACATGCCTAAGGTGATAGAAAGTGATCCTAATGACATTTGGACTTTTGAGTTTGGCAACAATTTTTCCTCAGTTGGTGTAAGTAAAAGAGTCATTTTTATGTCTCCAAGAAAAGAAGTTTCCCCATTCTCATAATTTTTTTAATTTAAATGTACTAATAATATTGTCTGATACAAAACTCTACTCCTTGGTTTACAGGTTGATGAATAAATGAGAATCATAAATTTAAAAGTATACAGAGATGCATAATTAGTTGTGAACTAAATCAAAGGTCAATATCAAGTGAAGAATGATCATCTAAAGCACTATATAAATAAGGTATGGGATAACATTGAATTTTTTGAATCTTGATCTATTAAGGATGTTCCTAGAGAAAATAACTCAAAATCAGATGCACTTGTTATTTATGCTTCATTGTTGATTACACATTCTAACATTAGAAAATATAAGTACATTATTGAATTAGTGTATAGACCTAGTGTGTCAGATAATTATTATAATTGGAAATTTATTTGTGATGATCAAAGAATCATCTCTTTTCTTGAAAAAATAGATATTTTCAAAAAAAATTACTTCAAAGGAAGTGATTTAGCATACATGAAATCTTCAATGAAAACTAAGAAAGAGAGAATTGCTGAAAAATAGAATGAAGGAGTGATTATACTTAAAGGGAATGAAATTACTAAATGATTAGTTTCTATAGAATATGTTTTTGATAAGCATGATAGGTTTATTAAAATTAAAATGTATAAAATCTCCCTCAATTCAACTAACTTTGAAATAGTGAACATAGAATCTAAAGAGCAGCCAAGATTGGTGAACATTGGCAAGTGTTTTTTGCTTGAAGAATAAAGAAAGTTTATTTCTCTTCTCTAAAAGTAAATTGATATCCTTGCCCATTCATACGTCAATCTCAAATATTTTTTGTTGATATAAATGTAGCATACATTGCCTCTCAAATCTAATGTAAATCCTTTTAAACACAAAACAAAGGTAGTATAATTTGAAGATAAATAAGACTATTTTCAAAGAAGTTTATAAAATGTTCAAAACATAGATAATTTTTCTAGTTCATCAATCGACATGGGTTGAAAATATAATGCCAGTTAATAATAAAATGGAAAAATAAGAATACGTGTCAATAATTTTAATCTATCTCAAGCTTCTTTTAATGATAACTATCCATTTCCCATTATGGATCAGGTACTTCAAGGAGTCATAGGGTTAGACATGCTTTCTTTGTTGGGTGGATTTTTAGGCATAATTAAATAGACATAATTAAATAAGATCCACATAAAATCATTTTTACCACTCCTTGGGGTAAATTCATGTATCATTAAATGTCTTTCAACCTCATCAATGTCAAAGCAACATTTCAAAGAGAAATGAATCTCACCTTTATTAATCTAAAGAATAAAATAATTGTCCTCTATATGGATGATTTGAGAATTTAATCAAAGAAGAGAGGAATATTACAAGCATTTATAAAAAGTGTTTGAAAATTTTATTCATGGAATTTATCTGAATAAAAAAAAAATGGATTAACTGAAGGAAATTTGATTCAACAAATCATTTCAAAAGAAGGAATAGATATTGATCTTATAAGAGTTGAAGTTATTCAAAAAATTTCTTTTCTAACCAACAAGCCTAGAGTTCATTATTTATTAGATAAAGTAATTTTTTTGAGAAGGTTCATATTGACTTTATATAACTTACAAGACATATTTATTATATGATGAGAGGCAAACCTTATTTCAAATAGAATAATGATGGTAAATATGTTTTTGAAAAGATAAATATTGTAATTGATTGTGCACCTACTTTAATACCTACTTTAATATGCCTAGTTTTAAAAATAATTTCATCATATATTTCTATTCTTTTAGTCACACTCTCTCATCTATTCTGATTAAAAATAATGATGAAGGGATCAAATATCTAATTGCTTTAATGAGTTGTAGGATAAAATGTTTTCTTATTGAAAAACATGTGTATACAATGGTCAAAGTAGTCAAACAGTTTGTGTATTCTATTTTGAATTCTTATTATATCATGATGGTGCATGATACAACCATGAAATCTATTATGATGCAACAAAAATTTGGATTGAAGAGAGGTAACTGGATTATGAAATTAAAGGAATATGATCTTGAAATCATCCTATTAAGCTAGTCTGAGGTAAGGGATTGTGTCAGGTCATGGAAGAATAAATTAATAACCATGCAGTTTAATATTCCAACAAATGAATATGATCACAAGACAAATAACTTTCCATAAGTATTTTTTATCCAATAGATGAATGGTATTTAAACATTGCTTATTTTCTAACATATGGAGAATTTCCATCGCATCTAGATGCCAAAAATAAAGAACAGTAAAATTGAAAGAAGATAAATGTTATCTAAGATGGCACTTAAACAAAAAAGAGGGTTGATGGCTTCTTTATGAGATGTGTGGTTACTGAGTAGTAGAAGAAGTTTATTCAATCTTTTCATGACCAAGATATGGCAATCATTTTTCTACATTAGTAACAACATTCAATATTTTGAAAGCTCATTATTATTGGTTGTCCTCATTTAAATATGCCTATGAATGGGTCATAAAATGTGAATCCCTTCAATAATTTATTGTTAGGATAAAACTTGTAGCTTTTATGCTCAAGACAATTGTAAATGAAGAATCCTTTCAGCAATAGGGGTTAGATTTCTTTAAATGTTTAATTCTCATTCAAGTGTTAGTCATATGCATGTTCTCACAAAGATAGATAATGTTATGAAGTGGGTTGAATCAATTTGAGTTAAGTAAACAACTTTGAAGGTAGTTTGCAATTTTATCAAAGATAACATTAAGGTAAGATACAATATTCCTTAAAATATTGTGACTAATAATGCACTAATTTTTTCTTCAATAGTTGGTTTTTCTATGTTTATAGAATCTCCTTGTCTCATTCTTCTGACTACTATATACAATGAAATGGATGGGTAGAATCTAGTAATAAAAAACTTATCACTATCATTCACAAGATCATAGATGAAAATCAAAAGAAAATGCATAAGAGATTGTATAATTTATAATGAGTAGACCATATCACTACCAATAAGGCTATAGGGATGTGAAATTCCTAATTTATATATGGAATTAATGTCATAAACCCAATAATTCTTGAATTTTAAGCATTACAATTGGTGAGAACAATTGAAAATCAAAATTTTAAAATTTCACTAGATAAGATAATTCTCTATTTGAGAAAGCTTGAAGAGGAAAGTGTAGACACTCAATTATCACCACTCTTGTGTCATAATTTTAATTATAATGATTTATATTAATGACACATAAATTACTGAAACACCTAAATTATTCTACACACTTGTCATGCATCTTTTGAAATGTATTGGGCATCCCTGATTAGGGCAATACACCATACTCAATCATTAGTTTCACTTAATTCATCCTAAGTCAAATTGTGATTGTACAAAAGAAATTTTGGATTAATTAGGTTGAATAGTTATTGAAATTTCAAAATTCACTTCACTTTTCATTAAGTTAATTAGACTTTATTAATTATCCTAATCTTATTGTAATAGGAAATTCCATAGCTTTTGAAATTTCTTTTTTTCTAGAATTCATTAATTAGATTTATTCTCAACTCTCATGATAAGTGACCAAGTGATTGGTGACATCATGGACAAATATTAGGAATGATGACATCATCATAAAGTTTTCAATCACTAACAATAAATGGAAACAAATATTAAGATTAAGACAAGTTGTGCCTCTTTAATACAAACTCTTTATAGAATATTTATGGCATTAAGCCTTCAAAGTGGACTTCATTCTTAGCCACACAATCTGATTTTGATTTCAATGACCATAATCAATCTAGAAAATCTATAAATAGAAGGGTCACCATAAACCTTTGATAAGTTTTTTGTGCAATTAAATTCTAACTAAATACAAATAAATATTCACCCCTTTATATTCTATTTGGTTCACAAACCATTTAGATAGTTCTTGGAGAGAGTATTTCATACCACACTACTGAAGAAGACTTTGAGCTCTACATCTAGGCACAAAATGTATGTGCCAACTTCGATGGGAACATCCAAATGGAAGGTGAAACATCTTGTTTGTGATTTTTCTTATTAAGTTTATTGAATCAAGTTTTTTCCATTTCGATGAATCATGATTGAGGAGTTGTGTCTCATGATTTTTTTTATTTTGAATATCTAACAAAGAAACTAACCCTTCTTGAAATTGTGGTTATCATTTAGCACACTCAATGGGACCAATGCACCCCATAACATTATGAATAACTATCATATCCCAAAATTTCACCCTAGAGAAATTAATCAGACCTTCTTAAATTTTGGATAACATAGAACTATCTCTAATTATAGGTAGATTTTTACAAGAGATAGATTCCTAGATTATGGGCTAGCTCCCTTGATCTAACTGTTTAGGCTCACACACTACACTAGACTATTCACTTTTTGGGGGTGAAAAGGGGTATAAGGAAACATAAAATTAACTTACACTAATGGAGGTGATACACAAATAATATATCCACAAACATATTTGCCTTTATACTAAGAAGGCAGACTGGTAAAACTGATCTCAAGGTTCTTCTAGCATAAGTGTTTCTACATGGAGGTAGGTTGTTATGCATTTCCAAAATGGGGTTAATATGAGGTCTAATCTTAGACACTACTAATATCTCTTCACACTTCAAAAACACCTGAAAAACATTTACACTTCATGATACCTACTAGAAGAAGTATTAATCACACATTACATATAAGAGTAGAATGGAAGCAAGGAGAAAATCATCACTTGTCATTCAAATAGACTACTTAAAATACTTAAGCAAGAAATTTAGAAACTAAACCAGCTTGTTAAAACTTTATTCAAAAGAAAAATAGTATGTCAAACTAGTAGGGCTTCACCATACTAATTATGGATCCTTTATAATGCTAAAATGGATTCAATATATAAAGCATAAGAGAGGAAAGAGAAAGAATGATGTTGAAGAGTCACCATGCCAAGTGTCAAGTCTTGAAGACTAGTTACAATGCAAGAGAAGGAGTTAGATAATAAATCATGAAGTGTCCATCTGAGGCATGACGTCTTCTTGAATTTGTCATAGGGACACTTCATGTCCATCTTGAAATTACTTTTTTGATGAGGAGTCCACTTAAATGCTTAGAACTACCTTGGAAGTCATTGACACATGTGCCCTAACTTGAGAATGTGGAAACATGATCAGTGCAAGTCATTATACACTTTTCCAACTGATGATATTCCCCTTATCACTTAATATTACTTCCTTACAGTCATTTATTAGCCTTCTAGGCCTTAATTCTCACATTTATAATTATGGTGACTTGCACACACTCAAGGATATTCATTGAATAGATGTGAGACACCTCATCAAGACTTATTTGTCCTCTAGTCTATCATATAGACCTCAAGAATATTCAATATCACACTTCTCATAATCAACTTGATAGTCACCTTATTTCTCACTATTGTGTCCAAGACTACCTACAATAACTAGTTTAGCATAGGGGTATCCATGCATAAATTGGGTGAGAATGGGGGTATGAGTAGTTATAACACATATTCACACACCACCTACCATGGTTTTCACTCATATGATCCCTTTTGTACCTTCAAATTACCTCAAATCTTATAGAAAACACACAATTTGACCTATTTATACAAGTGATGGTATAAGACAATTAAGTGGTAGGGAGACTAAAAGAGTGTCAAGTAGGTCCAAATAATCTTCCAAGGAAGGTAAAGGAATTATTGTTGTTTTTATTTAATTTTTATTTTTGTTTGTCATTTTATTTTATTTTACTAATCTCACCCTAGTAACTAGGCATGAATGTGTTAGCTTAGTGTGTTCTTTGTCAAATTTTTTTGTGCATTTTGTCACTAACACCATACTAATCTCCTATTCTTAGTCAAATCAATGTCTTATTAAATAATGAGAGATGGCACGTATGCCAAAAAGAAGATGATGGTTGATGAACAAATCTCCAAATGGTTTTTGGGAAGCCTATGATGATGCCCCCTCAAGGGAGTGGTCATCACATTTGTTGATGGGTAGTCCCTTAAAAAGAAACAAGAAGAAAGGTGGAATTAACTTGTGGTTGAGATTAATACAAATAAGAAAATGCTTACATGCATTGATGTAAAAAGGATGCTGATTTTCCCAAAGGTGGTTATAATCAGGAATAAAAAATCAAGATAGTGATTTACCCATAGACAGTTATAATCATTAAGAGGATCTATATTGGCTAAAGAAGATTATGCACTGGTTAGGGTTGATTAGAAAGCATAACTCAAGAATATAACCTGGAATACAAATTAAATATGAGTGGGTGCAAAGTGATGAAATAGATGAATAGAAGAATAAGATTGATCAATATGAATGATTTAGTTGTACCTATCAATGAAGAGCTGATCTTCTTAATTAACAATGATACAACTAGAATGGTCAAATGAGTTATATTGATCAAGGTGGGTGGGAGGATTTGCTAATGTGCCAAGGAGAAACTTCTATAGATCCATTGATTGTAGAAATTACTGAAGCTAATTTTTGTTGTAGCATGTGATGGTAGGCTTTATGATAGAACACCATGAAGACATGGCTAAAAAATGCATAAAGAACAACTCCTGATATCTGATATCCAAATGAAAACAATGCACCAATGATAAAAACCATGATGACAATGTTGACATATGAATATGGATGGAATCAAGAATAATGTTCTTGAGGAATCACCCAATGAACACATATAGACTGAGTCAAGACAACAATGCTAAAATCAAATAAATAGGTAAGCGAATAAACAAACAAACAAATAGAAAAAAAACAAATAACCTAAAATAAACAAACAAATAGAAAGCCTAAAAATAAAAGCAAAAGAAAGCATCCTAACAATGATAATACCCCAGTAAGGTGGATCAAGGATAAGTGACTAGGCTTTGACAAGACAAATGTTTTTGGATTTTGAAATATTTGAATGTTTTTGGAATTTTGAGGTATCTTAACTCGTTAGAGAATGACAAGATACATAATCACAAACTAGTGAGAGAATTTACTTTAGGTTGATCACAAAATGGCAATAGAGTATGGAAAGGGGGACTGAGGTGACCTCAACATGAATTGAGCATGACCTACATAATCCTAAAATGACCTCAAGTCATAGTAATTCCATCCACACAAAAGGTAGGGAAAAACCAACTAGGTCCCAACAAGTTCTCAAATTCAGCAAATGGCCTATCAAATGAAAAAAACAATGGCAAGGTGATGCGGTAATACATGATAAACAAGTGTTACCCCTAGTTTTCCCATAGTTGGTTATAACTAGGATACAATGACATAGGTCAATGATACTAATTTTCTCATAGGTGGTTATAATTAGTAATAAGACTAGTGAGACACTGATTTGCCCATAAGTGGTTATAATTAGGCTCACATAAATAAACTTAATAGGATGAAAGATATCTTTCTAGATCAACTGTCACACTACTTTCATAGACTATCATTGTAAACATGGATTTAATTTATTGTTCAAACTCGATCAAAATCCCCTTGTAAAAAGTGTATGAAGAACCAAAGTAGCCAAGATCAAAATAAGATTGGGTAGGATGACTAAAAATAGGCTTTGGTCTAGATATGAATGGAAAGATAGGATGGTATGGTCTTTCTAAGGATAATGATGGTTTGATAAATTGGATAAAATGGTAAGAGGGTTGCCCCCAAGTGTTGGTTGGATTGGCAGGATATGCTACAATGGCAAAAGGATATGTAACAATGGCAATGGCATGGCAATGAAATGGTCTAATACATGTTTTTGACCTGGGTGTGGTAAATGACATATGATTCTATTTTCCCTATTGAAATGGAGATGCACGTCCTAATCAACAAATGATACAAAAAAAATACTTGATCATGTTAATTATTATCCCACACCTCATCTAAATAGTTGTTATGTCAAGAATGGCCTAAATATTTGGTTGTCAAGAATTCTTTTGTGACCTTCATTGGTTGTTGATTTTGATTCCTTCAAATGTCAAGACAAGGTATCTTTATATCCTCTACAAATGAAAGTATAACCATGGATGGTAAACAAGGACAAATAATGGATGGGAGGTTTGATTGTGAAATGGAATAGTAGATGATAATGGAATGTATAATGGTGGGGAAATAAATGAAGATCAAGACTTTCAGTCACATGTAATGTTGTTGATGCTGAATTTGACATAATTTTGGTTGTGGTGGGGCTGAAGACTTGTTCTCTTGATATGACCATCATATTTTTTTGTTGTTTGGGCCTAAGAGTAGTTACCATCTGATTAGGTTATAGATAGGAAACTATTTTGATTTGATCTTTGATTTTGTATTCATCAAGTAGTGAAGAAATTTTGTGCTTAGCTATTGGTGCCTTAAAGAGGTTTTCACCAATGAAGTTATCTTGATTATCTCATAGCACCTTTGAGAATGTTTCACTAAGGAATGTGGACTTTTGACTTTGATTGTCTTTTAGTGCTTCTGAAAAAGTTTCACTAGAAAATGCTGAGTTCTGACTTTGATTATCCCCTAGCACCTCCAAAAAGGTTTCACTAGGAGAGTGTTTTTCTACTATATGAATTTGGTCTTGGCATCCTTGCTCTTCTTCAACTGCTATGTCACCATGTATGTAGTTCAACAAAGTGTGATTCTGTTAATCCCAATCAACACTTGTGGGAGATGGAATGTCAATGATATGGATATTTTGGTTGATGGTAATGGCCTGTGGAATGGTAATGGAATGGGGAAAGGCCACACAATCCTCATAGAAGATACTAGGATAACTCATGTCAAAGCCAAAGTAATCATCCTCAAAAATTGTAGAAGGATCATAAATATATTTAAATTGATCTATGAGGTATAAGTAACCAATGTTATAACAACCATAAACATATTCTTCTTCTGAATCTGATTCTAACTCAAGGGACTCTAAATCCGATGTTGAGACTATTGTTGATTTTAATTCTAATATTAAATTTGATGTTAGTTTAATAATAAAACTTGGATTTAAATTTGATTCTTCATCTAATGGGTACTCTGTTACAATGATGTCTTGTTGAATATTTAGTTTTGGACAAGTCACGACCTATGATGGCATAATGGGCTCCACAAAAATTGGTTTGCTAGAGTGGGACTCCTCTAGGATGGGAAAAAGGTCAAGAGATAACTCCTCAGATATTAGCTTGTCAATAGGAGGATCTTTAAAAATAGGCACATGGTCAAGGTAATGATTTACCCAAATATAGTTATAATCATTAAAAAGTGACTCGGTAAAGACTAGCTCATTAGTGTGAGACTCCTTGACAACTGAGATAGGATCAATAGGTGATTCATCATAGGTTGACTTATCATAAGTGGTTGGTTCAACAAAAAAATCTTAGATTGGTTGGCTTTCTTGGATTTGGTTTCTAATGAGTTGGAAAATACCAATTTTGGACACAGCTTGGTCTTCAAATGATTGGATCAGTTGAGGTTTGGTTTGGATTGGTATTGGATGAAGAATGACTTGTGGTTAGATAATGGTAGGGAATTAGGGAGCATGATTTCTCACATGAGCCAAAGGATGAATTCCTAAAATGGTAATGACAAGGTGTTGTGGGGCTTGATTGCCTACACAAGCCAAAGGACTAGGTCCTAAAATGAAGAACTGGCATTGGGGAGCTTGATTGCTTGCACAAGCCAAAATATGAGGTTCTGGTATAGAAATGGTTTGGCATTGTGGATATTGATTGCTCACACAAACCAAAGGATGAGGTCTTAGTATGGGAATGGTATGACATTGTGGTCATGGAATAGAAATGGTACATGTGGTGGAGCCTGATTGCTCACATAAGCCAAAGCATCTAAGTCTTCCTCATAAACCATATCATCCTAGTTGTGAGTTGGCTCATAAGTTGGTTCTTGAATGTGTTTCATGTACGGATTATTGCAAAGATGGTATGGATCTATATCCCAAATAAAATTATCTATAGTTGGGTCTTCAAAGTCCTCCTCATAAGCCTCTTCATACTAATCTAGGTTTTGATTTGGATTTTGTGAATTCTAACTTTGTTCCCCATATGGAGTATTGTAGGGAGAATAATAAAACTCCTTAAAAAATATTTTTCTATAGGGGTTCTTAGTGGTATTTTGTGTGACCATTCTATCATAAGTTGGATTGTACGTGACTTCACCATAAGTGTAATGAGACATATCCATGTAAAGGATGAAAGGTCTAAAATAAAAAGGCTTAGAGTTCTACAAACTCTAAAAAATTATCTAAAGGTCAAATGGTTCAAGCTTAGTCTAACTTGGTCAAAAGGCGGAGTTGTATCTCTAATGTGGTCTGAAAGTGGAGCTATATCTCTAAAATGATTTGTGCTAAGACTTGGCATAAAATAGTCTAACATCAAATTTCTAATGTCAAGTATTGTACTCATAAAAGGTCAAGCATCTGAATAAAAATCAACATGTCAAAGGTCTAGGTCAAATTATTCCAAACAAGGTCTAAACTAGGAAAGAGAAAAGTTGAGCTGCTAAGTATTTTGTCTAAATGCAGAGTCAAAATCTAGGCTCAAACAAATAGGCATATGCTAGGACTTTTGTCCAAATAGTGTCAAAAGCTAGAATTGAAACAAAGGTTGATGTGATTTGATTTAATCTAACAAGTTTGGAAATAACTTTGACATAGACCTGACACACGAAATAAAATATAAACATGATTAGTTGGCATAAGGCATAAGATAAAAGGCTCTTTGAAAAAGGTTGTGCTTCTCCCAAATAAAGGCACAAAAAATGATGAGGATAGGCTTTAAACAAAAAAACCATCAATAGTTTTCAAATTTAGGTAATTGATTAACCAAAGTTATGCAACCCAAAAGAGAAAGATCTATGTATTATCCCCATGAATTAAGGCCTAAGTATAAATCAATCAATGTTTGAATCCAAACTTGACAAGGCTAATTGAAAACTCAATGGTGAAAACTAGGATTTGACCAAACAAGTTAAACAAGATTCGATAGCATGACATCACATAAATGAGGTCCAAACAATTGATGTGACATGGTGTGAAACAATGATTTTTGATACAAGGTGAAACAAGTCTTGAAACAAACTGAGTAATCTAACGAAATAAACATAATCGAATGATGTGGTCAATGTTATGTTTATAAAAGACTCAAAGGCAAAATGGTTTGACATGATTTGGGCAGCATAACGCTATCCTCTTTAACTCAAATGACACACACAAACAAGTTTAGAAAAAATTTCAAGGCACAAGTGTGGTGTAAAACAACCAGCATAACACCTCTTTAGACAAAAGAGTGATGTATAAAAAAATTGATTTTGACATGGTTTATGAATAAACAAACAAGTTTTAGTCTCAAAACATACCAAGAAAAAATTACCAAAATAATTTAAGTATAACCATCCAAATCCTAGAAAGGGTATGGCAATGTGGGGTTAACTAAACTATCAAGTTTCAAACATCTCTAGGGGAATCAATTGCATAATGACTTTCACATCAAACAATGTAAAAGAAAAGCATGGAAATTAGGTGATCATAGTATTATCTAGTTATAAAAAGGTTTGGTCCTTTTTACAACCACTACATCCTACTTTTCACTCATTGTAGTGAGATGTCCAAATGTAGATACATCCCATGTGCAACTCAGAAGGAGTAGGTGAAGTAAATACTAGGAGATGAAACCCCAGGTCAAAGATTACCTAAATAAATAATGGGAGGTAATGATGCCCCCCTCAAAATCCAAGATTAAAATAAATGAAATACATAAAAATAAAGACTTTAGGGTCATTTTTAAGGTCACCCAAACTTTGACGAGTTTTTGGGAGTGCTTTAGATGACATTCTTTCTAAGCTTTTGGCTGGGCTTTTTGCAATAAGAATGGCACTTTTGATTCCAAGGGTTACCTAAAGGGGAAAAATGCAAGATCATACATGAAATACCCCTCTCTTTGCTAAACAAAATTATATCAAACAACTATTGAAGACAAAAATGACAATTGTGTTCAATTTTAAGCCCAAACGAAAGATGTGGTGGTGTTCATTTGACCCCTTGGTCTTAAGATTGTGAAATTTAAAAACTAATGTTAAAAACTTACTTAAGCACCTAAATTTTACATTTTGTAACAAAATAATGTTCCTAGTTTATTTTAAAATCATGCCAAAGATGTCTTAATAACATGTTTTAACAAGTTCCAAGTCTGTTGATTACCTGTCTAACCTTAAGGCATCACCCCAAAACCAAAAATGTTAGATTAGAACTATTTTAAATAGATTTTCAAAATTTTGTGAAAAATATATGAAAATTTAAGCTAAACTAATTTCAAATTCTGAAAATTAGGAGAAAACATGTGTTTTTGAAAAAATCATCCAAAATGGAGTCCATATGACCTCAAACCAAGCATTTTAAAATGGCCTATTAGCTCTTAAGTTTATGGTTTTAAGAAAAACACAGTGACTGACATCGATTATACTAATTGATGATGGTTGCACTTACTAACTAATGATGGTTATCTAATTGACAATGGTTATACCAATAGTGATCGATGACAGCTATGCCAATCGATGATGGTTTTACTAACCGACGACGGTTACTGTGTAAACTTGTGATAAAGAAAAACAATAAAACAAAGTTATAAAATCAAATTGCAAGAGTTTTAATGATCTAAATGAATATTTTAAAGTTACAAAATGATCTTCTTCATATGTGGGATGCATTTGGTCCCACTAGGTGTGCCATTATGTGAACTAGGAATTTAAGTAAGAAGAGAAGATTAGTATGGTGTTAGTAAATGAAACTAAATAAAAAACACATTAAGTTAACATCTTCATGCCTAGTTACTAGGGTGAGATTAGTAATAAAAAAATGAATAAAACACACAACTAAAATTTAAAAGATACCCTCTTTTACCTTCCTTGGATGCTCCAAAATACTTGTAGTAGTGGTTTGCTCAATTTTGTGCTCATGAAGTCCTTGGCAATGGAAGCTTGGCTACCTCCATCTCTCCTTGGAACCTTTGGCTTGTGGCTTGGCTTGGCTTGGAATCAATTTGGCATGGTAACACTAGTTGAATAAAGCTTTGTAATCAATTATGCATTATAACTTTGCATAATCATGTGTTTTGAAGATATTTTAGCACAATAACTTTGCACCAAAAAAGCTTCAAAATGATGTGGTAAGGCCTCCTATTTATAGATTTTTAAGATTGATCAGAATCATCCTAAACTATCCATCTCAGGATTGAGATGTGTGGCTAAGGATTAATCCAATTTTGACTTTAAAATTGATAAATAAGTTCATCAATATTTGGTATAGAGGAGAAATTTAGAGTCATGGATGGCTTTGATGAGGCATGGGAGGCATGAATCCTGATATTTGTGGCATTTATAGCCTAGGGATGTCTTCCTAAGAAATGAGGTTACCTAATGATGTAGATAATCAATATTCATTTCTAAAACAAATTATTCAACAATTTTCCATGGATTTATTGATTAGGCTCTAATTTGGTTTAATTAGCTCTTAAGCATGTTTAATCACTTTGTGCACAAATTGCTCAAATTGATCAGAATGCCTTGTTATTCATCCAAAATTTGACTCGATTAGAATTAGAAGTCAATGTCAGATGCGTTGGATTTGTTATCCCATTTAGGATGTTACCAATGCCAAATAACAAAGGCATGTGTTTTGTGTAAAATATTTCATAGGAAAGAACAATCCAAAGCACCCAGGTGTAAAATTGGCATTTTGACTCAAAATGAACTGATCAAAGTTAATTGGCCCATAAATTGCACTACCCCCTTTGAATGATACCATGGTCAAAATCAGCACTTGAATATATCAATTCAAAGATTTTAATGTGCTTTAGTGTTTTTAGGCCAAATTGTGCATTTTGGTATAAATTGGTCAAAACCCTGGTTGGAGGTTATCAATGGCCAGATTTAGGTGTCTATAGGTCCAAATCTTCTAGGCCAATTGACCCCTTATGGATTATTCATATCTTTCTCATTAGGCTCTTATGAATGTTTTAAGAGGGTTTTAATTCATTTAGGTTCTTAAAATTTATTTATAAATGTTAAGCCATTAACCCTCAAACCAATGTCATTGATTTCAAGAATAAGAACCCCCTAAATGATCCCTAAGTGCTTAATATCCCATGCTTATTTTTTGTATAGATATGAGTGAAATAAATTGGCACTCGAGTTCTTGCTATGCATTCTAGACACCCCTAAGATAAATTAAGGGTAAAAATGGCCAATCTAGGTTGTTCCCTACAAACTAATGGGTCTTATCAACCCTCCACTCTCCCATGAAGGATCTCAAACTGTTTAGGAAGACCATTTGGTCATATGCATGACTTTAGAAACCTGATGGTTCATGCCTATTAGGCATATACTAGTTTTCTAAGTATGTGACCACTTATGAGTGGTGATAGTGGATATAAGAGATTATAAAATTAAACCCTACACATCATATTATAGTCATTCAAGTCTATTCTATTCACTCTTTCCTTATTAATGTACTATGTCTGCAAGTTATGTTGCTCATGAAGGGACTCAGGTCTGAGATAAAATAGTGAGCACTCCCACTATTAGTCTAAGCTAAAAGAGATTATGGAATCCTATTTTAAGTCATGATGATACTATGTACCAAGTTTCAAGCTCTGACCATGCCTTTAGAGGCCTTAATACTTCAAATTCTCAATACTATCTTCTAGGCCTGTGACTATGTGCTAGATTTTAATAGGGCTTAAGAACCTTTAGCTATGACTATATTTATTCATCCTTGCTTTAGGTAATCACATGGAAGTGTCATATTACTAGTATTATAGTAATTTTAACATTACCATACCCATCATAAACCTCTAATTACCAACCAAGCCTACATCTTTCATTATCTTAGGCTAGTTTATCTCTTGAATTAGACTGTAGGTGTTTATTAGGGAAGTCAAGGAATTATTGTAGGTAATGGCACATGTTTGAACATTTTAATTATCAATTTTGGTTTCCTTTGAGGTCACTAGGGATATCTCACACCTATATGGATTCATTTCTACTTTGAAACTATGCCCTTATCCCTTACTATCAATGCACTAGGTGTCACTTGCAAGTTGTAGTGTTTCAAGTTCATTTTGGCACAATGACATAGTAGTTCTCTGAGAACCTCCATTAGAATCTTGATTGATTTAAAAATTTTCCAACCATAATTATATCTCAATCAAAAAATCCCCTCTTTTGTTAATATGTGACATCTAGGCCTAAGATGCAAGAATGAAGCCATTAGGCTTACACATACCTCATAAACTTCCACCATGAGATGACACTATATGGAGAAAATTCTATTTTCTAAGAAGTTAAGGTAAAATTTATAGAACTTTCTTTAACTCTAAACTTATCCATCTAGGTTTAGCTTTGAATATGTCTCACCATCTCAACAAGTATATATATGATCCATCTTGTGATTAGACCCAAAATTCTTATTTCTTAAATATCTTTCCACTTTCTCGATATCTTATGCCTATATGGTATTCTTATTAATAAAGCTAGGCAAGAAGAATGGTATGAGGACTTGTATTCACTTAGAATTATGTGCCCCCTTATTTATCCTTGTTCTTTGGTATTGATAGTTGATGAACCCTAAATGACTTGAGAAATCCATTCAAGTCTTGGAATCATACACAACTTGTCTCTTAGGTTTTGGATAGTCCTATAATTATCCATACATACCTACAAGTGATTCTAGTTGATTATGCACATTAAGACTTTGATTAGTCTTTACTTAGTGTCTTAAAACCCTACCTCAATCAATCTCTAGATCCTTCAATGAATAATATTCCCAACCATGCCCTGAGGGGTTGAAAATAAGTATATCAATCATGACCTGAAGCCACTCACAAAAGGATAAACTCTACAACTACCAAAACATTATTCTTATCATTCATTGATATTCACTTCTACCATAAGGATATGGTTCTACCTATCTCCTCATGTACACACATTCCAACTAGGTTGAATCCAACATGAAATGAGTGGATATGCTCTACAATTCCATGTGCATCACTTAGTTTACACAAACTAATTTACAAAATGCAATCATATGATAAAACTAAGCCACTATGATTGCACAAGTAGTTTGGAGGTGCTAATAATATTAAATATTGTTCATACATTATGGACCACCAATCTTAAATATATGACCATGAAATGGAACTACATAAAGACCCCTAATATCCACTAAGTGTATTCATTCCAACTCCTCTTCTCTTATTTATACCAAATGAAAATTCTTGACCCTTTTTAAGTGATCCAAGGAAGCGATAGGAGAGAGATGTTGAGTGTGGAGCCCTTTATAGCTATCACATTACCTTGGTGGAGTATTTTAGGGGCTTAAGGATATCTACATATGTGGGGGAAAACATTTTCTTATGTCCATCGTCACTCCACCTTTTGTGTAACTATGGTTCATATGAGTGGAATATTCCTTAGATGTTTTTCTAATTTCCATGTTGAATTCCATGTTTTGTGGAAGTGGGATTGACTTCCTTATTTTCGAGAGTTAGTTTTTTTTTTCTAATTTCCATGTTGAATTCCATGTTTTGTGGAAGTGGAATTGACTTCTTTGTTTTTAGGGAGTTAGTTATTATCTCATTGTTTTTTAGTAAGTATTTTTTGGAGGAGAGATAAGGATGGTGTATTCCTTCCTTAGAGGGCTTTAGGATAAGCTTGATTGGGTGGAGGATGGTAAACTTCCTTGAGGATAAGGCTATCTTGGATAAGTTTCTTTTTCTTGGGCTGATTTCTTCCATATTTGTTTATATACAGTTGGTGGTGCGACTTTATAGATTGATGTTTTTATTACAAGGAGTGCTATAACACCTTGTGGTGTGATTTTCTATAGGCACAGGTGTAGCATAGCATTTGTAAAATATTTTTGATAGATATCAGATTTGGATCAGCAATTTAAATAATTCTTTTTTGAATTCTTGAGGAGATATTCAATATTTGTGAGAGGTTCTCTTTTGAGAGTTTGTACTCTTGATTTGTTATTATTTTATTGAGGACTTTCTTGGTGGATGTAGCCCACATTGGGTGAACCATGGTATATTTGTCTTATGTGTTAATTTTGGTCTATATTGCTAGTTTTTTATTTTCTCTATAAGGCAATATTTACTATGATTTGAGGAATTGATTTTGTGATGCAAGTAGTGCATAGAGAAATTTGATTTTACACATTTAAAATCTGGTTTATGTGTTTTAAATTCTGATTTTATGGTGAATTAAATATGATTTTAATTCATTTAATTCCTAACAACTGGTATCACAGCTTTTGGTGGTGTTTTTTGCTGAAGTGTTAAATCACAAGAAGGGTTATTAGCTTGAGTGAGAGATATGGGAGAAGAGATCAGATTCAGAGTTGAGAAATTTGATGAAAAAAAATTTAGTTTGTGGAAAATGGAAATGGAAGATTAATTGTATCATAAGGAACTTCATCTCCCCTTGGAGGGGAAAGTAGGACAACCTGTAACCATGAGTAATGTTGATTAGACATTGTTTGGCATTAAGACATTGAGAGCCATACGATTATGCCTTGGATTTTCTATTACATTCAACATTTTAGATGAGAAAAATACAAAGGATCTCATGGATAAACTTGGATAGTTGTATGAGAAACCCTCTTCTTCAAATAAAATATTTCATATGAAAAGATTGTTTAATATGAAAATGTCTGAGAATAGTTATATTACTAGTTATTTAAATGATTTTAATATGGTTATAAGTATGTTCACTTCTGTTAGAATTAAATTTGATGATGAAGTTAGAGATTTGATTATTTTGTGTTCTTTACCTGATAGTTGCAATAGCTTGGTTATGGTTGTGAGTGATACAGTCCCCACGAAGGGAAGTTTAAATTTTGGGGATGTTGTAGGTGTGATTCTTAGTGAGGAAATGTGAAGGAAGAGCACTGGTGAATCATCTTCAGGGAATGATTTGATTGTTGAAACTAGTGGGAGGTAAAAGGACATAAACAAATGAAATCATGGAAATTTAAAGGGTAGATCAAAATCTAGATCTAAAGCCAAGATGATATGTTGGCATTATGGGAAGAGTAAAAACTCAAAGAAGGAATGTTGGTCACTTTAGGATAAGAAGGTCAATAAGGAGGAAATAAAGGAGTTAAATGTGACATCAGGTAACTCATGTCAGGATGCCTTAATTCTTTCTTTTGATAATTTTTATGAGTCTTGGGTATTAGATTCAGGGGATTCTTTTCATGACACCCCACATAGGCATTATTTTACTAATTATGTTTAAGAAAAATTGGGACATGTTTATCTTGATGATGATGAACCATGTGAGATAGTAGGGAAAGGTTGTGTTCAGGCGAAAATTTAGAATGGGAACACATGGATACTTAAAGATGTTAGATATGTGCCTATGTTGAGATGGAATTTGATTTTAGTGGGGAAATTGGGTAGTAAGGATATTTGGAAATTTTACTATAGATTCTTGAAAATTTACCAAAGATACTCTTGTGGTTGCAAGAGATAAGAAAGATGGTACATTATATCTAACTAGTAGTGTTGATTCTTGTGATTTAGTTATTACAGATAGAAATGTAACTATGTGGCACTACAAGCTCAGTCATATGAGCCACAAGGGCATGGATATATTAAAAGACAAGTTGCCTAGATTAAAATAAGTTGATTTAGAATTTTGTGAGAACTATGTGTATGGGAAACATAAGTGAGTTAAGTTCCTAAATTTTGGACCACAAAGAAAGAGCATAAGTTAGAGTTGGTACATTTAGATGTATGGGGACCAACTCAGGTATCTTCTATTGGTGTTTCTAATTATTATGTCACTTTTATTGATGATACAACTAGGAAATTTTGAGTTTATTGCATTAAAAGGAAATCTGATGTATTTGACACTTTTAAGAAATGGAAAGCCTTGGTGGAGAATAAAACATGTCTCAAGTTGAAATGTCTTAGATGAGATAATGGAGGTGAGTATTGTAGTAATGTTTTCTTTGATTTTTGTTCTAATAATGGAATCTGTAGGTAAAGGATGATTCTAAAAAATCTCTAGTAGAATGGGGTATCTGAAAGGATGAACAAAACAATAATGAAACATGATAGGAGTATGAGGTTACATGCAGGGTTGCCTTCATAGTTTTGGGTAGAAATAGTTAGCATGATAGTTTAACTAATTAATAAAGGACCTTTAATGCCTTTGGATGGAGGCATTGTTGAATAAGCTTAGTCTATTAAGAATTTTGATTATTATTTTCTTAGAGTCTTTGGATGTGAGGATTTTTATCTTGTTAAGAAAGAGGATAGGACCAAGTTAGAGGCAAAATCAAAAAAATGCATATTTGTTGGTATTGGTGAGGATGACTTTGGTTTCCATCTATGGAGGATTAGAGATAATAAAATATTTTAGTCTAGAGATGTAATCTTCAATAAAAAATTCATATATAAGAATCAACTGTAGGAACAAGAATATGAAAAGGAATATAAAGAGTACATAATATTAGATGACATTATGGATGACAAAGTATCTAATGAATCAGTTCAGGAACCTTCTACACAAGGACCCCAAACTCCTATGGTAATAAGGTCTTCTAAGGTAAGAAGAGCACCTAAATTTTTTTCTCCTTCTTTGAATTATTTATTACTCACTGACAATTGAGAACTAGAGTGTTATGAGGAAGTAATATAGGTAGATGTTAGGAAGAAGTGGGAGCAAGCCATGGATGACGAGCATAGATATCTCATGGAGAACCAAATGTGGGATTTGGTAAGGCTACCCAAGGGAAAGAGTCCATTGCCAAACAAGTGGATGTATATAATAAAATAAGAAGATGAAGGAGAAAAAGGTATAAGGCTAGAATGGTCGTCAAGGGGTTTGAATAAAAATTAGGAATTGATTTTGATGAGATTTTTCGCTTGTAAAAATGACATCTATTAGGACTATTCTTGTTTAGTTGTAGTTGTGGATTTGCACTTAGAACAGTTAGATGTGAAAAATGCTTTTTCCATGGTGATTTAGATGAAGAGTTATATATGGAGAAAACACAAGGATATGAGGTCAAAGGTAAGGATAATTACATGTGCAGACTATATAAGAGATTGTATGGCCTGAAACAAGCTCCTCAACAATGGTATAATAAATTTGATTATTTTATGTTGGATCAAGGTTATCAAGGTTATCAAAGGTTATCAAAGGTGTATGGCCACTTTATATTATCAAAGGATTAGTGTCCCAAGATGAAATTTGAAAATCTTAAGATGTCCAAGGTACCTTACTCATTGGTAGTTGGCAGTTTGATGTATGCCATGGTTTGTACTAGGCTAGATATTACCCATGTTATGAGAGTTGTGAGTAGGTATGTGAGTGATCTTGGTTATGAGCATTGACAAGTAGTGAAATGGATTATTCGATACTTGAGAGGAACCATATATGTTGCATTATGTTATGGTGGATCAGATACCATTTTGTGTGGTTATGTGGACTTAGATATGGTAGGGGATATTGATAGCAACAAGAGTATGCTAGGTTATATATTTACTATTAGAGGTACAATAGTTAATTGGAATTTTAGGATACAGAAGGTTATGACATTTTAAACCATAGAGGCAGAGTATTTTTATACCATAGAGGGTAGAAAGTAGATGATTTGGTTACAACAGTTATTTTGAGTGTTGGGGAATGAGTAGGAAGTTGGGAGACTACATAGTGATAGTCAGAGTGTTATTGATTTGGAAAAGAACTCCACTATCCACTCAAGGACAAAACACATTCAATTACATTATCAATTCATCAAGATAAATTTGGAGGATAACTTGGTGAAGCTGGAGAAGATTCATATTAGCTAAAATCCTATGGATATGATGACCAAGGTGGTCACATTGGATAAGTTGAGACTATGTTCAAATTTGGTTGGTCTTAGTGGTCATGGTTAGTGATAGATTATATTCAAGAGAAACAATATCCAAATGGGATATTATTGAGTGTGGATCCATTTATAGCTCTCACATGACCTTGGTAGAGTATTTTGGGAGCTTAGAAAGCTCCACAAATTTCGTTGAGTGCATTTTATTGTGTCCATCTTCACTGCACCTTTTGTGGAACTATGTTTCCATGTGAGTGGAATATTTCTTAGATGTTTTTCTAATTTCTATTTTAACTTCCATGTTTTATGGAAGTGGGATTGACTTCCTTATTTTTGGGAGATAGTTGTTGGGAGTTAGTTGTTTTTTATAATTTCCATGTTGACTTCCATGTTTTGTGGAAGTGGGATTGACTTCTTTGTTTTTAGGGAGTTAGTTATTATCTCATTGTTTTTTGGTAAGCATTTTTTGGAGGAGAGATGAGGATGGAATATTCCTTCCTTAGATGGCTTTAGGATAAGCTTGATTGGGTGGGGGATGGTGTAATTCCTTGAAATTAAGGCTATCTTAGATAAGCATGGCAAGTTTCTTCTTCTTGGGCTGATTTCTTCCATATTTGCTTATATACAGTTGGTGGTGTGACTTTATAGATTGATGTTTTTATTACAGGAATGGTATTACAACTTGTGGTGTAATTTTATATAGGTAAAAGTGTGGCATAGCATTTGTAAAATGTTGTTGATAGATATCAGATTTGGATCAACAATTTAAAGAATTATTTTGTGAATTCTTGAAGAGATATTCAATCTTTGTGAGAGGTTCTCTTTGGAGAGTTTTTACTCTTGATTTTTTATTATTTTATTGAAGACTTTCTTGGTGGATGTAGCCCACATTGGGTGAACCATGGTATACTTGTATTATGTGTTATTGCTAGTCTATATTGCTAGTTTTTTATTTTCTCCATTAAGGAAATATTTACTGTGATTTGAGGAATTGATTTTATGATGCAAGTAGTGCATAGAGAAATCTGATTTTACATATTTAAAATCTGGTTTATGTGTTTTAAATTCTGATTTTATGGTGAATTAAATCTAATTTTAATTCATTTAATTCCTAACAAGAGAAACCATTTTTTGACAATTCTAGATCTATTGAAGCCAAATGAGCTTGGAAATGACCTGTGGGAATCTCAAAACACCTTCCTAAAGCCTTCACACTTGTAGATTAGTCATCTAATATATACAAATACCTAAAACTGATTGTTTTTTAGATGATCTTCTTCTTTGTACATTGAACTTGCAATGTTTTAGTTTCAAAACCTTTATCTTGTATTCTCTAACATGTGGTACATTAGATTGTTTTTTGACTTTGTCCTTTTGATGAGATTTTTATACAACTCCTTAAAATGACCAAAAGTGGCATAAAATGACATTAAGATAAATGGACAAATGTGATCAAGGTTAAAACATATTAGGTGACCCTCAAAGTATGATTTGACTTTATTTAGGATCATGGTGACCATGTTCAAACCTAGAATACCTTATAAAAAGTTTGAATATGCAGGGAGGTTGACCCAATTTGACCTAAGGTGAAATTTTTTCAACATTTTGATAATTTATATGCTAAGGACTATTTGCCTTTTCATCTCATTGGATAATGGAGTCACCCATATACTACAATTGACACTTAAATGCCTATGAAAATGTTAGGAATAAAATTCTTCTAAATCTAAATCTACTATTATCATAAACCAGAT
Source organism: Torreya grandis (assembly GCA_037957365.1). Classification (NCBI taxonomy): domain Eukaryota; kingdom Viridiplantae; phylum Streptophyta; class Pinopsida; order Cupressales; family Taxaceae; genus Torreya; species Torreya grandis. Next base: position 1,292,561 of record JARHVA010004435.1, read on the forward strand.
CTAAAGCTATGTAATAAAATGCATCATAGAAGCATTCATTAATTCACCATTAATATGAAATCATAAATAAGAGCAAGATAATAATAACATAGATAACACATATCTAACATGGTTCACCTAATGTGGGCTACATCCACCAATGAAAGTTATCAAATAAATCATTAATCTAAGACAAGATTACAATGAACTCTCATAGAGATAGAAAAAATCTCTTGTAGAAAGTGTTGCATAAAAAACTACACTTTCACCTACACCTGCATAATGTTGTATCTCACAAGTTGCTAAACCACACCCTATAATAAACACCTTCACTTTGAAAAATAATTGCACTTTGACTCTGATCCTTAAATCCACACCCTATAAATAAACCATCAACCTCTAAAGGCCACACCACACCTTGTATATATAATAAAATGAAGATAATCCATAAAAAGAGGAGAAAATATGCAATGCTTATCTAAGATAAGCATTATCCAACATGTGATAATCCTCCTCCACCTCATCAAGCTTATCCAAAAGCTCTCCCAAGGATAGATTTACCATATTCATCTTCTCCACCTTCTTAGGGCACATTTTCCCATAAACATGTGATCGCAACCAACTCCACTCAACAAGGAAGGAGTTCCCTTTTCCAAAAAACAACTAGCTTTCTCAAAACAAGGAAGTCAACATGGGAAAAGGCATCTAACAACTAACTCCATGAAATATGGAATACATAGAAATTAGGAATACAAGGAATATTCCACTCACATGTGGAGAACATGAAAATTATGCCTCCCACATCCTTGGATCTCTTTAGGCCCCCAAAATTTATTCTTATGGTCATGTGATAGCCCCAAAGGGATCCACACTCAACAATCTCCCACTTGGAGACCTTTTCTCCTGAACAAAATATATCACTGCTCCATGACCCCTAAGGCCAACTAAATCTGAACATAGTCTCAACTTGTCCAATATGACCACCTTGGTCATCATATCCACAAGATTATGGCTAGTATAAATCTTCTCTAGCTTTACCAAGTTATCCTCCAAAGATGCCCTGATGAACTGATAATGTAACTAAATGTGTTTCATCCTTGAGTGGAAAGTGGAGTTCTTTGCCAAATGAATAGAACTCTCACTATCACTATGTAGTCTCCCAACTTCCTACTCATGCCCCAACTCTTGAAACAAATCTTGTAACCAAATCATCTCCTTGCTAGCCTTGGTGGTAGCAACATACTATGCCTCTATGGTTGACAAAGCCACAACCTTTTATATACTAGAAATCCAACTAACCACTATATCTCCAATAGTAAATATATATCTTATTATACTTCTCTTGCTATCAATATCCCCTTCCATATTTGAGTCCACATAACCATGCAAAGTGGTATCTAATCCACCATAACATGATGCAAAATCAATGGTTCTTCTCAAATATTGAAGAATCCATTTCATTCCCTGGTAATGCTCATAACCTAAATCACTCATATACCAACTCATAACTCCCATTTCTTGGGAAATATCTAACCTAGCACAAAACATGGCCTACATCAAGTTTCCAATTAATTATGAATAAGGTACTTTGGACATCTTAAGATTTTCAACTTTCATCTTGGGACACTACTCCTTTGATAATCTAAAGTGGCCTACCAAAGGAGTACTAACAGATTTAGCATCCAACATGATAAAGCTTTCCAAGACTTTATTCACATACTCTGATTGGGATAAGATCAACTTCCTCTCCTTCTTGTCATGATAAATCCTCATACCAGGGATTTGCTTTGTAGCACCTAAATTCTTCATAGAAAAGTAGTCACTGAGCTATTTTTGTTAAACATGAAATATATTGAGAGGGGGGGTGAATCAGTATATTATATATCTTTTTACTTAATCTAATTTCTTTTATTTAACCACTTAATCACACACTCGAGATATGTAATAAAATTGAAACAATAATTTGCACCACATGAGAGAGAGAGAGAGAGAGACCAAATTGTTATGTCGAAACCCAAAGTGGGAAAAACAATGGAGAACAATCTCAAGTATATGAATGAGCACCAACTCAAATTATAAATTTTGCAAGCACCAAATTGTAGGAGAACCAACCCCTTTACCAAGCACCAACACATCAACTATTTGTGAGCACCAACCCCTCTTGTGTATAAAACACAACTATCTCTCAATGTTGCTTACTCAATAAATGATATAACTCTACAATATCTCCTACTTTTCTCTCTTTGAAAACAAATACAAACCATGCACTCACTTGCATTTACAAATGGCTTCTCAAGCCTTTATTTATAGCTTTCCAAATGATCTTTGGCATTCACCCTTTGTGACCCTTCAATCCTCATGGAAAATGGTTCCAAACTTGCATGACCCTTCATATCCTTGCATTTGAAAAGTCATATGGTGACCCTTCATAATAAAAAGAATCCTTTCCTCTTTTGTTTTTATCTTGGTGACTTTTCATATTCCTCAAAGTGTCTCTTCATGGAAAAATATACCATACCTCTTTTGTATTCACATGGTGACTCTTGGAATTCCTCAAGATGACTCTTCATGAGAAAATACATCCCATTCCTCTTTTGTCTTTTACCTCATGACTCTTTGACTTCTCCATGGGCCCTCTTTTAACTTATATGCAACCAAAAATATATTCATTAATATTAAATAAATATTAACACACATTAGCCAAGATATGAATATTAAAAACACCATTAAATGTAATGGGGCCTTTATCACCAATAATGCTAGACCTTTGACATCAATGACAATATTTCCAACAATTTTTTGAGAATATGAATATGTTGTATGTTCTTATCTGCAACTAACATGTCATCGACATATAAGCATAATATAATAAAAGAACCATCATCAAAATATTTATTGTATACATAATGGTCATAATGACACCTTTGATATTCTTGTTCCAACATAAAAAAATCAAATTTATTACACCATTGCCATGGATCTTGTTTCAAACCATACAATCTCTTCTTTAGTTTGCACACATATTTCTCCTTCCCTTTGACCTCATAACCCTATGGCTACTTCATATACAACTCTTCATCCAAATCACCATGAGGAAAACTAGTTTTTACATCTAACTATTCTAAGTGCAAATCATCAACTGCAACTAAACCAAAAACAATCCTCATAGAAGTCATTTTTACAATAGTATAGAAAATCCCATCAAAATCAATACCTAATTTTTGTGCAAACCCCTTTACAACCATCTTGGCCTTATACTATTTTATCCCTTTATCCTCTTCTTTGATTTTGAAGATCCACTTGTTTAATAATGCACTCTCGCCCTTAGGTAGCTTAACCAAATTCCATGTTTGGTTCTCCATTAGAGATCTATGCTCTTCATCAATGGCTTGTTCCCATCTCACCTTGGCATCTACCTAGATTGATTCCTCATAACACTCTGGCTCTCTATTGTCAGTGAGTAATAAATAATTCAAAGAAGGAAAAAAATGTTCAGGTGCTTTTCTTACCCTAGAATACCTTATTACCATAGGATTTTTGGGTCCTTGTGTATAAGGTTCCTGAACTAAATCCTTGGATACTTTTCCATCTGTAATATCATCTAATACTATGTACTCTTTCTATTCATAATCTTATTCCTACAACAGATTCTTATGCATAACTTTTTCATTAAAGACTACATCTTTAGACTAAAATATTTTCCTATCTTTAATGCTCCATAAATGGAAACCAAAGTCATCCTCACCATAACCAACAAATGTGCATTTCTCTAATTTAGCCTCTATCTTGGTCCTATCTGTTTCTATTCAAAATTTTGCTTTTTCAGATTTAAGAGAAAGAAAAAACTAAAGAAGTAATGGACAAGGCTTGTGAAGTACCTGGATAAAGACTGCGCACCGTAAATCCAAACGCTGTGAATACTCCTCTTTGGCTGTGAAGGAATAACACCTGAAAGAGATAAACACTAGAAACACAAAGAAGTTAGTCGATAAGAGAGTAGATTGCCAAGCAAAAGCTTGGTCCTTGAAGCGCTAAGGCTTCTTCAAGGATGACAATCCACTGTTAAGACAGAATATAACAGAGACAAAAAAGAGAAATATTGAAAGATGTGAAAAGAAAAGACTAAAAACAAATGCGTACCTGATAAGCTACAATCTGGTAAACATAGTTGCCGACGTCGGTGGTATTGCCGTCGTCGGTCAGAAGGTTGCCGACGTCGGTTGGGGAAGTGACCGGCGTCGGTCGGGGAAATAGTCAAGAGCTGGGTTATAGGTTTGGTTTCAGGGCTATAGGATAGTCTATGGTCTTGTCTGGGGGTCTGGGGTCTGTGAGGGTCTGTTTGAGGTCTAAGGGACAGAGAATATTGTCTAGGAATAAACTGGTAAATGACAGAGGCGAAAGGCGGAAAAAGGCAAATGGACAGGAGAGAGAGCTTTTCAGCGTCTCCAGGAGGAACAGAGAAGATTTTGGTGAAGGATATTGGAATAGACAGAAGACAGAGTATTTGATATAAATAAAATGATATAGAAATAAAGACAGCACAAATACTTAGCTGTGTTGAATAGTTGATGAAGATAGCATGCAGTCCCGGTACAAAACGTTGGATACAAGATCTCAGTGCCTGAGAGAAGTTGTCAAGTATGCTGATTCCTGCAAGAAAACAAGATGCCAGAACACCAAAAAGCAAGAGCACCAGAGCTTTGTTTCACCGAAAGAGAGAGTTACGCCTGTTAGATGACCCGAGATTCGAAAACTCCTGATTTTGATTGTGATTACCCGGAAAGAGGAAGAGAAGTCAGTTAAGTATAATCGACGTCGGTGATTCCGCCGGCGTCGGCCGATTGATTGCCGACGTCGGCGGGGTTAGAACGGGCAGAACAAGCCACCAAGCCCATTTCTTATCTGCCAAGTGTTCTTATGCGTTGGAGAATGCCGAGGGTTATGCTAAATACGCACGGGAGTTTGTTAGGAGGTTAGAAGAATTAGGGAGAGATCTTGAGTGAGTCAAGGTGGGTTAGGGACCAAAGAGGACTAGGAGGGAGAAAGGACCAAGGGTTAGACACTTTTTCGGTGTCTGGGCCCCAGCATGAGTCGTAGCTGATCGGGTTATTCAATCGAGGCTGAAGCTCCAAATGGTCGTCGTGTTCCAGGTATCCCGGGCTTAGGAAGTGCTCTTGAAAACACGAAAAAGTCACAAGTAGTGCGGATCAACTGGCGTGTGAACCTATACTTGTGAGGGTCCAAAAATATGGTCTGCGAACAAATTTGCTAACCAGTCGTGGAAGAGCATACATGGAAAAATAACCAAGGCAAATGCTTTGGAAGTAAGCGCGGTTTAGGAGATGGGCATGATCTCCAATGTCTGGTGGTCGATTGATAGATGCAAAAAGTAATCTAAAAGTGCCCCAAGGGGCCAAAATGACATGGTCTGAAGGGCTTAACTTGATTAGGGCCATGGTATGTGGTTGATAAAAGGTTAAACTCTACCGACGTCGGCTATATAACCGATGTCGGTGACCAAAGGGACCGACGTCGGCAAAAATCGGCCGACGTCGGCAGTCTAGGGCACGCCGATGCCGACGTCGGCGGCCTGCCAAATCCGACAAAACCAGATTGGCGTCCCACCAAAAGTCATTTGCTATATGATTGAAAGATAAAAAAAGAGCTCTGGAATTGATTGAGTGATAGTGACCCAGAGTTGACTGAGGCGATGTGCGAGGTGGCAAAGAGACATTGGGGGAGAGAAGAAGTTGATTGGACGCTGCAGGGACGTGTTTGAGTCAGCAAGAGCGTGCAGAGCCATTGGGGCAGAAGAGATGGCAGAAGGTCATAGAGGGCCTGCGGGAGGTCCACCATTAGCGGCACCCATCGTGCCACCACGCCGACGTCGACGAGATGAGGTAGGATGGCCCTGAACCCTTATTTTGATTGATTTTTATTTGAATTGAGTTTTTTTGAAATTGTGGCTATTTGAAGTAGAAAATGAGGGGGAGGGTAGCTAGGAAGGTGGGTAGGTGGTCTAGGAGAGCTTAGGAGTGATTTGGGAGGGTTTAGGTGTGTCAGGGAAGGCAAAATGGGGAAGCCCTAATTTTTAGGGCTCGCCCCGTTCGGCCCTAGGGTCGAACCAGTCACCGACGTCGGCGATCCCGCCAGCGTCGGCCGACCAGAGACCAGCGTCGGTTAGTAAGCTACCGACGTCGGCTACTAGGTGACCGACGTCGGTTAGGTGAGTGCCATCGCTGGCACGCTAACTGATGTCGGTGGCTACCTGGTCAGGAATGGTTCTAAAAAATGGTCAAGTCGAAAGGTCGAGGCTATGCCAAGGTCTTCCCAGGTATCGAGTTAGGCATAGATGGTCAGAACGGTTGGTAAAATAATAAGAGTAGGAACAATGTTAACATGAGATTGCTTTGGGTGGGTACAGGCTAGACAGACTTTGATGCTGCGAGATCGCCTCCCGACTTTGCTGACGCGGATGCGTGGAGGGGTGTCTGTCGAGGAGTGGGCGCAGATGAGCGCAGTCAGATTAGGCACGCTGAGACGTTACTACAGAGTGGCGAGGGACGTGAGCCTCATGGTGGCTTTGATTGAGTGGTGGGACCATGCCACCAACACCTTCCACCTGCCTACGGGTGAGATGACGGTCACGATTGAGGATGTCTACCGGATTTTGCGGTTATCGGTGCACAGAGCAGATTTGTATGCGTGCTCGAGAGAGGCGCATGACATTCACATGGTGACACTATTTGGAGAGCATGCCACGGAGATGAGCTACCACTCGACGAGCTTTGCTTATGAGCCATTATATGCGGCAGATGAGGAGGCCCATCGGCTAGCGATCCTTATGATGATTGGCATTACAGTATATGCATTGCCGGATGCAGAGGGTGGTAGATTTCTAGTTGCTATGACCGGAGTTTTGTTAGAGATGATAGAGCAGAGGATAGTGTTCGCCTGGGCACCAGTATTTTTGGCCCAGGTGTATAGAGAGTTGTGGGGTATCAGTCGGCGGCAGCGATACAGCCTATGTGTGGGCCACCTGCTACATTGCTGGGCTTACGAGCACATAGTGGTTACGCGACCTCTTGGCCTCCCAGTGGTGATTCAGGCTGGCTTTAGAGTTGAATTCAGATGATGGAGGGAGATGATGGCGCAGACACGGGTGGACGGAGTGGTCAGGGACATCGACCACTACAGAGGAGTGCTGGAGGGTTTGATCCCGACAGACATCATTTGGAGACCATATTTGGTCTATCCAGCATTCAGAGACCAGGGAGAGCAGCTGGTTGGAGCTCAGAGCCAGAGATGGGTCAGGGGTAGATGAGCCGGTGAGCTCGAGAGGATCCCTGCAGAGAGAGTGCGGCGCCAGTACGGGCTGCTACAGGATGTGCCTCCCACCTTCCCACAGTACAGACGGGATGACATAGAGGCGCCGCTCCCACTTCCAGAGGAGACAGAGGAGCCTGATTTTGAGGAGTTGCCGACAGGACCTGGGATAGTCGACCCAGGGTGTACAGAGGCCTTCACGGCATGGTGGGCAGGTCAGTACAGAGGTATACAGGTGGGTCCCCAGCCGGATTTACAGGCCATCACCAGGGAGCAGGATACAGCCTGCGAGGAGAGAGACACGGCACAGGAGGAGAGAGACACGGCTCAGGCCCAGGTCTCAGTTTTGCAGAGACAGCTAGCAGGAGTTACAAGGCAGCTGGGAGAGATGACAGGGTAGGTGGCAGCATTGACAGCGCAGGTCACTCTGTTACAGGGACAGCTGGCTGCAGCTCAGGGACAGGCAGGTGCAGGGCAGAGTTTTGGAGGGCAGGGCCCATGGCAGCAGCCATCTCAGCAGCCAGCATTATCACAGGGGGTAGGACCATCAGTGTCAGTGCACCTAGGTGAGTCACAGCCTCAGAGATCAGGACAGGCCACAGGGGCAGGGCAGATGGGTCCACCGCAGACTGTATCTATGGTTAGATACAATGATGCGCTGGACGAGATCGCGTATTATGAGAGGGCCATCAGGGGGATCCCTCATATACAGTGATACTCGAAGATGAGGGCGGAGCAGAGTAGACAGAGATCTATGTCACGAGCGACGGCTTCAGGGTCACGTAGATGGTAGAGATCAGAGGGAGGAGGAGATACAGCCTCTTCTCGACCACCGCCACCGCCACCACAGCCACAGCCTTGAGGGTAGCCCTAGGGTTGCATTATTTTTATTTTTTTGATGTATATACCAGCCTGCGAGCCGAAGACGAGAGATGTATGATGAGAGAGAGACAGACACTGGTTGTGTCTTTTTGTATAAAATTTATTTTTGATATATATGATGAGATTTTGACTTATGGATGTGTTATGAAAATGCAGTATTTGTCATATGTTTCAAGTGTTTTATGTTTTGATGTGATATTTATGGTGATAATGATTATGTTATGATGATGCTTAATGATTAATGTAATGATGATGTTAATGATGAGTATGTGATGATGACAATGTTTATGAAATGGTTATATGATGACTTTAGACTAGATGATGAAAGATGTGATAGATATGATATTGAATGTTGTGGATTATGCAAATGTTTTAATGAGTTATGATGGATGAAATTTATGACTAATGACTTATGAAAATGAGAGTATATAAATGATTATGTGAATATATTTATTGACTGTGATGTGATTGACAGGTGACGAGAGAAGAAGATCGAAGAAAGTGAGGAAGAAAGTGGCCGAGCTAACCTCAGAAGACCCCATGTCAACTGAGTGCTGCCTACATAGCCCCTATTGTTAGGGGCCTCAGGCCTATGTAGTTCTCCCAAAAGGGAGGAAGAGTCAAAGTGAGTGATGGTTTAGTCAAAGTCAAGGTTATGGTCATAGTCATGGTTATGTTTGAAAAGGGTTTGGTCGAATGTGACTAAAGTGTAAAAAGAGAAGTGAAAGGCATATTTGCTCTTTCATTGACAAGGACCAAAAAGTCAGTATAGATAGGGGTTATTAGAACCCAGAACCCCATTATGCGTTGCATCGTTGACCATAAGTTATGCTAGAGTGGTGATCGAATCACTTTGACACTAAAGTGAGCTCGAAGTCTCGTGAGCAGGTTATAGGAAAGGAGGATAGGACAACCCATTTTAAGAGCAGAGATAACTTCGCCCCTTTTATAGGAGACCCTGAGACAACATAAGCCAAGTCCATGACCCTTTTTTTTTTTTTTTTTTAGGCTGATCAATACGGGAAGCCTGCATAGTGATGTCATTGTGCTTGATGGTCAGTTATGAAGCTGATCAATGCGAGAAGCTTCTAAAATAGTGCTGTTTATTGCCAGATTTTGTCATAGCCATCCTTCAAGGGAGTGGTCTAGATCTTTGCTTAATAAGAGGGCTTTTGAATAGCTGTCCTTCGAGGGAGCAGTCTATTAATTATAGCAATGATAGTACAGCTGTCCTTCAAGGGAGCAGTCTGCTTTTTAATTTGATTTTGTGACCTTGGTTATTTTGACATCTTGATTGATTGTTGATAGAAGTTTGAGTCATGGACAAGACTTATAAAAGTTCAAAGGGCTCCCTTTTATTAGGACAAAGTATCCATACTATATAAAAGGGTTTTAGAGGATTTATTAAAAGAAGTAGGGTTGAAAAATAATAGGATTAGCTGGATGAGGGATTGCTCAAGGGATGAGCTCAAGTTAAATGTTAAGTAAACGAGTACTCAACTAGCAATAAAATGGTCGTAGATGCAACGCATTAAGGGGTTCAAGTTCTGGTCGGCCTTCAAGAGAAGACAGACGATAAGTCCCTGATCCGTACTTGTGCGTGATAATGTAAGGTTCGAGCCAATTAGGAGCGAATTTGCCTCGCTTACTTCGTTCCATATTAGTCACATGTTGATTCTCTTTGAGGACGAGGTCTCCGATATTAAAATCTCGTTCTCTCAGATTTTTGTTATAGGCTCGTCTGATTCGACTTTGATAGACATGGAGATGATTAAGGGAAGCAAGACGATGCTCATCAAGTAACTCTAATTGAGCTAAACGATCTTGACGAAAGTCATCATTAGAAAGAATGTCACGTAGAGAAATGCGAAGAGACGGGATCTGTACTTCGAGAGGTAGGACAGCCTCTGATCCATACACTAGAGAAAAAGGGGGTAGCGCCCGTAGAGGTTCGGATGCTAGTGCGGTAAGCCCACAAAGCGAAGGGAATTTGAATGTGCCAGTCCCTTCCAGTGTCGTTGACCACCTTCATGAGAATTTTAGTTAAAATTTTGTTGGAAGCCTCTGCCTGCCCATTTGCTTGTGGGTAGTAAGGCGAAGAGAAACTGAGCTTGATGCCAAATGAATCGCATAGCTTTTGGACAATTTTGTTTTTGAAGGACTTACCGTTGTCGGTGATGATTTTATGAGGGACACCGAAGCGACAGATGATGTGGTTATTGATGAAGTCGACAATCTTGTCGGCTTTTATAGAGACAAGAGGAATAGCTTCCACCCACTTAGTGAAATACTCAGTGGCGGTAATGATGGACTGATGACGAAGAGACGAATGAGGATTAATCTCACTGATGAGATCTAAACCCCATTGTGAAAAAGGCCAGAAATCCTGAGCAACTTGTAAGGCGTGGCTGGGGAGATGAAACAAGTTAGCATGCTGCTGGCACTTGACGCATCGCCGAACATAATCGCTACAGTCTTGATGAAGAGTGGGCCAATAATAGCCCAGGCGAAGGATGCGTTTGGCCACCGAATTTCCACTGAAGTGTCCACCACAAATCCCGTCATGGGCTTGTTTAATGGCATGAGAGGCTTCAGTGGAGGTGAGACAACGAAGAAGGAGGCCGTCGAAACCTCGCTTATAAAGAAGACCGCCTAGCATGGTATAGCGAACGGTGCGTTTGATGAAAGCTCGCCGCGCATTGCTAGAGAGGTTGGGAGGAATGAGAGAATGAGTCAAGTAGTCCTCAAGTTGTTTATACCAAACATCTTGTGAACTGTAGTCTATGGTGTGGATGAGATTGATGTCAGTGGAAATGTATGAAGGCAATGGCACACGATGTACCATGACATAAATTCTTGATGAGGATGATGATGAAGGAATATGAGAGGCAAGTGAAGCCATGGTATCAGCAAACTTATTCGTCGATCGAGGAATAGTCTGCAATAAGTGATGGTCAAAAGATGCAAGGAGAATGTCAACACGGTTTTTGTACCTTTGTAAAATTTCATTTTTGCAGAGGTATGAACCGTTAACCTAATTGATGACGAGCTGCGAGTCGTCGAAGATGTTGATGGTCTTAATGTCTAAAGAAAGGGCGGTTTGAAGTCCCAAAATTAAGGCTTCATATTCAGCCATATTATTGGTACATTCAAAGTCGAGTTTAAAAGACAGAGGCATGGGCTCCCCTTCGAGAGGGATGAGAATGACCCCGGCACCTCCACCAAGTTGACATTTAGAGCCGTCGAAGAACATGGTCATTTGATAGGTGGCGTCATCGATGGAAAGAGTGGCAATGGACTCGTCAGGAAACTCACAGTGAGAAGGTTGATTATCGGGAAGTGGGGCATCGGCTAGTTGATCAGCGATTGCTTACCCCTTTATAGATTTTTGTTGGACAAATTCAAGGTCGAGCTCAGCAAGCAACATGAGCCATCGAGCCATACGTTGATTCTGATAAGGCTTGGAGTGCATATACTTGAGAGGGTCGGTGTGAGTGATGACGAAGGTTTTGTGGTTAAGAAGATAATGGTGGAGCTTAGTAGCAGCAAAGACTAACGCCAAACAAAGTTTCTCGGTATGGGTGTACCGAGTTTCATAGTCGACTAATGTTCGACTGATGTAGTAAACTGCTTGCTCGCGGTGTTGCTCGTCTCGATGCGCGATCATGGCACCTAATGAATGATTGGTTGCAGAGATATAAAGGTAAAAGGGTTTATCATCTTGAGGTGGAATGAGGACAGGTGGAGAGATCAAATAGCGTTTAAGGGCTTCAAAAGCCTCTTGACAATCCTTATCCCATGTAAAAGAGATGTCCTTTTTAAGAAGATGATGAAAAGGTTGGCAGCGATCAGAAAGTTGCGAGATAAAACGTCGAATGGACTGGAGTTTCCCTTGCAAACTGCGAAGCTGCTTGAGATTAGATGGGGGTGGCATTTCAAGGATAGCGCGGATCTTGGCGGGATCTATCTCGATGCCATGAAAGGAAACAATGAAGCCTAGAAGCTTACCAGAGAGGACCCCAAAAACACATTTCTTGGGGTTAAGGCAAACATTGTATTGAAGAAGTCGAGAGAAGATGATTTTGAGAATAGTCAGATGGTCACGACGAAGTTTGGACTTGCCTAATAGGTCATCCACATAGTCTTCCATGATTTTATGGAGGAGATCGTGAAAGATATAGGTCATAGCACGCTGATAAGTGGCGCCTGCGTTCTTTAAGCCGAAAGGCATGACCCGATAGCAGAAAGTCCCCCATGGGGTAATGAAAGTGGTCTTGTGCTGATCTTCTGGTGCAACCAGGATTTGATTATATCCTGAAAACCCGTCCATAAGAGATAACATCTCATGACCGGCCGTGAGATCCACAAGTTGGTCAATATTTGGAAGAGGAAAGTCGTCCTTGGGACAAGCCAAGTTGAGGTCACGATAGTCCGTACAGATTCGGATCCCCCCAGTTGTCTTGGTCACAGGAACGATGTTAGAAACCCACTGTGGATAATCGATGGGTTGGATGAAAGAGACTGAAAGAAGACGCTGAAGCTCTTCTTTAACAAGAAGTGCAACACGAGGATGCATTTTGCGAAGCTTTTGCCTAACAGGCTTAGCCTCTGAATTTGTGACGATGTTATGGGTAGCGATGGTGGAGTCAATGCCAGGCATATCGCTATAAGTCCAGGTAAAGGCCTTACTATGGTCAGAAAGGAACTGGGTATAGTCAAGCTGCTCCTGAGTGTCTAAAGATTGACCAATCTTTAAGACATGAGGAACATCGGAGGATGGAAGGTTAATGTTAATGGTCAATTTATTTAACATAACCTGTGTTTTAAAAGGAAGAGAGTGCTGAATGAAAGAATCATCAGCACCCATATATGTAAGAATGGCGTCGTCGTCTACGCAGTGGATTGTGTTGATGGTTGATGAATCATCGTCTATCATGCTAGGATAAATGAGAGGAAGAGATTTGGGAACCCCGTTGAGTTGATAGGTTAGAGGTTCCAAGCGGATGGTGTTTATGCAAAAAAAAAAAACTAGGAGGGATGGAAACCACCGACTCCGTAGGTGAGGAAGGAAGAATAGGCGAGTCTAGAAGAAATTGGTCAATGTCTAGTTCAGGGGAGAGGTTTGTGGAGGCCTCAGTGGATTCCTGGAAACCCAGTCCATACCGTTTCTTCGCATTATCGTCATTGGGTGTTTCGACAGGCTGATGAGAACCTTGTTCGTAACGTCCAAAGCCGAAACCCTTCCATGCACACCTATAAAGATATGTATGTGCAAAGGTGGGGTTGCTAAGAAAAGAGAAATCGGATGTGAAGGTTTGGGGCGATGAAGAAGGATTTGATTCAGTAGGGGCTTGATCAAGCCCCCCATAGACAAGATTAGTGCGAAGGCTAGGAGGACCATAAGGAATGACCATCCCGATCTGACAGTCATAGTTTGGGTGTTGATGAAGTTGTCCATACTCTTGAGGAGTTTGGAACATATCTAGAGTAAGGAGACGATATTCTCCTAGTGAAAGTCTTTGGAAGACGTCATCTATAGGGTCCTTGATTGGTAATTGAGAAGAGGATGTGGTGGCGACCGCTGTTTGCGTACTAGTTGATACTTCTGCAGATGGAGATGAAGTTCGAGTTGATGATTTGAGCGGTATAAGAACGTCGTTGGGGCTATAGGTTGTGTTACAGGTTTTAAAAGGTGATGGATCGGCAGGAATGGTATGGATTTGTTTGTCATGTTCAAATTTAACACAACAGTGGAGGGTTGAAGGGACACAAGCCATGGCACGGATCCAAGGTCGCCCTAAGAGGATGTTGTATTGGAACTCTCCTTCGATGATGTAGAAGAGCTCTGGGATTGTGCGTGGCCCAATGCGGATGTGAAGGACAACAGTGCCGATGGTGTTAGCAGTTGTGTCATTAAATGATCTAAGGATTGCGTCAGTTTTTGATACGCAATTCTTTGGAAGGGCCAGTTGGTCAAAGGTGTGGGAGGAAATGATATTGATGCTAGCACCCCCATCGATCATAACTCGTTTAATACGAGTTCGATCAATGTAGGCTGTGATGAAAAGGGCGGCGTCCTGATCTTCCTCGGTAGAGGTAGGAATCTCAGAATTATTGAAAGTGATGGATGCGATGGGGGATAAAGAATGGACTAAGGCAGCAAGTGGTTGAGGGTCTTCAGGTTGAACCTCAGCTGCCTGTAGGGCTTTGATTAAAGCCTGGCGATGTTGGGGGGAGCTTTAAATAAGGTCATAGAGGGTCATCTTCACAGGTGTTTGGTGAAGTTGTTTTATCATAGATTCTGTGATTGCCTGTGAAGAAGTGGGTTGGGACGCACCTAAGATAGAAATCTTGGGTTTTGGTGGTTGAGGTGCTTGGATGAAAGGATAGGTCCAAGGGATAGCGGCTTTTTCTTTCGCTTTGTCCTTCTGTGACCTAGTGGTTACATGAATGGCGTTAATTTCGAAGATAGTTGGTGAAGAAGGGGTTATGGTCTGTTGGATAGATGATGATGCGGTTAATGAGGCTGGATGGGAAGGTGACGAGGGTTGGTCGAGAGTGTCCTCAAGTAGAAGGGTGTCTTTCTCCATAAAATGGCGAATGACAGCCTTGAGGGCACAGCAAGTCTCAGTATCATGTCCTGGTGTGCGATGATATAAACAGATCTTTGTATCATCAAACCAAGACGGTTTTGACCCGAGAGGTTGGAATGGCTTGATGGGAGGAAGGGTAATGCTAGAGGTTTGCAAAAGTTGACGTAATATTAAAGCGTATGAACCTTCTAAGGGGTCCACGCTTGTTGATACATGACGTGCTGGTGACTTCTGCTTAGGGGATGCTGAAGAAGGTTTTTGTACCACCTTTTAGGTTGGTGGTGCGGTGATAGGGGAAGACGGCACTTTCTTTATGAGAGGTGCCGAATTTTTGAGAAGTTGACTTGTGATTGGTGAAGGAAGTAAGGGAGGTGATTTGTATTGGTTAAGAGATGGAGTAAGAAGTATGCCAAGTAAAGTAGAAGGATGAGGACCTAAGATGGAAGGCAAAGTTGACAATGGAGGAGGGGTTCGCCTTTGTGGTTTGGCAGTTTTCTTGGATTTGGTTGGAAGATTATTTTTGGGTGAGGTTTGGTTCAATTCCACCTTCACTTGCGGGTGAGTGAGGGCAGAGAGAGGGCGAATGCCAAATGTCTTGATTGGTTTGGGTTGGGTAGATGTAGATTTGGAAGCGGTGGTTTGGTCTTTGTTTGGAGTCTTGGGCGATTCTGCCTTAGGAGGATTGGCAGTATGAGATGAAGGGGCACGAGAATGTTGAAGAACTTTAAGATGTTCCCACAATCCCCGATGCTCCACTTTCCTTGAAGGGAGAAGTTCTAATTTCTCTGCTAGTCGGGAAAATGGTTGGGAGGACGTTGGATGAAGTTGGGATTCTGGAGAAGATGTGCTAGGTGTGGCAGTAATGTTAGACCCAAAGTGTATGGGAGTTAACACTGGATTGTTGTTGGTCGAAGAAGATGGCGAGTCAGGTTCTTCCCTTGGTGGAGAAGGAACTGGAGAGTGTGACTCCTCAAGTGGGTAAAGGATAGGAATTATGGTGCCTTCCACTTGTGGGCGAGGAGTAAGTAAGGTCAGGTCCTCCATAGGAAGAAGAAAAGAGGATGGTGAGATTGGTTGCGCTAGTAAAGTTAAGGCATCCTCCAGGATGAGAGGGGTTGATGGAGAATTGACTGGGGAAAGAGGTTCGTCCATACGTGATGAACTGGTAGATGAGTTAACCTCTTAAGGTTGGTTGGAGCTAATAGGTGAGACCGTATTGACAGTTTGAATATCATGTTCATGCGTGTTGTCAATTAAGGTCTGGACATTATTGTTTTGGGTTGGTGGATGATTGGGGAATGGCTGTTTGAATATGTCGATGCCCTAGTTTGGAGGTGCATTAGGATTGTCGAGAATGAGCTCCCCCTTTTCAAGCATATCCTGGACTATGTTTTTGAAAGTTTTACAGTTTCCTGTGTCATGTCCCTTGACACGATGGAAATTGCAGAAGTTAGTTTCCCTGTACCACACAGGGATGGCGCGTGAGGGATCGAATTGAGGCAGTGGTCGAATTTGGGGGAGGTTGATAATCCCTTGTTTGACAAGTTTTTCCAGTATAGATGCGTAAGATTCTCCAAGAGGAGTATATTGTCTTTGCACGTATCTTTGTTGGAATTGACGGGTGGCGCTTTGAGATGTGGAGGGTTCGGCTTGATTGGATGAAGAAGATGAGGGTCTAACAGCCACAACGTTAGCTGCAGCTTTAGACTTAGAATTTGAAGATGAAGGTTTAGATGAAGAAGAGTCATTAGTCTTGGAATTGGGGTTCTTGCTCCGCAATTTGATTTTGTTCTCCTCGATGGCACGTAATTCAAGTTTACGGGCCATCGTGAAGGCTTTGTCAAAAGTACGGAAGGTTTGAACCCTCAAAGTAGAAGAAATGTGTTTGGCACAAGCTCGGGCGAAGAGTTCAATGAGCTCAGTTTGTGGTAAGGAAAAGGAGAGTTGGTTGATAAGGCCTCTCCAACGAGCAACGAAATCAGCTACTGATTCATCCTCAAATTGACGGATGGTGTAAAGGTCTGTGATTGAAACCTTTTTAGTGATATTAATGGAGAAATGGTCAAGAAAAAGCTGGGCCAATTATGTAAATGAAAAGAGGGAATGTGTGGCAATGGAGCTGTACCAGTCGAGTGCAGCACCAGAAAGGGACATAGGAAATGTACGCAAGAGTAATGCGTCATCATGGGCGATAAGGTAGCAGGCATGTCTAAATGCCCGTAAATGTTGCTGTGGGTCTTCCTTGCTTTGAAAGCGTGAAAATTTGGGAAGCTCCCACTGGCTGGGTTATGGTCGAATCAGAACGGACGGATGAATAGGCTCATTGCAAATTTGCTCGTATGATAGAGCATTGCGTGAGCCGGAAACGGATGTCTCTAAACTAGACATTTTATCCATCAGCATTTTGATAATGTCTGCTGACGGATTCGTGGGTGGAGCGCCCCCTAGATTATAAGGTGCTTGAAAGATGTTGGTAGGGGCATATGATGTGGATGGTTGCATAGACGCGACATATGGATAAGTGGTTATGGGAGCAAAAGTTGGGGCCAATGGCACTTGTGTCATGGGGTTGGTTGGCACAAGTTGGATAGGAGCCGTCAAGGATGGTTGAGGCGTGGCTACGCTTGTTGATGGGTAAACGGTTACTCTTGTATTTATTGGTGCAAGAGTAGGGGGAATAGAGACTAGAAGGTTTTGGAAAGGTGTGGGGTTTGGTTGGGTGACTTGAGGTTGAGGGAGTATCGGAACCCCCATGGAGGTAGTTTTAGAAGGAGAAGTTATGTTCTGAAGGTAAGATACGGTTGGGTTATTAGTGGAGGTGTTGTCTAATGGTTGAATGGTAGGGGCGGTTGATGTGATTAAAGAAGTCGGCATCCCATAAATTGGGTTGCCTAGGGAGTCTCGCGTTTGGCTATTGGCGAGATAATGTTGCAAAGCTTTAACGTTAAGGTCTAAAAATCGTGCAAAGTCTTGGTCCCCTTCTGGGACGATAGGAGTTTGAGGCGGGGTTGGGCGAATGGGAGTTCTTTCAGTTTCCGAGTTGAACTCCATTATTGGACTGGTTGTAGGTGGTGAAGGAGGAAGCAGTTGTTGACTAGCGTGGTCAAGAAGGGCCTTGGTTTGACTGCGTGTCAAAACCATTCAAGGCTGGGAAAGAGGCAGGTTTCAAAAAACTGTATCTTGTCAGTCTCAGAAAACCAGAATGGATGATTAGACAGGCAGAAAGTTGGTTTTTATGCTTGTTGTTTTTTTGGGAAAAAGAAAAATGACAGAGATCGACGTCGGTAGAAAAACCGATGTCGGTTAAGAGGACTGCCGATGCCGGTCAGATGACCGATGTCGGTTAAGAAAAGTTGCCGACGTCGGTTACAAGACCGATGTCGGTTACTGTGTTTTCCAAAAACTCAAAAAAAAAGTTTTTGGAAATGAGGAAAACGTCCTTACCAGCTCAAAAAGACAGATAAAAAAAATAGAATAGATGATGGTGACAGACAGAGCCTAACGTTAAATCCCTATAAATTTTTTTTATTAGGATCGTATGGCTTATGCCTTAACAAGATGTTTGAGGAGGTTGGCTATAAGAAGGGTCCTAGAATAGGCAATCTAAAGATGGTTTCAGGTAGTTAAGGTGCTCAAAAATCTGTGTTAGCTTCCGTACAGGCCTGGTGCTAAGGAGCAAGCTCCCCTCACTTCACGATTCCAGTGGTTAGCTGGTTTCGCTTAGCCAATAGATACTTTCACTATAGTTTATACTCTGCCAGAGAACAGAGTTGGCTTTCCTCTTGGTGGTGAAATCCAAGTAGGATTGCCGGGTAGCGGTAAGGTTGTCCGCTGGGTGATGAAATCCCAGACGGGCCTTGTCTCAAGTGTGTTTGATGTTTTATTGAGTGCTTGTGGTCTGGTAGTGTAACATCATGTGATCTATGGTTTATTCAATATGCGTTTAAGTTACTAGATGTGGACTAAAAAGATGCAAGAAGGCAAGAAATGAAATGCAACAAGTTTTAAAGTCCCAAATCAAAATATGATATTGGAATGAAAACAATTGGAGAAAGGGTTTGAAGAGAATGACTTTTCTTTCTAGTCTAGAAAATGCAAGAAAACGTAAGAAAGAATTCTTTTTAATTTCCTGCTTATGATTTTTTTTTTTAGAAAAGAAGGAGAGGTGAAGTTTAAGAAGCCTAATGCAACTAAATGAATACAGAAGAAAGGGAACCCACGGAAGGCCCTAAAGGGGTCCCACCGGGCGTGCCAGAATGTTTCTATTCAAAATTTTGCTTTTTCAGATTTAAGAGAAAGAAGAAACTAAAGAAGTAATGGACAAGGCTTGTGAAGTACCTGGATAAAGACTGCGCACCGTAAATCCAAACGCTGTGAATACTCCTCTTTGGCTGTGAAGGAATAACACCTGAAAGAGATAAACACTAAAAACACAAAGAAGTTAGTCAATAAGAGAGTAGATTGCCAAGCAAAAGCTTGGTCCTTGAAGCGCTAAGGCTTCTTCAAGGATGACAATCCACTGTTAAGACAGAATATAACAGAGACAGAAAAGAGAAATATTGAAAGATGTGAAAAGAAAAGACTAAAAACAAATGCGTACCTGATAAGCTGCAATCTGGTAAACACAGTCGCCGACGTCGGTGGTATTGCCGTCATCGGTCAGAAGGTTGCCGACGTCGGTTGGGGAAGTGACCGGCGTCGGTCAGGGCAATAGTCAAGAGCTAGGTTACAGGTTTGGTTTCAGGGCTATAGGATAGTCTATGGTCTTGTCTGGGGGTCTGGGGTCTGTGAGGGTCTGTTTGAGGTCTAAGGGACAGAGAATATTGTCTGGGAATAAACTGGTAAGTGACAGAGGCAAAAGGCAGAAAAAGGCAAATGGACAGGAGAGAGAGCTTTTCAGCGTCTCTGGGAGGAACAGAGAAGATTTTGGTGAAGGATATTGGAATAGACAGAAGACAGAGTATTTGATATAAATAAAATGATATAGAAATAAAGACAGCACAAATACTTAGCTGTGTTGAATAGTTGATGAAGATAGCATGCAGTCCCGGTACAAAACGTTGGATACAAGATCTCAGTGCCTGAGAGAAGTTGTCAAGTATGCTGATTCCTGTAAGAAAACAAGATGCCAGAACACCAGAAAGCAAGAGCACCAGAGCTTTGTTTCGCCGGAAGAGAGAGTTACGCCTGTTAGATGACCCGAGATTTGAAAACTCCTGATTTTGATTGTGATTACCCGAAAAGAGGAAGAGAAGTCAGTTAAGTATAACCGATGTCGGCGATTCCGCTGGCGTCGGCCGATTGATTGCCGACGTCGGCGGGGTTAGAACGGGCAGAACAAGCCACCAAGCCCGTTTCTTATCCGCCAAGTGTTCTTATGCGTTGGAGAATGTCGAGGGTTGTGCTAAATACGCACGGGAGTTTGTTAGGAGGTTAGAAGAATTAGGGAGAGATCTTGAGTGAGTCATAGGGAAAAACTTAGTCTAAGGTGAGGTGTCTAGGCGAGGTGTCCTAAGTGAGGTGTCAAAGGAGGGAGGGGTTAAAGGGGCCTTATTTAATTAAAAATAGATGTTTATTTCCAATTAATAAGACTTAGGTGGGTTAGGGACCAAAGAGGACTAGGAGGGAGAAAGGACCAAGGGTTAGACACTTTTTCGGTGTCTACACTATCCTCTTTCTTGATGAGAGAAAATGCTTCACATCCACAGACTCTATGAAAATAATAAACATTCTTACTAGACCAAGCTTGTTCTAGAATGCCTCCATCCAAAGGCATAGAAGGTACTCTGTTAATCAGATATACTATTATGTTAACTGCTTCTACCCAAAACTATAAAGGTGACCTTGCATGCAACCTCATGCTCCTAGCACATTCCATTATTGTTATGTTCATCTTTTTAGATACCCCATTCTACTAGGGAGTTCCTAGAATGATCCTTTGCCTATGGATTCCATTTTTAGAATAATAATCAGAGAAATCATTACTATAATACTCACCTCTATTATCTGATCTAAGACATTTCAACTTGAGACCTATTTCATTCTAAACCAAGGCTTTCTACTTCTTAAAAGTGTCAAATACATTAGATTTGTTTTCAATTCATTAAACCCAAAATTTAGTTGCATCATCTATAAAAGTAACATAATAATTGGATCCACCAATAGAAGATACCTAAGCTAGTCCCCATACATTTGAGTGTACTAGATCTAACTTGTGATCTTTTTTTGTGGGTCCAACCTTTAGGAGCTTAACCCACTTGTGTTTCCCATACACACAATTTTCACAAAAGTCTAGATCTAAGTCTTTTAATCCAAGCAACTTATCTTTTAAGATCTACATGCCCTTATGGCTCATATGACTAAGCATGTAGTGTCACATAGTTTCATCTCCATCTATAATAACTAAATCAATAGAATAAACAGTACTAGTCAAATACGAAGTACCAACTTTCTTACCTCTCAAGATCACAAGAGCACCTTTGGTAACTTTCCAAGAATCTATAGTAAATAATATTGAACATCCCTCACTACCCAATTGCCCCACTGAAACCAAATTTTGTCTCAACATAGGCACATGTCTAACATACTTAAGGATCCATGTGTTTTCATTTTGCATCTTAACCTAAACACAACCTTTCCATACTATCTCACATGGTTCATCATCACCAAGATATACATGTCCTAGATTATCTTGAACATAATCAGTAAAATAATGTCTATGTGGGGTGGCATGAAAAGAAGCCCCTGAATCCAATACCCAAGACTTAGAAAACTTATCCATATAAATAATTAAGGCATCTTGAAATGATTTACCTGATGTCAAATTTACCTCAATCATTTCCTCCTTATTGGCATTCTCATCCTAAAGTGATCAACAATCCTTCTTTGAGTGTCCACTCTTCCCACAATGCCAGCATATCAACTTGGATCTAGATCTGGACTGAGATCTACCTTTTGAATTTCCTTGGTTGCCTTTGATCTTGTCCTTTTGCCTCCATATAGTATCAATATATAAATAATTACCTAAATATGATTCACTAGTGATTTTCCTTCGCATCTCCTCACTAAGGATCACACCTACAACATCCTCAAAATTCAATCTTCCCTTGGTAGGGACTGTATTACTTACAACCATAACCAAACTATCCCAACTATCAGGCAAAAAATATAAGATTAGAAAATCTCTAACTTCATCATCAAACTTAATTCTAACTAAAGTGAGCATATTTATAATTGTATTAAAATAATTAAGATGATTAGCAATTGAACCATTCTCAAACATTGTCATGTTAAACAATATTTTCATAAGAATTTTTTTATTAAAAGCTAAAGGTTTCTCATATAACTTCCCAAGTTTATCGATGAGCTCCTTTGTAGATATATGATCTACAATGGTAAATGTAACAGAAGATGTAAGGCATAATTGTATGGCTCATAATGCCTTCCTATCAAGTAATGGACAATCTACATCACTCATACTTACAGGTTGTCCTCCTTTCCCCTCCAAGGGGAGTTGAAGTTAATTATAATATAGGTAATCTTCCATCTAAATTTTTCACAAACCAAAATGCTTACCATCAAACTTCTCAACTCTAAATCTGATCTCTTCTCCCATAGCTCCCACTCAAGCTAATAGTCTTTCTGTGGTTTACCACTTTAGCAAAATACACAACCAATGGCTCTGATACCAGTTGTTAGGAATAAAACAATTATAAATCCATATCTAATATTACCATAAACTAGATCTAAATTTATGCAATAAAATGCATCACTTAAACATTCCTTAATTCACCATTAATATGAAAGCATAAATAAGAGCAAGATAATAATAACATGGATCTAACGTGGTTCACCCAATGTGGGCTACATCCACCAATGAAAGTTCTCAAATAAATTAGTAATCTAAAACAAAATTATAATGAACTCTCATAGAGATAGAAAAAAATTCTTGTAGAAAGTGCAGCACAAAAAATTGCACTTTCACCTGCACCTACACATTGTTGTATCTTACAAGTTGCTAAACCACACCCTATAATGAACACCTACACTTTGATTCTGATCCTCAAAGCCACACCCTAAAAATAAAACATCAACTTGTAAAAGCCACAACACACCTTGTATATATAAAAAAATGAAGAAAATCCATAAAAGGAGGAGCAAATATGCAATGTTTATCCAAAATAAGCATTATCCAACATGTGACAATCCTCCTCCACCTCATCAGGCTTATCCAAAAGCTCTCCCAAGGAAAAAATCTCCATATTAATCTTCTCCACCTTCTAAGGGCACATTTTCTCATGAACATGTGATCACAACCAACTCCACTCAACAAGGAAGGAGTTCCCTTTTCCAAAAAATAACTAGCTTCCTCAAAACAAGGAAGTCAACATGGGGAAATTCATCTAACAACTAACTCCATGAAATATGTAATACATATAAATTACGAATACAAGGAATATTCCACTCACATGTGGATAAACTAAAAAATATTCCCCCCACATCCTTGGAGCTCTTTAGGCCCCCAAAATTTATTCCTATGGTTATGTGATAGCCCTAAAGGGATCCACACTCAACATAAAATACATCAAACTCACATCAATTATAATAAGAATAAACACACAAAATAAGACACCAAGACACACACATGTGTTCTCTAAGCACCTAGGTAAAACACACAACACCTCACACCAAATAATGTGTTTAACACTTATGGAAAACACACATATATCCTAATATGTACAAGACCTCAAAACACTTGAGGTGAAGGACAAATTCTTCATTGCTTCAACTAGGGTCAAATATAATGCTTCTAGAATCACTAATACTCCATGGAAACAAACCATCATAAAATGAATGTTTGTTAATGAAAACTTGCTTATGGAGATAATAGAATGTCTTACCATTTCTAGAGCTTCTCATAACAAGTGTATCACTTGGAACTCTCATGAACCCTCCATCTAATTCTCTTAAAGGCTTGTCTAACTTTGTTGCTTGCTTGACCTTTATCATGTCTACTTGGCACTCCTCAATCTGATCATTAGGAGTCATGAAACCCTTCCCAACTTCAAATGTGTTTGAAACATGATATGATTGTTATTGAGAATCATCAAGGTTGTCTTATTTTTCACCAAATGCTTCATGTTTACCAAACTTGCTTCCTACTTGGTAGAGACCCCAAGCTCTTCTTTGTGATCATTAGATGAATGGTTGACCTTATCATCAAGTCTATATTATTTTTTAAGAGTTACATCCTTGATTATCTCCTCAAACTCCTTCATTATGGCATTGAATTGTTGCATCATACTATCTACCTTTTCTTGAGGTTCATGATCATGAGTGTTCTCTCTTTAACAAGTAAAATTGAATGCTCATTAGGACTAACATGATTTGTTACATCTGGGATATGAACATCTTCATCCATGTGAAAAATGTAGTTTCCCCATGAAACTTTCTCTAGAGTGTCATCAAAATTTGCCTCAAGAGATCCATGGCATTCTTCATGGAGGATTTATGTACCAAGACCAGTTTATTTAATATGCTCATATGGATCAAAACCATACTAATCAACTCCCCATTCATTAAGATACAATTTAGATATGCCATCAATAAGTGTTAGAGGTTATTGATCAATAGGATGATCTTTTTCATCACTGATATTGTAATTTGTGTTTAATGTATAAGGCACATATGGATCTACATGAAAAATATATAGAGGTTCAAAGTTGATTAATACTTTATCACCTTACATAATACTAAATGTCATATAGGACCAATCTGAAGTCAAGTATCCTCCAATATTAGTAGTAAAATCTCTTGACATATAAAGAGCAAAGTGAGGTGGCCCATACACAACCAAAACATCTTAAAGAATAGTAAAAGTAGGACAAGCATGAAGAACAAGCTGTAAACCTTTGATTATGCCAATTGTCTTGGAATATGGCCCATCGAGTTATAATACTCCCTTGGAATGAGGATCATACTTCAAGTTCAACTTATCATCTACTTCCTTGTTCTAATACTAAATGTCATATAGGACCAATTTGAAGTCAAGTATACTCCAAAATTAGTAGTAAAATCTCTTGATAGATAAAGAGCAAAGTGAGGTGGCACATACACAACCACAACATCTTAAATAATAGTGAAAGTAGGATAAGCATGAAGAACAAGTTGTAAACCTTTGATTATGCCAATTGTCTTGGCATCTGACCCATCTAGTTATAATACTCCCTTGAAATGAGGATCATACTTCAAGTTCAACTTATCATCTACTTCAAATTATGAATCAGTACTTGTTCTACTATCAATCAAAAAATTATGAACTAAAGCATCCCCAATGATGATATAGATATATAAAGAATGATTTTTATCTACTTTCTTAATTTTTTTGGTTGTCCCTCACTATGTTTTAATGTGTTTGTCAAGGCTACGTCTTTCCCACTAGGTTGCTTGGTTACCAAAATAAGTTTGGATAACTCTTCTTGGAGCAGGTCTACTTGTCTAGGTATTACAAATGTATCCCACATTTATACATTCACATGAGCCTTCTTCATCTACTCTATAATGTTAGTAAAATATCCACTAACCATAACTTGTCCACTAATATTAATAGTGTTTCCTATACTTTGAGAATTTTGAGATGTGAAATTACTCTTAACATTATAAATTCTTTGATCTATTTGTGTATCTAGGATTGCATTAGACATACCTACCCTTTAGAATTTTTTAAAGTTCATTGATGGACCATTAAAAACCCCTTGAACATCTTCAATTGCCTTTCTCTTGCTCCTTGTGTTTGTAACTATAGGACTTGAATCTTTACTTGATTGCCCTTAGTAATTCACAACACATGACTCATCTTGATTCCAATTGACTAAAGTATACCCCACTAGAGTACTCTTCCATTTTTTCTCCTCTATTAGGTACCTCATCTTGAGTCATGGTTGGCATTGTTCCCAAATTTGCCATGAAAACTTGATTGAAGGACTCATTATCATAGGTAGATGGATCATGATATTGATCCCATGGAGGCTAACCCTCATGCTCTTGAATAGGGTTATTTTGAGTAGGCACTAATTCTCTTGAGGTGGAGGAAGCATTGAGATTATATCCATTATATGACTTTGCTTAAACTAGTTATCCTTGACCTTGAGGATGACCTTGAAAGGGTGGTTTATTGCCTTGATAGTTAGGGTAGGACTGATTATGTTGATATTGGCTTTATAAATGTCTTACTTATTTTTATTATATGATCATCTTGAGACATAATATCTCTTGCTCAAGAGCGTTCATCCTTTCTTCCTCATTAGATTTACTTGATTGACTAGGGGTAACTAGATTGTATTTTGGTGTAGGGATGGGAGCAAAAAAATGTGTAAGGGTTTTCAAATCAGGTAATAGAGGCATAAGGGGCATTGGGGTAATCTTCCCATCCTAAATCAAATAATTCTCAATCTTAATGGCCACTTCACAAGCATTAGGCAATTTTATCCCTCCCATAGATTATATCATCATAAAAATATCACTATCAAAATCCTTAACATAATAAAAGAAATCATGGTGTACAATAGGTCTTACCCAGATTGGGATCCTATCCCATGTCTTCTAAAACCTTGTATTGAATTATTAAATATCTTCTTGAGGTGTTCTCCTTATGTTGGTCATCTACTCAGTCAATGACAAGTTATCACTCTTGTCCTCAAAACTTCTCCTTAAAGCATCTCCCAATTCATCCCATGTGGTGATAGATTTAGGAGCTAAAGTACCATACCAATCAAGAGCATTCCATTTGAAAGAGACATCCAACAACCTGATTGATATGTTTTCCTCAATGATTTGATGTATATTATATAAGTTATCAATGTTTCTAATATGTTCAATCGGGGTAATGGTAGTCTCATCAGTATATGAAGGGACACTTTTGAGGATAGATATGGGAATGTTATCATAATGGCAAGTCTTAGAGGAATATAGACATTGAAATAAACTAAAGGTAGGTTCCTTGTCATGGTGGATTTAAGATTTTTTAATATTGGTCTAATCAAAAAAATTCATACAGGTTTATGAGCAAGGTATGATCTCCTTGGGTAAGGATGGGTGTTAGAAAACTTATATTCTTTGATTGAATAATGAGGAAGCTCTTGTAAATCAAAAGGAATGATTTTAGTATGAGATCTTGTGCTTACCTTAGGCATGAAATAATGCACTAGTTTTCCACCAAGAGTAGATTTTTATACTCAATAGATACTTTAAGAAGTAGAATACTATAACATCCTTATTATTAAAGCCAACATCCACCTTGAACACCCTTCTTGGACCACATGTCCCATCGAGTGTGTCATAACTGTTATATCCCAAATTTTCATGCTAGAGAAGTCAATCAGACCTTCTCAAATTTGGGATAACATGGACCTATTTTTGATTTTAGGTAAGTTACTACACTAGATAGATCTTTCGATTATGGAATAGTTCCTTTGATATAACTATTTAGTCTCACACACTACACTAGACTAATCACTTGTTGGGGGTGAAAAAGGGTAAGAGGAAACATAAAACTAACATACACTAATAGAGGTGATACACCAAGGATATCTCCACAAACATACTTGCATTTTCACTAAGAAGGCAGACTACTAAAATTGATCTCAACTCAAGGTTCTTCTAGCATAAGTTTTCTACATGGAGGCAGATTGATATGCATTTCCAAAAGAGGCTGACTAGAAGGTCTAATCTTAGACACTACTAATCTCTCTTCACACTTCAAAAACACCTAACAAATAGTTACACTTGATGAGACTTATTAGAAGAAGTATTATTCACACAATGCATACAAGAGTAGAATGAAAGTAAGGAAAAATAATCATCACTTGTCATCCAAATAGACTACTTGACATACTTAGGCAAGAAATTCAGAGAGTAAATCAACTTGAGAATACTTTATTCAAAGGAAAAACAAGATGTCAAACCATCAAGGTTTTGCCATACTAATTATGGATCATTTATAATGCCAAAATGTATTCAATATATAGAGCATAGGAGAGGAGAGAGAAAGAGTGATGTTGAAGAGTCACCATGCCAAGTGTCCAGTCTTGAAGATTAGTTACAATGCAAGAGGAGTTAGATAATATATCATGAATTTTTTTTAGACAAGTTTCCATCTAAAACATGACATCTTCTTGAAGTTGGTGTAAGGACACTTCATGTCCTTATTCAAAATGCTTTCTTGATGAGGAGTCTACTTAACTACTTATAATTTCCTTGGAAATTGTTGACACATGTGTACTAACTTGATAAGGTGGAAACATGATTGGTGCATGTCATTATATCCTTTTCCAATTGATGATATTCCCCTTGCCACTTTTTGTTACTTTCTGATAGTCATTCATTAGCATTTTAGGCCTCAATTCTCACACTTGTCTCTATGGTGATGTGCACACACTCAAGGAGATTAATTTTAGATATGTGAGACACCTCATAAAAACTTTTTTGTCCTCTAGTCTATCATATCGACCTCAAGAAGATTCAATATCACACTTCTCACAATCAACTTGATAGTCACCTTGTTTCTCACTATTCTATCCAAGACTACCTACAATAAATAGTTTATTATAGGGGTATCCATGAATAATTAGGGTGAGAATGGGGTATGATGAGTTATAACACATCTCCACACACCTTATACCATGGTTTTTACTCATCTATTCTCTTCTGTACCTTTAAATTAGCTCAAATATTATAGAAAACATAGAATTTGACATGTCTATACAAGTGATGGTATGGGAAAATTAAGTGTTAATTATCCTAAAAGAGTTTCAAGTAGGTCCAAATCATCTTCCAAACCAATTGACCCTTCTTGGATGCATTGTTCTTCATATCTTTATCATCAAGCTCTTATGAGGTTTTCAGGGCATTTAGGTTCTTAACAATTATTCATAAGGTTTAAGCCCTTAACCCTCAAACCAATTCCACTAAGTTCAATAATAGGACCTCCCTCAACTATATCTAAGTGATTGACATCCCATTTATATTGTTTTTATAGATATGAGTGAAATAAATTGGCTCTCGAGTTCTTACTATGAATTCTAAACACCCAGAGACAAATTGAGGCTAAAAATGGCCAATATGGGTTTTTATCTACAAAATAATGGGCATTATTAACCCTAAAATCTCCCATGAAGTCTCTAAAATTTCTTGGTAAGATCATATGGTCATATGAATGACATTAGACACTTGATGGTTCATGCCTAGTTCTTAGGCCTAGTAGGCATATACCAGTTTTCTAAGTATGTGACCACTTATGAGTGGTGAAAATCATTATAAAATATTATGAAACATATTTAACTTAAATTCAAACCTAAAAATCATCCTATAATCATTCAAGGATCTGCCATTCATCAATGTATTAGGTTTGTAAGTTATATTGCTCATGGAGTGCCTCAGGTATGAGACAAAATAGTGAGCACTCCCATTATTATTTTGACCTAAAGGAGACTATGGAATCCTATTTTAAGTCATTATGACCTTTTTTACCAAGTTTAATCTTTGACTATGCTTTTGGAGGCCTTAATACTTCAGATTCTCAAGACTAGCTTCTAGGCTTGTGACTGTGTGCAGGATTTTGACTGGAATTAAAAACATTTGACTATGACTATATGTGTTCATGATTACTTCAAGTAATCACATGGAAGTGTGATATTACCACTATGATAGTTATTTCAACATGACCATATCCATCCTACACCTTTTCCTACCAACTAAACCTGCATCTTTCATTAGCTTAGGCTAGTCTATCTCTTGAATTAGACTGTAGGTGCTTATTAGGGAAGCCAAAGAATTATTGTAGGTGGTGATACATGTTTGAGCACTGTACTTCCCACTTTTGGTTTCCTTTGAGGTCAATAGGTCTATCTCACACTTTTATGGATTCATTTTTTGCTTTGAAACCATGCCCTTATCCCTTACCATCAAGGTACTAGGTGTCACTTGCAAGTTATAGTGTTCTAGGTTCATTTTGGCCCAATGACATTGTATTTATTTGAGAACCTCCATTAGAATCTTGAGTTATCTTAAAATAATTAAACCATCATCCTATCTCAACCAAACAATATTTTTTTGTGTCAAGATGTGAGC
The DNA here is from genome assembly GCA_037957365.1 of Torreya grandis. Classification (NCBI taxonomy): domain Eukaryota; kingdom Viridiplantae; phylum Streptophyta; class Pinopsida; order Cupressales; family Taxaceae; genus Torreya; species Torreya grandis. Next base: position 1,322,467 of record JARHVA010004435.1, read on the forward strand.
TCTAGGCCTAGGCTGTAAGAATGACGCCATTAGGCTTACACAAACCTCATAAACTTCCACTATGAGAATACACTATATGGAAAAAATATCTTTTCAAAGAAGTTAAGGTAAACTTTTTGTAACTTTATTTAGCTCTGTACTTCTTCATCTAGGTTGAGGTCTTAAGATGTCTCTCCATCTGAACAAGTAGATAATATCCATCTTGTGATTAGACCTAAAATTCCTATTTATTGAATCTCTTTCAACTTTCTCAATATCTCAAGCCTCTGTGGTATTTTTATTTGAACATAAGTAGTCAATTAGAATGGTATGAGGATTGTGTATTCACTTAGAACTATGTGACCCCTTTTTTAGCCTTCTTCTTTGGTCTTGATGAGTTTCTGAACCCTGAATGACTTGAGAACTCCATTCAAGTCTTGAAATCGTACACAACATGTCTCTTAGGTTTTGTATAGTCCTACAATTTCTTGTACATACTTACAGGTGATTGTAGGTGACTATACAAATTATAACTTTGATTAGTCTTTACTTAGTATCTTAAAACCATATCTTAATCAATATCCATATCCTTCAATGAATAATCTAACCAACCATGCTATAAGGGGTTGAAAACAAGTATACTATTCTTGACCTGAAAGCACTCATAGAAGGACAAACTCTGAAACTACCAAAACATTGTTCTTAGCCTTTATTGATATTCAGTTATAACATAAGGATATGGTTTTTCCTATATTATCATGTCCACATGTGTCAACTAGGTTGAATCCAACATGAAATGGGTAGATATGCTCTATAATTCCATGTGCATCACTTGGTTCACACAAACCAATTTACAAAATGCAATTAGATGAGAAAACTTAGCCATTGGGATTGCATAAGTAGTTTAGAGGTGGTAAAAATATTAATGATTTTTCATATAGCATAGACCACCAATATCGAAATTGTGACCATGAAATGGAAGTACACAAGGACCCCTAACATCCACCAACTACATTTGCTCCAACTCCTCTTTTATTTTCCATATCAAATGAAAACCATTGACCCTTTCTAAGTTGTCTAAAGGAGTGATAGGAGAGAGAAACTAGTTTTTGATAATTTTGGATTTGTTGAAGCCACTTGAGCCTATATATGACCTATGGGGATCTTTATACACCTTTTTGTAGCTTTCACACCTGTATATGAGTCATCTAGTCCATACAACTACCTAAAACTAACCTTTTATGAGATGATATTATTTTTTGTACATTGAACCTACAATATTTTAATTTCAAAACCTTCCTCTAACATTATTTGACATGTGGTATGTTATCCTACTCTTTGAAATTTGTCATTTTTATGATATTCATGTACAACTCCTTTAAATGACCAAAAGGTAGCATAAAATGACATTAAGATAAATGGATGAATGTGACAAAGGTTAAAACATTTTAGGTGATCCTCAAAGTATGACTTGACTTCATTTAGGATCATGGTTACCATGTTTAAACCTATAATACCTTATGAAAAGTTTGAATATGCAATAGGGTTGACCCAATTTGACTAGGGTGAAATTTGGTCAACAATAACACTCTTAGACCCTTTAAATTTGAAAAAAGATCATTTTTTAACTTTTCACACTATTTATTCTAATTTTTTCATGTTCCTCTTCATTTAATAACAATGAAATAGAGCCTTAAAATGGAAAAAACATCCTGATAACAACGGATTCATCTTCTTGTGTTTTAATTTTTTCTATATGTCTATAAAATAGTGAATTTATCATAAAAAATAGTGAAATCATAATGGTTAATTATGAAATCATTTATGTTCTATTTTACTCTTTTTTTGTAATTTTTGGTTAACAGTAAAACCATCTTGAAGATCATACAAATCACTCTAGAGAATAGCAAAATCCTTTATGTTTTATTTTACTCTATTTTTTTAGATTCTAGAAATTAGTGAAATCTTCATACATATCAGTGAAATCATCTAAAGGATTAGTAAAATTGTCCAATATATCAGTGAAATCATCTAACATATTAGTGAAATCATCTAATAGATCAGAAAAATAATCCTAATTAATGGAAAAATCATTCTAAAAATTAGTGAAATCATTCCAGACAAGAATGAAATCATCTCTATAATTTCATTTGATTTTTTTTACAGGTCTGTGTAACAATGAATTTATTTCAAAATGGTGGAATCATCCTTTACAATAGTGAATTCACATTGGTAAATAACGATTCATCTTATGGTAAAAATATGAGACCTTTGAAAACACACTCTTTTGCATTTCATATGCAAGTCTAAAATACCAATGCAAACTATTCATGATTTTCTTGTAGGGCCTTGGTTAAATAGAGTGATTTCATAATTCAAAACAAAAAAACTTTCCTTTTCACCAATATTTCAATTTGTGCTTTAAAATGAGCCAATATTTTAATTTAGGATTTAAAACAACCCAATAAATCAATTTGGGCTTAAAAATAATTTATTTTATAAGTTATTTCCCTTCTTGCTCCTTTTTCAAGTTGTTTTCTTCACACATATGTTATCCCCTTCATTATTAGGAATGCAATTGACCTATAAACATGAGGGAAGTTGCTTATCTTCAAAAAAATCATTATGTATTCTCTCCCCTTATTCTCAGGAATTTAGGTGACTCATAAATAATGTTATTTTTCCTTTTTTATATTAGTTGTATGGGGTGAGTTCATCACCTTCTCACAAGTACTTAGGGCATGGTGATTTGGGGCTAGTATCCTAAAATTCATACCAACCACATACATCTAAAGGGGGATATAAATTATTAGTAGGTGTCATTAAGGCTTAGAAAAATTCCCTATAAATGTTTTCATGAAAGTAATAGGTTAACTACTAATTCTAAGCCATTAGACATCAAAATCAAGGAATCCATGGTCTCTTTGATAGAGGATGTATCCCCCTATGAAATCCCAACACATATATATCTTCTTTGATGAATTTATACCCATTTTGGGACCATCTATTTATCCAAGTAAAACTTTAAGTATTCTAAAAATTCTATGGCATGATCACTAAGAAGTGATGGTTGGCATGGTCATGAAGGGTCTGGACCTTCTCACAAATAACATGATTTTGGTTTCCTTCATAGTCACCTCTTTTACTATGAAATATTCACTAATGCAAGGGTCCAAAGGTAATAGTACCCAAAGATTGCCTATTATGTACAAAATTTAAAGAGAAGGTGTGAGTACATATCACCATCACTAAATTTAACTAATTGGATTAATCTTTAAACTTTTCCTCTCAAAATCAAGTAAATTGAAGGTTTAGTGGATGTCATGCAAACCTACGTTGGTTATTAAAATTACCTTGTGATACTTATGTGTTGATGTTTGATTATTATGTCAAAAACTCATTTGTATTAAAAACCAAATCCATTAATAAATCAAGTCCAAAAAATTGAATTCCAATACCATTTTAATATTGCACTTACACAATAAGGTGTTACCTTGCCCAATTTTGGGGCCATTTTATACCCTCTTAGCATTATGCTAGCCGATTATACCATTATGTTCTTCACATAGATACCATTAGGTTGTCCAAATTAAAAATATATATATATATGTTCATTTAGCATTGTTATGCTGCCCATTTCTATTCAGATTCTAAATATTACTTGTTTGAATCAAATTCAAGTCCAATGCAAATCCATTTTCAAACTAATGCCTATTTTAATACCATTCCAAACCCAATTTAAAATTCAAATTGTAGGATGCAAATCAAACTTTCAATGATCAAATTTTCAAAATTTGAAAGTCAAGTAGGGTCTAAGTCGTTTCAAACACTTATTAAAATTTGAAAATACCATTTGAATTGATCAAAATGGGACCTTTCATATGTTCACATCAAATCAACCTAAGTGTCTTATTTCTATTTAAATTCAGGTGTTAGTTTAGAAATGTATAGATAAACTCATAGTAGGGTTTCTTATGGTACTTATTTTGAGGAGGAAATTTTTCATAATATATCTAGGTATGTTACAAATTCTAAAAATAGTGAGGATGGGGATGAACATCCAATTGTGTTTGAAGACCCCCACCTATAATAGGATATAATCAAAACCAATCTGAAAAATGATTCTTGGAGGATAAAGATGAATCCCTCTTAAGGTTACCAGAATATGGAGCTGAAATCCCACCTAATTTTACCATAGAAAAAATACGTAGCCTTGTTCAAATGGAGGAAATATCTCAAGAGATAATTATTAGCCAAAATCAGCCTCTTGTGCATAATTCAAAATTTGTTATTACATTGTCTAACAAAGGAAAGGGTCAACTGGTAGACCCATCCCAACATGTCCAAATCATTACTTCCATGATCCAATAGATTAATCAACATTTTATGAATCAAATTGTTATCAGTTTAATAAATTATTTGACAACCACTTCATTCAATAATTCTTCATTCATAGAATAAAACTAGTCATTAAAAAAACCATTAAAATTTATTAGCCAGTCCTACATCTAATGTGGATCCATTAGCTCCTTATAAGTATACACTTCCTTTTAATTATTTACAACAAGTTTTGAAAAATACACAACATACATTCTTCAAACATCAATAAGTTATTTCTAATGTTCAACAAGTTCCTAACAATTCGTAGCAACAAGTTACAAATATGCCACCATAGCAAGCAGTGAATAATTCACAACACACATTTCCTACTTAACAATAGTAAACCTATTTTAATTTTCAAAAACAATAGATTACATTAAGCTAATAGTATATTCCTTATAGTTTGTAGTATAAAATTCCTCATAATAAGTAGTAATTCCCCTTCACTTCATAGTAAATTCCTAATTATTAACAATAGACTCACCCAAACCAACAACATCTTGGCAATCCTCCTCCTAATTCAAACCAATAATAGGTCCCTTATCAAACATATAACTCAGGTTATAGGGTCAATATACCTTATATAACCATACAAATGGGATCCATCCCAACTTATAACAATTCCAACCAAGCCCATCGATCCTTGAATGCCTAGTAAAAAACCATTCTTCAATCACAAAGTGCTTCCAATATCCAACAAAGGAATGAGATAAAGGAAGTTGTTTTAGGGATTCAAGTAGGTAATCAAAAAAATAAGTATAAATTTGATGACATATTCCCTTACCAAATTGACATGATCTTTTTAAAATTAATTTACCGCTGCACTTCAAGGTTCCAAAGTTTAATAGATGTAAAGATAAGGGTAATCCATGGGAGCATCTATAGGCATTATTTGTTTCATGTCAGGAAGTAGCTTTTATTAGTATTCACTTGCTTCAATATTTCCTCATATTTTGAGTGGGAAAGACTTGAAGTGGTCCTCCATTTTCCAAAAGGATTAGTCACCATTTTTGATGACCTATTAGAAAAAATGTTAAATATTTCTCATACAACATAGACAATGAATTAACCATGGATGATGTGCTAAACACCATGGTAGAGAGATATTTTTTGCCTTATTACAAAGATGGAGGGCCCTAGTTAGTCATTTCCTATACAATCTTCTAAATAAGAAGTTAACTAGTATTTTTACACAAAATCTCAATACCGAGGTAGCTTATAATTTAAAACTCCAGTTTACCAATACATTTGAATAAATCATTGACAAAGGGGTGTATATTGAAAATTCACTTGTTGACAAAGGTTTGGTCAAAATATACTCTTATAATCAAGCACAACATCAAACTCAAATGCAAATAACAACTCAATCAAGCTCTTTTAAAAAACTCAAGGCCTTTAATAAAAATAAGAACATGGTTGGTAATGGAGTCACATAAATGAGTCATGTGCAAACAGTGTAACCACCACATGCCCAAGATATTCCTCTTAATCAGTCTCTCACATTGCACAAGGCACCCCCACATAGGGGATAATTTTAGAATAAAGTCTTTAGTGATCTTGGTGAGCCCATTGAGGTAGTATTTCAAAATTTGGTTATAGCTAATATGATTGTTTGGCCAATTTTGAAACCATTTCTAGAGGGCCAACCAAAACCTACATGGTATAGAGAAATGAGTATTATGATTATCATTGCATCATAAGCCATGTGATCTATAGATGTGTACAATTGAGGCATTTCATCCAATATTTTATAGAGAATGGAGAAATTGAGTTAGAGAAATGTGCTTCCAATACCAATAAGAACATGGGTATCTACAAAGATCCCTTCCCAAAGCACAACAATCAATAATAGAAGAAACATCAACATCAAGCTCAAGGCCAAAACCAAAATCAATCTACTCATAATAAATATCATCATTCCTAGATTAACCAAATAGATTATCATAGTATCTCATATAATTATGGTAAGATTAACTTTAAAAAAAGACATTTTTAAAACACTCTAAGTTTCAAAACTCGCATTTAAATTTATTGTTTTAATATCTTTTACTTAATTTTTTTTTTCATTTTTTAAAAAGTTTTCACACAACACCAAGGGGATAAACTTCATGACATATTTTATTTGGTGCTATAAAAAATAACTCACACTCTAGTTAAATACTCATAAGAGTTTTCATTTTTATGTTTACTATTGAATTTTTGTTTCACAAGACACGTGTCATGTGTATGCTCTCCCCCTATCCCCTTTAGGGAACTTAGGTGATAAAAAATGCTCACTTATTACATTTATCACTTTGTCCAAAAGCATAGAAGGAAATTTTCTACGGTGATCCACAAAATCTAAATGTTTGGGTGATCCCAAAATAATCATTAAGTCCTACTATTTTTATTCTTGAATTTTTGTCTTGTGGGTGGGAGCTCACTTCTCCCTCACAAGTTATTTAGGGGTGCATTGACCTGCGGCTTCATCGCCTAGAATTGTACCAACTCCACTCCATGGTAGGGGTATATAAATTTAGGTCAAATTATTGGGAAGCTTGTTTGAGTGGTTAAATAATTTTCATTAGTAAGAGATTTCATCGAAATGTATGATTACCTTGGACATCACACTAAACTGAGTAATTGATGGATGTAGTGGTTATGAAAAGGACAAGTTATTTTCACAACAAGCTGGTTAATGTAGATCAAAATGATGTGTTGTGCCCTAGTGTTAATTACACATATGGGACCATTTAGAATGTAAAAAAATTATTAGTTTTTAGACAAACCTCACTTGTCGGAGATATATTTTCAATGCTAAGACAATTAGCCCAAGGTTCTATGTCATCATATGAACTCTTGAGAGAACAGGGGGCCTAAATATCCTACTTTTCATGTGCATTTTAATTTTTGGATTAACAACATAAAATCCCTCTCAAGAGCAAGTATACAGATGGAATTTGATAGTACAAAGCTATTTTGTTATTTTTAAGATTTAGGATATTACATGTAGGTGTTTTTATCATTTTTGCTTTTTACTTACATGGTCTTGAGTCAAAACTATTTGTTTATCATACCACGTCAAAAATGAGTCATGTTTTTTCATCACTCCTTTGTTTGAAGAGTGTTATGTCATCTATTTGACACCACACATTTGCCTTAGTCATTGATCAAACTTTTATGTGTATGTGTCACTTGTTTGAAAAGGGCATCATTACACTGCCCATTTCATTCCAAGTCTTGTGCCTTAGAGTCTTGAAACAAACCACTTTTCATACCTTTAGATCATGATAGCATTATTACATTGATTGCATTATTTCAAAGACTTATTACCTTGTGTTTGAATTACAATTTTGAAGAATTCATGGTCTATGCCTAGTATTGTTATGTCATTCATTCTTGTCTAGATTTTTATCTATTTGAGGAACCTAGTCTTCTAAATAAAGTTCAAAATTAGCCTTGACAAACCAGATTCAAACATTGATTGGTTTATGCATATGCCTCGTGCAATTTTGGTTTAGAACATTTGCCTTTCACTTTTGAGTTTTACAACTAAGACTAATTCCTTACTTGATTTAAAGACTATTTTTATGCCTAAAATTTAGAAAGTGGTCTATATTCCATGTGCCTAAAGTCCAATGTCTTTTTCCAAAAGATCACATGTGTGTGTAAATCTAAATGCCTAGTTGGAGTCAAAGTGTTTACAATTTGTTAGATTAAAATCCCATGCCTTTTTAGACTTAGTTTCTACCAAGTTTAGATCTTGAGTCATGTTTTGAAGAGTATTAGCATATTACCTCTTTGTTTTATACATAGTTTGTTTTGAGCCTAGCTTTGTTCCTTGTTCCCAAAGACCTAGCAACCTTTTTCATTTTTATAACTAGTTTATTTTTGTTTAAAACACTTTTTACCTGAAGTTTGGAATTCAGTTTTATTCATCCACTTAACAATTTATGTAATACATTTGGTGCTTGACATTTTATTTTAGATTATTTTAGACCAAGTTTATCATTAGACCATTTTGGAGAAACAACTCCATTTCTTAAACCAATTTCTATACAATGTTTGGACCATTTGTCTTTTTAGACCTTGTTTTTAAGAGTTTGTAGAACTATAGGCTTATCTTCATGGAACATTGGTCACTGATTTGTATATATCTCATTACACTCATAGTGGATCCATGTAAAGTCTAGGTTATGATAGTTTGGTCATAAATAATGAATTTGTTCAAGACCCCTACAGTGATGATGTGGTTTATGAGATGGATCCTTATTTTCCTTACACTACTCAATCTGAGGAACAAAACCAAGATCCGTTAGCCCACTATTTGGTTAAAACACCTTCATATTTGGAGCAAGACCAAGAGAAAACCACATAATATCTTGATAACATACCATTGATTGTATAGAAAGTTTAACAACAATCATATTATGTTACTATGCCATCAACATATGATCCTTATTTTTTTTATCATCACTAGATTGAAAACAAGGATGAGGTTTTAGTCAGAGCCATAGAGGTAGGGGCTAAGTTTTCAGTAGACTTCCCCCATGAAAATTTTCCTAGTCTAGTTAGAGTACCTCTCAACATGTCTTATACCCAAACCATTGAATAGGGCTCTACTATCCATCCTCAAGAGCTCATGCCAATGTCATATCTAGACCCAAATATGCTTTTAAAAGGAAAGGGCCTCATGGAGGACCACTCTATATAAATGCAACAAGCATATCAAACCTATTTGAATATAGAGCTTAATTTTAATGTTATGACCATGTCAAACACTCCACTCATAGAGTTAGTTCCTTTAACATGAATGTTAATTGAGTTGACAGATCAAGATAATTTGGGTATAGATAGATTTGTACAAAGCACTTCAGTTGATGACATGTACAATGTATCATCTATTGAAGAAGTGACTACTGATTATATGTAAAACAATGTGTATACACATAGTATTTTCAAACTTTTATTACTTACTGACACTTTATATCTAAAAGGAACCCATTGAGTCTCAATCTCTCTAAGTGCATACATTAAAGGGTGCACTGGGAAATGGGTGGGTAGACCATTGGTGCTTCATAGGATTGTTGTCACTTTTACCAATTGTTATCTACACATTGTCTCCTAAAAACCTTTTCCCTAAGCTTATTCTTCTCTCTTGCACAGTCTCCAGTCATTTGCTCCAGTCATTTGCCACCTTTTATACTCCTTTTCCTAACCTTAGCTCCTTTTTGATTATCAGCTATACTAGGTCTATTGGGTTAACCCTATACATTTTTAGGTGAAATTCACTTAGAGTCGAGGTTATCTCTTAGCTGACCTAGCCCATGACCTACTAAATTTTCTTCCTCAATTGTACTAGGTCGATTGGGTCAAACCTGACTACCAAAACTTTTAGAAGGGATTCAAGTTAAATCCACCTATATATACAAGTTCATTTCACCATTATTTAGAGAATATAATAAGAATTAAGAGCTATTGTGCATTTTATTATCCACCATTATACTTGAGGAGCAATCTTAGGGTTTCATAATTTCTTTGGAGATATAGATCTTGTCTTGTAAAGAAGTCTTTTAGATGCATTTATAGGTTATGTATCCTAGAGCTGATTTATACTCATCTTTCTTACATAGCATAATAACCTCTATCAAAGCATCTTGGTCAAGGGAGATATTGAGGATCAGTGGGTTCATCTTCAAAGGTAAATATTCCTAACTTTTTTCCTCTTTTGTAAGAGTAGATAGATATGCATTTGTATTTCTCTTCCATGCATTAGGATTTTGTATATATTCACATGAGTATATGTTTTCTATGCATGTTTAATTTTACTATTTTTAACCCCCACTTTGTGCCACAAGCTTTGGTGATCACTGGATTAGATTTTACTTGTTATTATTTAGTGAGATATCAAAACATAGGACTCCCTTAGGGTTATTGTGTGATTGTGCTTGACTGAAGGCTTTGGAACCCTCCTTAGTATTATGTATTGTGATAAGAGATCCCCTAATTGGGTCTAGCAGATCCTCATATTGGTCATGTTCCTGATTATCTAATGTATCCCCAATTGAAAGTGTATGGTATGATCTATCTTCTCTGAGTTAGGATTGATTTATAGACATGATGCATTTTTGATTGCATACATTCTGGTGAATCTGACATGAATCTAACCCTTATAGGTTTTATTTCACATTTTTCATTATTTTATCATTTTATTTTTATATATTTATGATACTGGGTCAACAATGTTGACATAGATCCAACTTTTATGCATAGGTTTAACACATAGTCATATCAATACAACTATATTTTGTCTGTGCAAGTTTTTCATCAGGTATAGGCTATTAGGTCGACACTATCAACACAGTTAACTTTCAAAATTTTAGATCAAGCTATTAGGTTGACCCTATCGATTCTATACATTTTCATACTTCTAGAAAATGTACTAGGTCAACCCTGTCGACATAATACATTTTATAGGCTTTCAGCAAATAAGGAACTGTAAAGATAAGTCAACCCAATTGACCCAGTTAGTAGAATTTGCAAGTATAAATCAGGTTACTTAAATATCAATCTCATTTTCCTCTGCATCCTCCAACCCACCAAGGTTAATTTCTATCCTTTTCTATCATTTTTTATTCCTTATATTTCGATTTTTCATAGTTTGCATTTTTTTAAATTGCCCCTGTACAGTCAACTAGGTTGACCCTATCGATGTAGTTTTGTATTTTATATTACATTTAGAAAACTATGTTGACACTATCGATGTAGTTATTTTTCAAACCCTTGTTTCCATAGTACAAAAGTGATAATGTTGATTCTATTCTATAATCTCTACATGTACTCTCATATAAATCAATCTTGCACTATGTTTCAAAGTTGGAATTAACACTTATATGCTAGTGATTAGCTCACACTTTCATTTATTTTTACTTGCATGCTTAAAATATATCATATAGTCTAATTATGTGGTCTTTCAATATACCATTCAGTTTCACTATTTTCTCTTTTATGTACACACTACCAAATCACAAAATCTTAAAATGCACTTTAACAATTATCTACCCAAGGCCTACCTACTTGGATTTCATCACCAAGGGGAAATCCAACTTGGTCAAGTATAAACATGTGATTAATGGTATATATTGGCTAAGCACCCAAAACCCTTATCATTTTGGTATGTGAAGTGAGGGGGTAGGCCCAATACCAAGCTAGTACCATTGCCAACATAGATCCCTTTCAACCTAAATGTCCTAAAACCATCCATTTATTACTTTATATTTACTTGCTTACAACTAACTTGCTATCACATCTAAAATAATATTCTAATAATCTATCAACATTCAGGTTGACCATTTATTTGACTTTTACTTTTTAAGTTGATTGCTTTTTATTTATTGAATTGTATGTTTTATTGTAAAAACTTGCATTGGCCAACATTGGTTCAAGGTTTTATGTTATGTGCCTCAATTGGATCAACCTCATTGACCCAATTGATTATGTGTTTCTCTTTATTTTTTGATGTCAAAAGTACTTGTAATTTTTTTTACTATGTTAGTACACAGTCATTCTACTTGACATAGTCTCTTACAGACTCTTTGTTGCCCTTTTATATAGTACTAGGTTGACCCTGTCAACTATGTACACTTTATCATCCTCTATTTCTAGTACCAGGTTGACACTGTCAACTCTATATAGTTTTTAGCCTATGTTTCTAGTATTAGGTCAAAAATTTTAACTCTATACAATTTTTAGCCTCAGTTTCTAGTACTAAGTTGACAATATCAACTTTTTATAGTTTTCAACTTCAGTTTCTAGTACTAAGTTGACCAAGTCAACTTTTTACACTTATTTGTCTCTTCCTATCTCTTTGTTTTTACAACTTTTCTCTGTGTGGTTATCTAGTCTTATCTCATAATAGTGTCACCTTTACAACCTTCCCTTAGTCAAGAACATTTCACAATCAAGTATTTAAACCATAACCTCACTTTTTTATTACCTCAAATGAAATTATTCACTTTCTTCATTCATATTATCCTAATCCAAAACCAATCACTATGCAATGTAATGTAATTGAGGTCATTCATCCTAATCCTCCTCCCAATACCAATGATGGGAATCCTCAACCAAATAATACCCCTCTTACAAAAACCAACCCACCTATTGATACAATTCAACTTCTTTCACAAGTCATACAACAAATAAACATAATGCAAACTTGTAACACCTTTTATATGATGAACATGAAACAAAATTTATTACACATTACTAGTCAACCACCTCAAGTCATCATGTCACAACCAAATTAAAAAAATACCTCCTCCTCTTAGAGATGCCAATGGGAATATAATCCATTAAGCTCCAATTAATCACAAAATGCTTCAACATATTAAAAATTAACCTTTATCCCCATTCATTGCATCCATAGATATTGGAAACATTTATCCAACTATCACATATAATGGGACTAAAGACCCTACTATATTTATTAATTATTTTGGTAATGTCTACAAGTAATGGGTCCAAACTAACACCTTTTCTACCACCAAGATATTAGCCAAAACCTTTGTTGGTGATGCACTTGAATGGTAAAACCAAATTCTTAGACATTCCATCTCACAACTAGAGGATTTAGTCAATGCTCTAGTGAAGTAATTCCAACATGATGATCTTATTGAAAATTATCTTAGCCATTTCATCAATGCAAAGCAACTTCCTAATGACTCTTCTCATAACTTCATCAAATTATGAAATCTCTAGCTCACAAATTATACCATAACATGAATGATGCTACTCTTTTAAAACTATTTGTTACTGCTCTTAAAGCTCCCCTTAAATATAAAGTTTGAATCTTTTCTCATAAAACTTTATAAGAAGCCTGAAACCAAGCCAAAAGGAAAAAATTTCTTATGAATCAATTTGAATCACCTCAAATAACTACTAAATAATCTTTCCAATAGTTTTCTCATAACATTGATTCATCCAAGCCTCCCCACCCTCAAATTAGAGCAACTAATTCAACCAATTTTAACCCAATGTACCCACCCTTGAGTCTAGAATAACTTAAGAAAAAATTGCTACTTCTAAACCCATGAGATTTGATCCTTCTAAAAAACCTCCAAAATGGTACAATCTTGATAAATTTTGTTGGTGGCATGAAACTATAGGTCATTCTCATGAGTCTTGTCAAGATCTTCACTGATTTCTTCTTTCTTCCTTGCTTGGTCCACATTTTAATATTGATACTCCCAAAAAACAATGTTATCATGACTATCTTCAAGTTTCTCAAATTCAATCTCAAGAACCACAATCACATCAACATCAAATACCTAATTATCAACAACAACTATCCCATACCTACACCTCATCCACTAATTTTGTTCAAACTACAGTTGATCCTTCTTCCTACACTAATAAGGAAAGGATAGATAGAATGAAAAACTTTAAACATATTTTTGCATCCATTGAACTTCAACCTCTTAGGTCAAATTAACCAAAAGATTACCTAGTTCAAATACCTACTCCAAATAATATCATACATGATCTTCCTTTTCCTCCTTTCCTTCTTCACGCCTCTCCTACACATCCTATGTCACATTAAACATCCTTAAAATCTAACAAACCAACACATTTACCTATCTCTAAATGTGCCTACCAACCTAATGCAAGTCATTTTAATGGTTCAATATTACCTCACTCCATCTCACATGTTGGGGAATCTTTTGATGCCCATCCACATATCCCTTCAGACATTAGGGCATCTTGTGATGCCCATCCCTACATCCACTTACCCATTGGGGCATCTTATGATGCTCATTCTTATTATACAATGCACAATAATAAATAAACTCAACTTCAAGAAACCTTTCAAGACTTAAAAACTTATATTTCACATGCTCATCTTTGATACAAATGTTAGCATAGATCTTTCTTGTTATTTTTTGTCTCATGTTTCTTTATTTTTATGCACTTTACTTCTTTTAGTTGCACTTTACTAGCATTATTGTTGCCTTTGGGTTATTTGGTTTTCTTACACATTACATTTGGCATTTTATTTAATTTTGGTTATTATATATCTCTTTCATTTTTATCTTTTTATGTCATACTTTACCTTCATATTTTTATGATTGTTTTTTCTTGTATTTAGCATTCATCTCATTGGTGTTCACCTTGTGAATTATAGTGTAAGACCATGGATAGGACCTAGCCTTACTAATAAATTACCACATTAAAACATCTTTAAACCACTTTTTTGGATAACTACTACATTCATTAGTTCTTGTGCTAGATCTGTTGTAGGTTAGTGTGGCTTTTCTAGTGACATGACTATCATACGCATAGCCCCGTCCCTTTTCATATCACTATTTTAACTCCTTGTGATCAAATACAAGCATATTCATAATTGTATCACTTATTACATAGATGGATCTCTTATAATCTCCATATTTCCCTTTTTTTTCATTTGAGGCTCACATTGGTCAATTTTGAAACTACACACTTACTTGTGGGCAAGTCTAGGAGTCTTTAGACACCTTGGTCTTTAAGTCCTTTTCTCTAGTGACCAAGTGTAAGCTCTCTTGTGTTTGTCATATTTAACACCCATTTTTGGTTTTCTAAATCCATTTGGAGGAGGAATATAAAAATCCAAAACAAGTTAAAATCCAAATCATAAAATACAAAGAAAAGGCAATGATCCAAAAGGCACCATTAAATTTTCTAAAAGTCAAATCACATTTGAAAAAAGTGATTCTAAACACATATCCTTATTTTATTCAAAGCTCAAACTCAATAGTTGACCTCACAATAGAGCTAAGGGCCATTGGGGTGTGGTAGGTCAGTAGATTATAAAAAAGAGAATAAAACAAATCTTTTAGTGCTACCTAATTTCTCATGAAAGTACCCAGTCTTTACAATAGACTGACATCTATGTAAGGGATCTTGAATAATGAGGAACACATTGTGGGAAGGTAGGTCCATTTTAATTTTCATGCATATAGCCTTCATGGGATGATCTATATACTTCACTTGTTAGCCCAAGCTTTGTGTTCATTAGTCAAAATTTCCAAAGTCCTTGGTGTTGATAGTTCTTAGTATTTCTCACTTGCCTAGTGTGTCTCATTATCGATAAGGATGTTCACATCACCCATGTGGTGCCTCAAATTCCTTATTTACATCATGTTTTCCTTATTTTCCCCTTATCAGATTTGATTTTAGCCGATCACATCCTTAATCACATGTACATTATTACGCCTCTTGGTTTATAGTTTGTGAGTTACATTGTAAGACCTTGGATAAGACCAGGGCTTCCTCACAAATACCCTTATACCATTTGTTTACCACACCATCTCATTGTCATACTAGTCATTTCATTAGGTGGTTGTGTTTTTTTACATTATATCTAATAACAAGCCCTAAGTTTGAGTTTTCATCCTTTAGATCTTTTGATTTTCATTTCTCCATCATGTTCTTATTTGATTTTTGTGGACTTCACTTATCTTATATATGACATTTGGAATTCTTACATGTTTATCTTATGTATGAATTCTTCATGTTTGTCTTAAATCTTTAATTACATTTCATTTTCATTTATTTATGCTTTCTTCACCTTCATTTGACATGTTTGTCTTACATCTTGACTTACATTTCATTTTTAGTCATTCATTTTTTTATTTATGTTTGATTTGACATGCTTATCTTACATGGGGTTACTTGTCATTTACTTCCATATTTTTGTTAGATTTGTCTTGCATTCATATTTCATTTTGTCATTTATTTTTTACATGCTTCCCAACATGATTTATTATGTTCTACATTCTTTTTTTCCATTTATGTTTTACATACTTTTCAATGTGATTTAGTAGGTTCTACATTATTTTTTTGCCATTTATGTTTTCCATGCTTTCCAAAGTGATTTACTATGTTCCACAATCATTTGTCATTAATTTTCCATCATTTTGTCATTCATTTGACATTGATCTTTTGGTTCTAACCTTGCCTTAATAATCCTAATTTACCAAATCTTCTAAGACCCTCATATCTTTATCTATACTAACTCATTTTTTGAACCATAAAATATTATAGAATCTTGACGTCATAGAGAATATTTTACACTACTATATTCCTATATTTGAAAAAACTGTTTTTTGGCTATTTTTTGCACTAATCTCTATAGGTTTGCTTAATGTTATTCACATTAGATGCCTTCATTTCTCTCCTAGTCTCATTATTTATCTATATTACTAAGGTAAGTAAAGGTATGTGTTTTTCAATTCTATCCTTTCATTTATCTTGTTTATTCCTTATTTCATTTTACTTAACATTAGTGTTATGTGTTATCATTATCTATTCCCAAAGCACCATCATGTGTTGCACTCATGTGACACGTGATGATATTTGAGTGGGGCATACATATACTCATAATATTTTAAAAAATCTATCACTTATTAAAACTCTATATATTATAAGAACCCATCAAGTCTCAATCTCTCTGAGTTCACACCTTAAAAGGTGCATGAGGAAAGGGGTGGGTAGACCATTGGTGCTTCATAGAATTGTTATCCCATTTTGCACTGGTTATGTACACACTTGTCTCCTAAAAAACTTTTACCTAATTTTTTTCTTTTCTCTTTCACACTCTCCAGTCATTTTCCACCTTTTATCTTCCTTTTACTAAAATATCCCCTTTTTGACTATTAGTTGTACTGGGTCGACTAGGTCGAACCTATATAGTTCTGGGTGAAATTCACTTAGGGTTTAGGTTGGATTTTATTTGACCTAGTGAATTTTTGTCTTTAATTATACTAGATCGACTGGGTCAACCCTATTGGATAAAACTTTTGAAAGGGATTAGGGTTAAATTTGCCTATATATACAAATTTATTTCACCATTATTTTGATAAGATAAGAAGTAAGAGCTATTACACATTTGTTTATCAACCATTTTACATGAGGATCAAGATTAGGGTTTCATAATTTTTTTTGGAAATATGGATCTTATCTTGTGGACAAGTATTTTGGATGCATTGATAGGTTGTATAGCCTAGAACTGATTTATTCTTGTCATCCTTACATACCACAACCTCTTGTGAAGCACCTTGGATAAGGGAGAGATTGAGGCTCGATGGGTTTATCTTCAAAGTTAAGTATTCCTAACTTTGTTCCTCCTTTGTAATATTATATAGATATGCATTTGTACTTATCTTAAATATATTAGGATTTTGTATACATTAACATGAGTATATGTCTTCTATACATGTTTACTTTTATTGTTTCTAACCCCCACTTTGTGCCACAAGTTTTGGTAAGCACTATATAAGGTTTTACTTGTTATTATTTTAGTGAGACATAAAAAAATGGAACTACCTTATGGTTATTGCATGATTGTGCTTGAATGAAGGCTTTGGAACCCTCCCTAACATTATGTGTTGTGATAAGAGATCCCCTAACTAGGTCTAGTGGATCCCCATATTGGTCATGTTCCCGATCATTTAATGTATCTCTAATTGGAAGTGTATGGTATGATCTATCTTCTTTGAGTTAGGATTGATTTATAGACATGATGCATTTCTAATTGCATACACAATTTTCAAAAAATGGTGGATAACACACAAGTGTCTTCCAATCTAGGCCAAAGTGGTTTAACAACACCAATAAATAGTCCACAGTAACAATTTCCTTTAGTTAGTACCATGAGGGGTTCATAATAGTAGTGAGAAAGAAATCCTACTTCCCAACCACAAGTTACTTATAATCCCCAACCAAATACTTATTTAAACATGTAACCATAGGGATTAAGTAATCAAGCTCTAACTAGTGCTTTACCTCAAAAAAGTAATGAATGTTATTCCACCTCAATAGGTGAAGACTAACATTACACAATAATAATAAAAATTTCCACCACAAGTGTAGAACACTATGCCACCTCAATAGGTGACAATGAATCCTTAATCACAACAAGTGTAGACCAATACACCTTCTCAATCACAAACAATGCCTAACCAACAACATATTCCTATTGGTTAGATTATGCCAGTTGGCTACCAAGTCTTGATCTAATAAATTACAAATCAATCACAAGTGTCATTTCAACAAGTATCAATCCAACACAAATTATTTATCCAATAACAAGGTTCTTACACACAACAAGTACCAGGTTCTCAACAATAATTACCTTTCACTCAGCGGGTATCACACATGCAACAAGGATCCAACTACCAATACCTTAAATAATAGGGATCTAGTCAATATCATGTTTCCTATATTTAATAGGGTTTAACAAGTAGACAACAAGTTCCCTCACAATCCCAAAAATACCAACACATTCCACAAAGTCAAATGCCATTTCTATAGCCACAATTCACCAACTAGGGTTATGTAGCCAACTTGAACCAAAATGTGATTCAACAAAAGTGTATTTCATACCCACAGTATAACCCTAATGTATAGATATACATACCTGGTCATCCAACCAATTTAATTAGCATCTCAAAATATACCTACCCCAATTAAAGTAATCCTTGTTTGACTACATAATATCAACAATAATCTACTTCTGTTGATATCCTATTTTGAGAGTTGCAATAGATGAAGGACGCAATTCAAGTGATACAAGGTGGAAAATAAATGAAAATTTTCAAACTGGAGGAGATATGGTCTTATCCATTCAACATGGAATATTTTCAAATACCATTTCCACTAGGTTATGATCCACCTAAATTTGACAAATACAAAGGAAAATGAGACCCTAAGGCACATCTAACAAAGTTCTTTGTTGCTTGCTATCTAGTGGCTTATAGTGATATATATCTACTTCTAATCTTTCTAAGGATTCTAGATAGACAAGCCTTGGAATGGTTGTTAAAATTATTAAAGAACTATGTACCTAAACTTGATGATATCTCAGAGAAGTTCATGCAACACTTTTCATACAATCTTAAGCATGAGATTACAATTGTGGATCTAGGCCAAGCTAAAAAAAGAATGGTGAGAGCTTTGTTACATACTTGCAATGTTAGAGAGACCTAGCAAGTCAATTTACCCACATTTTATACATAAATAGTTAACTATAATATTTACAAGGAGCTTACACAATGAGATATGTTACCATCTTGAGCTATAGTGTGCTCACACATTCAAAGAGGTTATATCAAAAGGAATTCAAATTGAGAAATCCCTTGTCAATAAAGGCATAATCAATATATTCTCCTCTAATCAAAATCAAAACCCAAATCAAGGCCAAAACTATAATTAGAATCAAACCCAAGTACTAGCTTCAATGCCACCTCAAGATAATAATAATGGACCTAAACCCTACAACCACAATAAAAATATTGTTGGAAATGGGATTACTAAATCATGCCATGTTTAGATGGTGAAAACATTGATTGTATGTATACCTACACCCTATCAATAACCAATTCCTCCATACATTCCATTGCTACCTCCATATAACCAACCTCCAAAAAATTAGAACCAATTACAAACCCCTCCTCTGAGGAGAATACAACCCGTTGCCCACCAATTCAGTGACCTTGGTGAGCCCATTGAGTTTGTGTTTCAAATTAGTTCAATCTAATATGATTAGTTGTCCTAAAATAAATCCATTTATTGAAAATACTCCCTTCCCTAATTAGTACAAATAAAATAAATTTTGTGAGTATCATCATGTTAGGGGACATTCCATCAGATAGTGTATCCAACTCAGACATCTGATTGAGAACATGTTGGAAAATGGAGAAATAGAGAGAGATACCCATTATCCTATAAATAATCATAACTTGGGTATATACCATAATCCATTTACATAACATAACAACCAATGATAGCACCAACAACAGTAACAACAATGGTAGAAAATTCTACCATAGAAGCAACAACAACAATGTCAGCCATAACAATAACAAAATGGTAGAAACTAAGGGGAAAATGATCAAGACAACCAAGGAGGTCATCATTCCATTAAGTATACCTAAAATAATGTTATAATATGTGTTTCAAGTGGTCATGTTACTACCATCACTATTCACCCTAGACCAACTATCAATCGACCTGGGATTGCACATAACAATACCTATTTGCTAAATAATACCTACCAATCTCCTTATGTTGGAGATTCTTCTATAGTATGTGTGGAAAATAAAGCATCATACCACCCAAAAATCATCATTTTAAGCCTCCCTACTTACCCATATAACTATCAAAGTCAAATTCAATATCAATATTGTGCGATTACAACTCAACGTACCAGACTCAATATCAAAGGACCACAACCAAATACTACCAATGAGCCTAATCAACCTTCCATGCCTATCATAAATAAACAAATTGACAAAATTTAAGGGAAATCCTATGATATTATGGAATAACTCAAAAAGATGCCTATACACATCCCCATCATGGATTTATTGTGCATGTCTATTATCTACAAAGACATCTTAAATGAGTATCTGAACCGATCCCTTGTGATAAATGATATCACTCCAGATAAATTCCAAACTATGGTAGGAGACTTGGCTCCTATCCAATGTATCACCTTTAACCAAAGTAATATATCTTCTCTAGGACCTCTACATAATAACTTGTTATACATTTAAGTTGGTATAACAAACCATAGAGTTAAACATGTCCTTGTAGATAATGGTTTGGGTCTCAAAATTGTGTCTCTAAATTTGGTCAAACATCTCAAATATATAGCAATTGACTTACAACTAAATACCATCGTTATCAAAGCATATGATAACGTAGAATGAGAATCTCAAGGTACCATTAGCCTATCAATAGTCATTAGACCATTGACCCATGATACTTTGTGCCATGTTTTATATCTAGATCTCTCTTACAATATATTATTGGGTTACCCATGGATCCATGCAATTAGGACCACAAATTCTACATTGCATTAGTGTATAAATTTTTCACATTCAGGAATCAAAGTGACTATACTTTCTAATCTTTAGCTGTATCAGTATTGTAAAATCCTTGTGGCCAAGTATAAGAGTTACAACTATCATTTTGGCATGAATCTCATGCCCAAGTTAGACAGTGATAGAATTGAAAAGGGAAAAGGTGTCGAATTCAACCTAGAATCCAACTAGTTTGACCCAGACATCTTTACCTCTACCTCAGCCATGCCTCTATGAGATATTTCTAATCATTTATATGTCACTAATAAAGGTATTGGAGAATATATCACTTGTAATGCATTCCATATAGCCAAATTTCCCGTAAATCCTAAAGCTTATAGGATACCTACAACCAAAACTACTAATATGGCATGGGATAATAAAAGAAAATATCAACTTAATAAGCTTATTGTCTTCAAACTGACCTCTGGCCTAGAATAGGATCCCTTAGTAGAGTATGATTCATGTCTCTACATCGATGAGTTATCTGATTATTACCAAAGCATGAAGTATCCTATTCCAACCCAAATTATGAATCGCCTAGCTTATGAAGGTAGAGGCCTTAGGTTACATCAAAAAAGAACTATCAAACTGGTTTCAATAACTAAGTACAAGGGAACTCATGGTATAATATTTAAACCACTTGAGGGTGACCCCACATACCTAATTCTTGTTCCAACACCAATGACTAGTGATAATGATTTTGATAGTGACACAAGGTCTTATTATAACATATGCGATGACCTGGCCACCACAAACCTATTTGAAACCCATATCATTTGCACTATTAAACCCATTTATCAACCTTAAAACTTAACCCTATACCATCCCCAATTGATATACTCGAACCAAAAAGAGTCAACCATTCCATTAGATGAGTTTGAAAATGATGACGCCATATATGAATTTATAGGATTAAGAAGTCACATACCTCTAAGAGACCATAAGCAAGGCTTTGCTATTAGATTGGATCATGCTACCTAATTTGGAGAGAGGGTGAATTTATATAGCCAAAAATAAAAACAAAATCAAACATTGAGGTCTGAAAGTTGAAACCTCTTTGGGGTGCTTTATGACCATGGAAAAACTAAAGAAAAAGGTAAGTATTTTGGTGAAAATTAGTTTCTGATGCCATTAGACAGGGATGTTCACCTCTCTTCCTATGAAACATAGGAAACCTTTAGCCCACAACTTAATTATGGATCATATATTAGTGTTGAAGAAAAACAAATTTTGGCACAAATTGTTCAAGAGTGCCTTGAGGTATTTGTATCATGGCCGATGCCACCAGTAGGAGATTCTAATTCATCTTACTTGGGAGTATTAGAAGAGACAAACTGTCTAGAGAACTTTGTTGTTGCCAATAAATTTAGCTCATTACCAAATATTCTAGATAGTTCTACACTTCTAGTGGAGGACACTTTAAAGATGAATATTGGGACTCTAGAGGATCCAAAGTGGATTAAACTAGGTGCATCCCTCACTGAGAAGGAACATGAAGATTTTATAGTCCTTTTGAGAGAATTTGTTAACATATTTTCATGGGCCTACTTAGACATGTCAGGTTTGGACCCAACATTGGTTTTACACTACCTTATTATGCATCTTGATAACAAACCTATTAAGAAAAAGTTACATAAGATGCATCCTCATATAAATGTGCTAGTAAATAAAGAGTTGGAAAAAATCTTATATGTGAAATTCATCAGGCTAATTGACTATTCAGAGTGGATATCAAATATTGTGTAAGTAAAAATCTAAAAGGGATCCAAATTTGCATTGATTTCAGAGACGTCAACAAATCCTACCTGAATGATAACTTTCCTATGCCTAATATTTACATGATCATTGACTAATCCACTAGATAAATGGATTTTTAGGATATAATCATATCGGGATAACACTAGAATATCCACATAAAACAACATTCACCACTTTTTGGGGAATGTTTTGTTATCAGGTAATGTCATTTGTTATCAGGTAATGTCATTTGGGCTTAAGAATGTTGGAGCTACTTACCAAAGAGATATGACAATGATTTTTCATGACATGATGCATGATACTATTAAGGACTATTTTGATGATGTTTTGGGTAAATCAAAGACCTGTGATGGTCACCTAGCCATGTTACAAAGAATAAGTGAGAGAATTCATGAGTACAATGTCAGGGTTAATCTAAATAAATGTGTATTTGGTATCACTTCTGGAAAAAATTTAGGTTTCATTGTCTCTAATAGGGGCATTGAAGTTAACCTAGCCAAAGTCTATGAAATTATAGAAATGCCACTATCATCTATATTAAAGTAGATCCATAATTTTTAGGGAAAGAATCAGTCTATGAGGTGATTCATATCACAATTAGCTGATAAATGCTATCTATTTACGCACTTTTTGAATACAGGTGTCACATTCTCCTCGAATGATAATGTCAAAAAGCATTTGATCAACTCAAAGAATACCTTGAAAACCCCCCTATTTTGTTGCCATTGATGCCAAACAAGCTGTTACTTATTTACCTATTAGAAAATGAACATGCCGTTGGGGAATTTTCAGCATAACATGATGAATAGGGAAAGGAGCATGCCATATATTATCTAAGCTAAATTTTGGTCATGTATGAAAATAACTATATGTTGATTGAAAAGGCTTGTTTAGCTATGGTGTTCACAGCCCAAAAACTAAATCATTATATGTTAAACAATAAAACCATTGTTATTTTTAAAGTAGATTCACTCAAATATCTACTTTCTAAATCAACTCTATAGGGCTATATGGAAAAATGGATCATGCTATCAAGTGAGTTTGAAATTAAATATGTCAACCAAAAATTTATCAAAGGGAAAGTACTCATAGATCAGATTGGTGAAGCTCCTCTTTAAGATACTCAACCTCACACATTTGGATTTACAGATGAGGCCATTATGATAATTGAAGAAATAGATGCAACTCCTAAGGCTGAATAGTGGAAGATGTATTTGATGGATCATTCACAACACATGGATCAGGGGCTAGAATATTGTTTGTTATGCCATAAGGGGATCTCATTCCAAAATCCTTTTGTATTGGATTTACCTATACCAATAACATGGACAAGTATGAATCACTCATTATAGGGATTCATCAAGTAGTACAGTGTCATGTTTAACATTTATTGGTATATGGTGATTCTTAGCTAATCATCAATTAAGCCACAATTAGTATCAACCCAAGGATGAGAAGTTGGCACCCTATAAAGGTATGGTCAATAATCTCAAGCAATAGATTCATAACATCTAATTTAAAAGAATACCTCGGGTCAAAAACATAATAGCAGATGTTATGGACACTATTGGTTCCATGATCCAAATCAATGACAAAGCAAGAGATTATTAATTTATTTTTTAATGTCTCTTAGTGCCAACACATGAAAAAACCACCATTGAGATGGTTTTTGACATTATTGGTCCTACATCTCCATGGTACTGGGATATATATGCCTATCTTCAAGACCAAACCATGTCTCCCAATTTATCATGTACAAACAAAAATACTTTACCCATAAATCCTCTTGCTATACCCTACTTGGACTGACCTTGTATCATAAAAGATATGATGGAATTTTGCTTTGTTGTTTCCCTTCAACATAATACATACTAGTGTTGAGGTACATCCATGAAGGAGTGTGTGGAGCCCATACTAGTGGGACAATCTTAGCTAAAAAGTTATTGCATACCAGTTATTACCAGCCAACAATGAAAATAGATGCAACTGCATATGTAAAGAAGTGTGTCAAGTGTCATAAGCATGCCAATATGATTCATGATACAACCAAGACACTTAAACCATTGACAAAACCATGGGCATTCTCAACATGGGGACTAGACCTTGTCGGGAAGATCAATCCAACCTCTTCAAATGGCCATAAACACATCTTGATTGCTACCAAATACTTCACTAAATGGGTGAAAGCCATTCCCTTCACTTACATTACTAGTAAGTAAATCTCCAAATTCGAATTCAACCACCTCATTTGTCACTATGGTATCCCATGTGATATTATATCTAATAATGGAGGATCATTCAAGAATAAGGATGTGAAAGCACTTTGATCTCAATACCACATCAAACAACATTTCTCTACTGCCTACTATCCACAAGGTAATGGCAAAGATAAGGATTTTAATAGAACCATTTTCAATATTTTCAATAATGTTGGTTATAATTGGCACTTGCAACTATTTAGTGCCCTCTAGGCATATTATACCATGTTTCATTCTCTAACAGGAGCTACACTCTATTCACTTTTTTATGGAACTAAAGCCATTCTTCCTATTGAGGTTGAGTTATATTCTCTCCAAATTTCATTGTAGCATATCATCAATGATGAGACTACAAAGTGGATTGCTTGTAGACTAGACTTACTTGATGGTAAATGTTTGGCCTCCTTGAATAATCTCCAAGATTATCAGAACCAACTCAAAGGCCAATACAATAGGCACATAAATCATCGTGAATTTGATCTTGGTGATCTAGTACTACAAGATAATTAAAAAAATGTAAATGTTGAATCCAAGAAAAAGGGAAAGTTCCAACCAACTTGGTTAGGGTCCTATGTGGTTGTTTCCAACTATAGTTCTTGAGCATACAAGCTCACTACACTAGAGGGAGATGAACTTGATGAAACCATAAACATAATGCACCTCAAATGTTTCTATGCTTGAGAGATTCATATTATTGTCTACAAGGATCATCTAAGTTATGCTACATTATACCTATTCTTTGTAGTATACCCCTTGCCATTATACCATACCCTTAATCCTTTCACCTACCATTTATTTTTACCTAACTTTGACTATCATGTTTGGCCTTGGTTCTAATGTATTTATCCTTTAGGAACCTTCATTGGTTGATGACAGATTCAGTTCCAATAGTTATTTCAAAATTACATGCCTGAATGGCAGTAAATGAAAGCAATATGGTAGTGGTCCTAGCAATTTCATCTCTCATTTATTGTTATGCTTTCTTGGTGTCACTAATAATAACTTCCTTTGGTTAAAATTAGTGTCCCACCTTTTGCTACTAATTATAATTGCCTATGGGCAAATTAATACCACTAAATCTTTGTCATTTTTCCTAATTATAATTGCCTATGGGAAAATTAGGAAAAACACGTTTACCATGCATTGATGCATCACCTTGCCATTACTACTATCATTTTCCTTACCATTTGCATTTTACTTGGAACTTGTTGGTACTTAATTAGAAGATTTTTGTGTAGGTAGAACTATGATGATTTGAGATTTCGTTCTAAGACTATTTGGTCAACACTCGATTTATGTTGAGGTCAGTTCAGTCAGTCACCCATAAGCCACACTCTCATTATTTTATGAGTAATTTAAGTTTGAATGCTCTAACCATTTTAAGAGTTAGAGAATTTACTTTCTACTAATTTTTAATCGAGTTGAGACACTTAGAAAATTCCAAAAACATTTTTAAAAGACCTAGAAAATCCTTTAAAAAATCACAAAATCATAAAAATTGGCTTAGAATTTTCATGTGAGATATAAATCCATTAATTGTTTTTGGGACGGGCCATATTATCTATTCATTTTATTTCTAAACCACCTTGGTCTTTTTATTCCCATTTATGGGAGAACTACATTAGCCTAAGGTCCACATGGGCTATGTAGGCAACACTTGGATACATAGAATATCTTGGGTTAGCTCAACCACACCTTCCTTTATTTTTTGACCACTTATTTAACTTAAAGATCTTGGGATCCATAACTATTTCATGAGTAACCACTTTTCATTTAGTTTCCACATCCTTATTGGCCTTAGCCGCATGCTCTCGCTATTTTACAATTTTATATAGTGAGTATTGTGTGTTCAATGTTTATGTACTAATGACCACTTGGTTCATCTTACACTTTCACCATTTTGCGAGCAACCTTTTCCATTCTCTCAGCATTTTTTGTAATTTATTTATGTTCTCATCATTTTATGAGATCATTCTTATTCCAAACCTTAGATGTAGTGCCCACTATGAATTACACATTCAGTGCATTAGTGAACACTAATATTTTATCTTTCAGTGTGGTTTTCACCTAACCCACACTCTCGTAACTTCAAAAGTTTCATGTGCCTAAAGCTTTCATGATTGCGAGTGCCCCCCATTTTTACTCTCACACACTTGCCATTTTGTGAGACCATTCCCATATTCCTCTACTAAATAATCATGTTCTTTATCATCAAATTTTTTATATCCCATATCCTGAGAGAATTACATTTAGCCTGAAGTTCATGTTACATCTTGTATCCATGGAACTATGTAAGTAGTGTCCACTTGCCTAGTACATATGGAGTTAGCTCAACTACCCCTTTCTTTTCTTCTATTCCTCCCATTTTATTAATTTGTTTTGTTGTCTCATATCACCTAGGGGCATTATTGTCATCTTGTTTATGTCATTATTTCCCTATAGCCTAGGGGAAACCTTGTGCTAATTGTTCTTGCCTTATTATACCTACGTCAATGCTATCTAGATTAGAGGTCACCCTATCACCTAGAGTAACACCTCTCTTACACATGTACTAACAATTTATTTTCTATTTATATTAACATTGTAATTAACCATTATTTTTGCATTTTCATTTGTTTCACTTCATTTGTTTAGATTAAATTATTTATTATATTGGATTGTTTCTTTGTTTTTGATTATTTTGTTCACTTTGATTATTTGTGTGTTTCATTTATTGGAGTTTTGTTGTTTATTTTTATTGATGTTTTATTGTGTTTGTTTTTATCTCTTTGTTTGTTTATTTTTCATTTGCTTCTCAGCGATCGTAGGATTATTACAATTTATTTTCACTTATGTTTTGATTATCGATATCATATACTTCGGTTCTAAACTTTTGTATTTAATATTGCACTTGATTTATTTGTTATATTTACCTTTGGGATTTGATTATCCATATATTATTCCTAGGTCATTTATATTTACATTTAAATTATTTTTTCCATGTTTAAGGTCTATATTTCCATTTTGGTTGTTTATAACTATCATGCATAATATCACAAGCTAAAGAAAAATCATGCTCAGAATGTCTATTCTTCACCGTAATGGAAGAATCTCTTTGATATATCAAAACCATCCAAATACCCAAACACATTCTTGAATCTATGTGCAATAAATAAGAGTAAATGTGATTTGTTATGTATTTATACAAACGTGCATATCTGAATATATACATACATAAGTCATACACCATAAGAAAATGATAACCAACAGAACATCTCATAACCATGGCATAATCAATGAATGAACAATGCATACATAGAGGGGTACACAACAAACACATGGTCATACAATTAAACACATTTTGCCTAAGGTGCATACAAACCTTTTTACTACTTAGACATTATGCCTTCGTCTGGTTATTCTCCCAATGTTATACTAATTATCTAGTAACTCCAGATTCAAATCGAGCCATCCTCTTTGATGATTGATTACTAAACTAGCATTAACAACATTCGTCCTCAGATACATTCTATTTGCATGGCTAGTTTCCCCATAGTTTCTACACACTACAATAGGTTGTGCTAGTTGATCCATGTTTCTCTTTGAATCAATGGCTATTAGTGGGTGTATTGTGCTCCCATCTTCCACATGCCTCACCATAGAAAAAAATCATACTCCACTCTTTGTCTTGCACCCTACTTAGTCAACATAACCATTGCATCCATTTGCCCATTCTGTTGAGCTTGCATGAATCGCATATGATCATCTCATTATGCATCCCCTTGGACAGTGGGGATTCCCTCCATGACAAACTCATAGTTGTTCATTTTTTGGCGGCCTTAGGTTATACTCTCCATGTTATGTATGAGTTTTAGATCTGTAATAAAAACTTATACGCCAATCCATAAGAAAATACATGAAAAAAATATAGCCAAGCTTTGATCTTGCTCAACAAAGGGATGAATAGAGGTATGATTATGCAACAAATCTCTCAAAAAAATGATGTACAACCAATAAAATAGCATATACAAAGTTATATCCTATGCTAAGTAATGGCAACTTGAAAGAGGCTCTGACACCATGAAAAAGTTAACAAAACTCTTAAGCCAAGATCTCTCTAAGAGATAATTACTACAGCTATGAAAGATTCACCATACACACATAAAATAAATCAATTATATTCTATTCTCTATTATATTACAATAGTTTGGTAAAGAGAAATATATAGGATTAGGGGGAGTTAACTCATAGGAGAACTCACTGTGGGATTGAGTGTAACTCACTATGAAACTCATAAGAGAAATCACAGTGGCACTCAATTGAACTCCATATGGAACTCTAGGTGGAACTCACCCTCTCACCCACTTAACCTCTTTATTACACCTAAGTAAGCTTCAGCTAAATGTGTAGGGATAATCCATTTAATGGAATAATACATATCAGAGCCTCCTTCAAAGACCATAAATCTTTATAACTTATGGTGTCAGAACCTCCTTAAAATTATAAAGTTATGGTGTCAGAGCCTCCTTCAAGATATCATTGCTCGACATATGCCATACTTTCGGATATGCTATTATGTTGGTCATACATTATTTTTTTGAGAGATTTGTTGCATAATCATACCTCTATTCATCCCTTTGTTCAACAAGATCAAATCTTGACTATTTTATTTGCAAGTATTTTCTTATGGATTGGCTTACAATTTTTTGTTGCAGATCTAAAAGTCATACATGCCATGGAAAGGTGGAGATAGCATGAGTTTTATGATCTTATTATTGGAGTTGAAAGTGTGACTAGTTTTTTGGGACTCACCCACCAAACCTATGGTTTCAAGTCTACTCACCACCACTCTAAGCCATATCCACCTGATTTGAAGTGTGTGTGCTCATCTTAGGTGAATACAACAATTATTAGAGGCTATCCGTGGTGGTTCTCACCCATGACCCACTCCAAAATGCTCTCCAAATTATTTTTGAGAACATTGAGTGGGGAGTAGAGGCATTTTACTGGGAGGAAGGGATCTATTAGCTTGTAAATTTGCATCCAATTAATCTATATGCATCACATCATCCTCAAATGACCTCTCCATTCATTGATAAAACCACTCCTTCATTGCTCTACTTAGTAAGTGAGATTTAAATGGTAGAAGGAATCTAATGGCATTGATCTACCTTGCTTCTCCTTTTGGTGGTGCATATTGTGAGATTTGAATGGTAGAAGGAATCTGAACACAGTCAGTGAAGGTTTCTCTTTATTGGACATTTTATTTTGGTGGCTTGGGGAATTTGGGATTTGTCTACACTGTCTGGAGAAGCTAGAAAGTTTTACTAACTATGCTAAAGACCATGCATCTCTGGGTTTTGCTATTGGACAACGAACAATTCAAATTATTAATAGAGCATATTGTTCTTCTATTGTGGGGTTCAATCTGAGATTTTTTTAATCAAAACCCCTGTTTGTTATTTACATACATGTGTCCTCCATGGTGGCACTTAAGTTTCATCTATTCTAATGTTAAGTCAAAAAAAAAAAATCTTACCTATACGTTTATTAATTCTTGCATATTTAATTCTTTTTTTAAAAAATTAGATCAATTAAAATCAAGGGTAAATATTTTTTCCTTCATTATAATGCACATGTGAGTGCATAAGCGGGTTGGTTAAGTCTTTGAAATTTTCTTAGAGAGGTCTATTGTTCAATATTGCTCACTTCCAACTTGTGGCTAAATTTTGTTTTTTAGTCAAAAAGGCTTTTTGGTTGTTAATTACCCTCCAAACAACATTATTTCTGCATAAAATGCACATGGGTGAGTGGGTAAATTGATTAAGTACCTATCATTGTCATGAAAGAGGTCATACTCTCAATTTTGATTCCAAAAATTATATATAAGGCTATGTTTGTCTTGCAGACCTAGAGCATTTAAAAATTTTGTACAAATTTAATTAAAATAGGCCATTAATGATGGTAAATTGATTGTGTAATAAATTTTGATATGGGTAAATTGATTAAAGACCTATCATTGTCATAGAAGAGGCCAGTCTCTCAATTCCAGTTCTAATGACTATATATAAAGCAATGCTTGTCTTGTAGACCTAGAGCATTTAAATTTTTTTTGCAAATTTAATTAAAATATGCCATTAATGATGGGAAATTGATTGTGATTTTTGATCGATAGCTCAAAATTGAGTGCTAATTTTTATAATACTGCCTTATTTTTAATTTTCCACCCATTGGTCAATTTTTTTTGTAAATGCACTAAATTTATAAAGTGCCATATTCAGGAGGGGTATCATGTGCTATGGGCCCTACTATATTTTGCATTGTATTTTTTTCACTAATTTCTCACATGTGGATGCATTTTTAGCTATGATTGACATCCTTATTATGAGTGTGCACTATTTGTATTGATTACTGCACTTATTGCTCACTTGGACACATTTTCAACTAAGCCCAACATATTTTGCATGTGATTTTATAGGTTATCATTTTTAGTAGTCGATCATTTTAAGTGTGTTTTTGCATACATAATAGCTTTTTTCGCTATTTGCCACACTCTTCCATCATTCCATGACATGCTCTATTCTAATTTATGTATTGGCACTTTGACATACTTATAATTTGTGTCATGTCTCCATCAAGGCCCTTTTCTTAGCACCTTGCCTTCTTCTATGGAGACACTTTTTTGTTCCCTTATTTTTTGAAGCATCTTTTATGGGTTCTTTAATAGGTCAATAGTCTCCTTGTTTGGAGTTATTCTAGTGAAGCATCTTTTATTGAGATATTATTGTACTTGCACTAATTTATAAAGTGTCATGTGAGGTTTGTAGTATGATATTTATTATTTGCAATCACAACCTTGTCTACCTTCATGTGAGTGTGTCTTGTGTTTGCACACCCTTTTTCAGTTGTTGGTTCTTCTTCATGCCCTATTTGATATAACTAGTTATTCTTCAAGCACTACATTTTAACACATAGCTTCAGTGGCCCTGTCATATCTTTCCCTTTTCATCATTAAGGGGGGGCGTGGGAGGCGGGGTGGGGTATCATACTATTGGTATTAATGCTTCCTTAGTTTCAATTTGGAGTAAGCTATGTATCTAGTTTTTGTTCCTATGTCTTACATGAATGCAGTGGCTAGTTAACCATACATTTCGATGAGATGAGACATTTGCCATATAGACACTCTTGCATTCCTATTTTATGGAAGTGACCTTCCATCTTCAATTGATCAGTTTCTTTAGACTATTGGCACCTATATTTTTGATTTGCACAATAGTGTCATTGGGGTGACTCGTACAAATTTATGTGCCATATGTATCTTCAACTTTCAGATTGTGCCTTGGTTTGCCATGTGATCATTGTTTGAGTACTGTCGTTGGGGGCACTCATGCTATTTTTTATCTTCTTGATCTTGATCTTCATCTTGATTTTAGAGGAGATTCTTCTTTCAGCATTATAGTAGTCATCCTTTGACAATTATTTGCAGCTTCTTCATGTTGCAATGGTGTTCATCATGTTCATCTTTTGTTCCTACTCTTTTGGGAATTTTGTTTTAAAGGCTTCTTAGACATTCACTAGTATTTTTCTCTTTTGGAGAGGAGTTTTTATCATGAGGTTTTCTCCTATTACTCCACTTTTTTTAGAGTTGCATTGTACGTGAGTACCTCATCAAGACTTGTTGACAGGACCCATTTTTAATTTTCCACCCACCTAAGCTATGCTTGGGGGGGGGGGGGGGGTGAAGGGGCGGGCAGGGGGTTTGTGTAGGATATTTATTACTTCATTAAATGGATTATCCCTACACATTTATCTTCAAATTACTTAGGTGTAATAAATAGGTTAAGTGGGTGAGAGGGTGAGTTCCACTTAGAGTTCTACCTGGGGTTCAATTGAGTGCCACTACGAGTTCTCCTATGAGTCTCATAGTGAGTTACACTCAGTCCCACAGTGAGTTCCCCTGTGAGTTAAATCCCCCTACTATTTATATATATTTCTCTTAACTAGGCTATTGTAATATAATAGAGAATGAAATATAGTTGATTTATTTTGTGTGTGTGTGGTGAAGCTTTCATGGCTGTAGTAACGGTCTCTTGGAGAGATATTGGCTGAAGAGTTTTGTTAACTTTAATATCCTACACTAACAAAGTACCAATATTTAATTTTGTCTTACCATCAATATCACCAATTATCAAATGATTTAGCATTGAGCTCGTAACTCATTTATTTCCTATACTTTAATGTGCACAATGGATTACTATTATTTAGTACTTGGGTTTGCTTTGAGTCATCACTAATTATAACTTAACAATGGTTACTCATTAATATTTGCCATCTTAGCATCATACACAATGTCATTTACCAACTCCATAATCACCACATCTTTGAAGGACTTATTGAAGAATCATATGTTACATGAGTTAGGTTGAATTTATATTAGCATTAAGCTATAGCATGTGCACATGAAACTTGGGCTATATATTTAGGTTTTTAGCAATATCATCAAATGTTCATGACCTAAGTCAGGCTATTAGAACTTAAGCTTCTATACTAAAAAAAAACTTTAGAAAATATACCATAAGTTCCATGATTACAACAAGCATTTTACGGAAACAATATGATCAACAATGCCTAGCAATACGTGTCATGACTTTGAAGAAAAGAATTTCTCAAGTGGAATTGCACAAGAAACCTCTGAATGTGCATACTTCATTTCATAATTAACTGTATATTCAACCAAAGGTTATAAACTAGAAATGAAAATGAGTTATTTTATGAGAATTGAACTATTTGTAAGTGAAAATGATCTCCAATAGTGCACAATAAATATTATCACGTAATATCACTTCTGCAAGACTACCAAGCATTGCATATCTTTGTAAATTGCAAAGCATTGTAGTTTGATACTAAAATATATATTTTCATTAATACTTGAAACTTATGCTTTCAAAACCACTTAATTAATATTAAGATTAAATAAAATTCAACTTAGCATTCATTAATGATTGTACATGCATCAAAGGACAAATATTCAAATAAATACAAGTGAGTTGGAAAGGCTACAAGTGAGTTGGCCCTCAGCAACAGTTTTAAACTTCATGACACTAAGTCATCAATATAGTAAAATGTCTAAGTAAATTCAAATTTTCAGAAAAAGAGGGGTATCAGAAATAGAAATAACATAGAGGTCAGGGTAATCAAAGGAAAAGGAGGAGTAAAAGGCACAAAAAGTTAGTAGAATTTTCCATGATTGCGCCAAATGAAATTATTATCAAAGAATCCATCCTTCTTCCTCTAGGCCAATTTGAAAAGAGAAGATGAAGGCAAAAGACCTTTAGAGGTAAACCTAGTTGCATGATGCCTAAGAAAATTACAACAAAGCCCCTAAACAAAAGGCCTTCAAAATTGAGATATTGAATCCAAGAACCTTGAGAGGAGATCAACTTAACCGAATGAGATATAAATTTGGAGAGGTCAACAATAGCACAAGCTCTCATAAATCTATTGCTCAAGGAGTTATCAAGTTTCACAAAATATTCTACATAATTGACCAGCAATTTGATTGTGTTCTTCTTTCCTCAAAATGAGTGGAAGATTGTACAATCTAATCCAAATGGGAGTAGTCAAGATAACTGCTTTTGAAGGATCGAAGAAGGGAGACCATGAACAAAAAACAACCCAAAATTACCAAATAACCACAAACCCAAAGACCAAACATAATCTCTGCTAAAGGAGCTTTGGAAAACAACTTGGAAGAAACCATTGTTGAGCAATGAGGATGGAGGAGCAATGGAGCTCCAAGCCAAAGAGGCCCAATTGACAAGATCAATAGTTGAGAGAGACGAGCCCACACATTTACCAAGCAAACATGTGTTGCCAATGTCAGTCTCTATACATTGAATATCCTAGTTCCAGATCTCAAACTCTAGAGTCTCTGCTGAGAAAGACATAGGGACATCCCCCAACAAGTAAGTGAGAGGGGGAGAGAATTGAGCTAGGGAAGACGGATCCCGTGAGCAATGACATTATAAGCAAATGAATTTAAGGATTTGCAAAAGTCGCCACATTCATAGAATAAGTTGCCAACATTGATATAATCAACAAAGATTCATCTCTTCTTGAAAATTTGAACTTTAAGCCAACAAAATTGTTAGGTTGTGGAGCTAAAAGCTTCACCAAGATGCAAACAGGAGAAGTTACGGAGGTTACAAAAGTTGCAGAGAGTTGCAGAATCAGTTGCAGGGCAATCGGTGTCGGTCTAATCAACCGACGTCAGTCAGATAGCAGTGAAGAACCAACTGGCGTCGATTACCAGTCGGCCGATATCAGTCAGGGAGGTGCCAGCGTCGGCACCCTGTGCGTGAACATGTAGATTGCATGTTGTTTCTGAAGAGTCTATTCTTAGACTATTAGTTTGCATGTCAAAGGCTAGTTTTAGTCTTGAGTTGTGCGTCTAATTATTGTAATTAAGATAGTCTAATTATTGTAAGCATGAGATCTATATATGGACTCATGGACTGTATTGTAAACTTGTAGCTAGAGAGTAAGAGAGAAAATAAGCTCCTTTTGAGAAAGGAGAGCAATGGTGTGTTCCTCCTAGTGCCACAGTACCAAGGTGGGTGCTGGTTTGGAGAATCAGAAGGGTTCTTCATGTTTGTATGATCTTAGTCAGCAGGTGAGCATGGCTTCTTTTGGAGATCTACAATGGTGAGTAAGGCTAGTGATTTGCAGGTAGAAGCAGAGAGCAGGAGATCTACTTGGAGTACAGTTGTGTACTTGGTGTACTGGCAGCATGTTACTGACTGGTTGGAGAGGTGAACATCAATTCTGTATTGGAGTTGATTGTTGGGACCGAGAGAGAGGGAAGAAGGTCTTGAGGTGTGGCGAGCCTTTGAGGTGGAAGAAGAAGTGGCATCTTCTTTATTTTATATTCTTCTGAGTGATTATTAATACAATTGTGTATTGTCTCTCATATTCTTGTGTTGTTTCATATTTCTAGTTACTTATTGATTCTGGTTAAATTTCGTGTTTAGTTGCTAATACAAGAAGTAATCATATGTGCTCTATTGGTGGAACAAGATCTTGACAAGTGGTATCAGAGCATGTTTATTGTTCTAAGTTCCTGACAAGTGGTATTAGAGCCTTGGTTGTAGGTTCAAGAGCTGATACCATCAAGTGGTATCAGAGCTTATGGTTGGGTTGACTAATAAGTGGTTTTAGATCTGGTAATATTTTTTATTATAGGTCACTCGTAGAGGTTTCAGATTGAGTGGGAGTATAGCAATGGCAAAAGAAAGTAAGCTATGAATGGAGAAACTGAATAACACGAATGGTCTGATTGATGGAAAGAAAGAGCAGGTAAAAAGAGATTGTTGGTCAGTAGAAGATCAACGTGTAGAAGCAGATGTTGCAGGTGATGTTGCATAGGTTGCTCTGGATAAAGTAGAATCTTTGTTTACAATTTTTTTTGCCTCTTTCCATGCAGCCCAAAATAGAGCATCTTTTCATGAGCATGTCCTTAGAGACTTTAGAGAGATTTATTTAGGGGTTGGAGAGCCTTGTCAGATGATTGACGAAGGGGAAGTGAAGCTGAAATTGCAAGCGGATAACACACGGGTGGTGAAGGAAGTCATGCAGGTACCAGTCTTGGAGATGAGTCTAATTTCTTCAGAAAAATTGGGTGATGAGAGATGCACTGTAACTCTCACAATGGATACACTTGAATTAGATGGTGGTAAAAAAGTAGGTATCCTTTATCTATCTTCTTATATTACTAATTCACTTTTGTTACAGAGATGTGGCTTTGTAGGCTTGGTCACATATGTATGAAGAGAATGCAAGTTTTTAAGCGGAGGTCAGATATCTTTGACAAGCTAAAGAACTGGAAAGCCTTGGTGTTCATGGAGGAGATGACGGACAGAGATCAGGTGAGGGAACTGAATTATTCTAAGCAGAGCTATGTTGATTTGAATAGGATTTTGATCCATGGAGAGCTCGCGGATAAAAAGTTATCACTCACAGGGGAACACAGGTACCGGCCTCGGTCAGACAGTAACCGACGTCGGCAACCAAAAAACCGATGTCGGTCATGAAGGAACTGACGTCGATAGGAGGGATACCAGCGTCAGCCAGGGAAACGATGTCGGCAGTCAGGGTCAGTGCAGGGAACCGACATCAGTCGGTTGCAGACTAGGAGATGGCTGAGATCGGTCACTAAAACGGATATTGGGCAGACAGCAAGCTGTCAACAAGTCTCAAACATCCATATAGAGGTCAGAAAGGGTAAGTGAACCTCATATTCATTGTTCACCTTCTTTATATTGCTTATTGATGGTCAAGAACTAGGAAGACGTGAAGAGGCAATGTAGGTAGAATCCAGAAATAGTGGGAGATTGGCATGGATGAGGAGTGAGTCCTTGGAGAAGAACCAAACAGGGGTTTGTTGGTAGAGTTGTCAGCTGGAAGAAAGCACTGGATGAGGGACGAATTCCCAAGTTAAAGAAGAGAGTGGATAGATACGTGAGACGGAAGGCCAAGGTATATGGTCTTGAGGTGGCTGTAGGACAGTGGTACAGGTTTTGACAGGTGGATGGCTAAGCATGGCTTCAGTCAATGTTAGTGTAACTATTGTGTTTATCTTACCAGGTGGATGATGGTCGCAACATTATCTTGTTACTGTATGTGGGTGATTTGCTAGCAGGTTTGTACATACAGGGATTTACTGAGCTAAGAGTAAGGTTAGTTCAGAGGTGTGTCATGAAGAATTTAGAGCAACGAAATTTTTTGGCATAAGAGTCATGGAGATTTTGTCTCCAATGGGAGCTGGTGTGAAGATGGTGTTGGCGGGGTTCATGATGCAGGATGCAGAATCGGTAAGCACACCAAAGGCTGGACAGTTCAAGCTTAGCTTGAAATAGGGTTTGAAATCACATGAGGTCTAGTGTAGACCTGAGTTTTTTCAAGCAGTGGGGGTTGTCAAAAAGTATGGAGCCAATTCGGGGAAGGAGTACTGGAGGGCAGTTCAGTGGATTCTCAGGTATCTGAGAGGGATCAGCAGCAGGGTTTCTTGTTATGCAGGGTCAAGGTCTTCACTACATGGATATGTAGGTTCCGATGTGGCAGGTTACTTGAATGACAGGTGTAGCATCACAGGTTGTGTGGTGGTTGGTCTTCAGGGTTGATCTTGAAGAGGAATATAAGCCAGGAAATAATTTAGACGGTGTACAGGTATAGGTACAGGTGCAATTGTTTATCTCCAAGTGGGAGATTGTTAGGTTGTGGAGCTAAAAGCTTCACCAAGATGCAAACGAGAGAAGTTGCAGAGGTTACGAAGGTTGCAGAGAGTTGCAGAATCAATTGCAGGGCAACCGGCGTCAGTCTGATCAACCGACATTGGTCAGATAGTAGTGAAGAACCAACCGGCATCGGTTACTAGTCGGTCGACATCGGTCAGGGAGGTGCCGGCGTTGGCAGCCTGTGCGTGAACATGCAGATTGCATGTTGTTTTTGGAGAGTCTATTCTTAGACTGTTAGTTTGCATGTCAAAGGCTAGTTGTAGTCTTGAGTTGCGCGTCTAATTATTGTAATTAAGATAGTCTAATTATTGTAAGCATGAGATCTGTATATGGACTCATGGGCTGTATTGTAAACTTGTAGCTAGAGAGTAAGAGAGCAAATAAGCTC
Source organism: Torreya grandis (assembly GCA_037957365.1). Taxonomy (NCBI): domain Eukaryota; kingdom Viridiplantae; phylum Streptophyta; class Pinopsida; order Cupressales; family Taxaceae; genus Torreya; species Torreya grandis. The sequence continues at coordinate 1,361,381 of JARHVA010004435.1, forward strand.
CTTTTGAGAGAGGAGAGCAATGGTGTGTTCCTCCTAGTGCCACAGTACCAAGGTGGGTGCTGGTTTGGAGAATCAGAAGGGCTCTTTGTGTTTATATTATCTTAGTCAGCAGGTGAGCATGGCTTCTTTTGGAGATCTACAATGGTGAGTAAGGTCTAGTGATTTGCAGGTAGCAGCAGAGAGCAGGAGATCTACTTGGAGTACGGTTGTGTACTTGGTGTACTGGCAGCATGTTACTGACTGTTTGGAGAGGTGAACATCAATTCTGTATTGGAGTTGATTGTTGGGACCGAGAGAGAGAGGGAAGAAGGTCTTGAGGTGTGGCGAGCCTTTGAGGTGGAAGAAGTGGCATCTTCTTTATTGTATATTCTTCTGAGTGATTATTAATACAGTTGTGTATTGTCTCTCATATTCTTGTGTTGTTTCATATTTCTAGTTACTTATTGATTCTGGTTAAATTCCGTGTTTAGTTGCTAATACAAGAAGTAATCATATGTGCTCTATTGGTGGAACAAGATCCTGACAAGTGGTATCAGAGCATGTTTATTGTTCTAGGTTTCTGACAAGAATATGGACTAAGCAGAGCACATCATTGAGATATTAAAATATTACATTAACACTATTATTTTATTTATTTATTTATTTCAATTAATTAATTAATTAATTCCTTATTTCTTGATCATTTATTACAATTCCTCTCTTCTTTTTAATAATATAAATTATAATGTTAATCAATTTAAATTAATTACTTCAATTTAATTGGTGAAAATATTTAATTTAAAAAAAAAATCACTACACATTAATTTTTACTAAATTAATAAAACTTGTCAGATTGTAAGCGATGGCGCTCCCAAGGATCGTACCCTGCATGAAACAGTGCTCAACAAAAAAAAAAAAAAAAAAAACAGTGAGACATGGATTGTACCCTGAATAAAACCATGCTCAACCCAAAAAGAATGGAAAGAAGAAAGAGAAAGAAGAATAGTTAAAATCAAATTAACGTTTTCAATCCAAATTAAATTAGGAAGATTTTATCCTCTTGCAGACAAATCTGTCCGGCATGGATATGCTTGGCTGCTAATGATATTTCTTTTGGTGATGGGCAGGGGGCACCCCTCTGCAAAACAATATCTTCGTAAGGAAGGGATCGCTCTTTCCAAGTTCATTTTAATTGAATTTGTGCTTTGGAAAGTAGGATAACTCTCACAACGAACAAAAAAATGCCGAGTGCGACAGCAGGTCAGGTCGCAGAGGTAAATTTGCCTTTCTTACCCTCTTTTGAATTATTCCATTAACACAACAACACAGGGATTCAATCATGTCCAGTTTTATTTCAGTAGAGAAGGCTAATAATGTTTAACGCAACGCAATTTGGTTTTGTGAGCAGCGGCCGTGGCATGGGCAGCAGGGGAGCCCCTGAAGATTGAACAAGTACAAGTCGCCCCTCCACAGGCCATGGAAGTGAGGATCAAAGTCTGTTACACTTCCTTGTGCCGCTCAGGCATTGTTTATTGCCAAGCAAAGGCCAGCCGTCCTCCAAAAAGTATTAAAGAATCTGAATATTTCTTAAGCTAGATTGAAATGCTTCTGGAGACTATTATCCATTTCAAGACCATGGAGACAATTGTCCATTTCAAATAAATTTTTAGCTGTAAAGCATTTTGGAGTACCAATTTCTTCTGCAACCGCATTTTTTAATATCAGATAATGTCATACAAGAAGAGCCTTGAAGCATTTCAACAATGGACTTCCAAGCCAAGCATTTGACAATGTATTAAGATGATGGCATTTGTAATCATGGTGATGTGCATGTTTGTTCGTCAGGGATCATATGAACAAAGTAAATCATTTCATAGGCATATTCAAATAAACAAACAAACATGCAAAATATTATATTTTAAAGAGGTGATTCGACCCAGCGATGCATGTTCATTTATTATACGATCAAGAGTGGTGAACTATCTTTAGTTGGTTGGATTGAGATATGCATCTACTCTAAAGTAAGTGAACTGATCCGATAGAACGTAATTATTTCTCATACGATTAAGAGTGGTGAACTAGTTGTCAATTAGCTAGATTAGGACATGAGAACATGTGCTACACATTTTTTTTATAGGAATCATCCAAGTCATTCATAGATTCAGATTGCACAAAGTAAAATCTTACTAGAAAGATGAGTCGAATCTAATTACAACAACATATCAACATTCTTCTCTTCATAATCACTCAAAACACCTTTTTCTCTTTTTAAGTTTTTATTTCTTCGTTGTACTTTTTGAAATCACTTAAAAAGGTTATTTTTCTAGTTTTAAATCATAAAGGGAAAAATGAATTGTAAAATAGATAGTTCTTACTTAGAAGGTGGTTATAAGTAATTATAAGATAGTCATGAGGTTGTTACACCTTCATATGGCAAAGGATAAAGAGGAGTTTTGCATGCACAACTCAATGAAGAATCAATAGAAGAAGAATTAGTAAGATTTTGTGCTATGGGTTGTTCTAGATGAATAAAATATGATAGTTTGTTTATTCGCTTTAATTCTTTTCTTTCAAATATGTTAGAACATTATTGTTAAATTATCGAATCATTTGACATTTTTTATATTAAAAATTGTCAAAATTTATATAAGAGGTATAAAATTAAGAAACTTAAGTGAAAAGTAAGGAAATAAATTTGTATTTGTTTCCTCCAAAGAACACATGGTTGTTTTGAAGTCTTTTAAGCTCAAAATCTTCGTGGTGTATGGAATTTGTGCTTACATTCAAACCCTATCTTTTTTGCCTTTCTAAAGAAAATGGGTTTCATCATCATATTGATCTCCATATTATAAACTTTGGATAGTTATATCATTTTGTGTTTAAACTATTAAAGTTATCCTCTTTATTTGCTTTCATTTCCATTTCTCTTCTCACTCCATAAACTTCTTCATTTTCTCTCAGTTCTCATTTTTACTATTTTCTCGTACTTTCGGATTAAAAGTACGAAACCCCCCATAAAAATAATATTTTTGTTATATATAATTTTATTTTCAGTGGTCTTTATTTTTCAATAAAAGTAGCTCCACCTGCTAATAGAATAGGGACTTCATCCCCACATTGTTGATTGAAAACTCACATTTTGTCTCCCTGACAATTTTTTCACTAAACACTTATACTATAAGTTTTTTTCTTTTTTAATAGATATATGTTTTATTTTTTTATTTATATTTGTTGTGAAGTGTGCATATAGCCTAAGCAATAACCTCAAGGAAAAATAAACACAAAAGGAAACGTGATTCCTTAAGGCATATTTAATATGCTTAAGATGACAGTCTTAGAAAAATAAATGTTTAAATGAAAAAGTGTGTCCAATCTACTCACGAAAACAATTTTGGTGTAAATAAATTCCTCTAACATAATTAAAATATATATCTGTACATAAAGGTAAAAATATATATTTTTAAATAAGGGTAAAAATGAGGGTTTTGAAGGAATCCCACAACTTTGTACAAATATAAAAACGACCAACCAAGAAGGATAACTTAGAAAAATAACAATAGATCAAAAAATAGAACAACATGACCACTACTCGACAAAGAAAACACAAATAGTACCATCAACGAAAAATTAGTTAACAATTAGCAAAAAGGTGGCTATCAGTCAACAAGAATGCACAAAACCATCCACCAATAAACCCCAAGCCAATCAAGGGTACCCATCCACCATGAATCCAAAGAAGCAGGGGATCATGAAGATTAACCATGGGATAGGCCCAATGTTCTCCCTTTGATGATAGAGGATACCCTTCATCGTCCATTGCGAATCATCTCTCACCATAATCTTTGCTTTTGATCTCAACCTTTCAACTTTCGACCTTATTCCTTTCCTTTTGATCAAAGTGACCACCAAAGCTTTAGGTTTCACTGCAACAACACGAAAAGGGGAAGAAACAGTTGCACTTAAAAGATGAGGGCTAGGAGTCACAATAGGGTCAGGCACCTTGCTTGGAAGATCCTTCTATATAGGAGAGGTCAGGCTAACCAAAGGAAAAGGAGGAGTAGAAGGCACACAAAGTTGGTAGAGTTTTTCATGATTGTGCTAGATGAAATCCTAATTATGGGATCCATCCTTCTTCTTTAGGCCATCCGAAAAAGAGAAGATGAAGGCAAAAGACCTTTAGAGGCATACCTAATTGCATGATGCCCAAGAAGATTACAACAAAAACCTCTGAACGAAAGGCTTTTGAAGTTGAGATACTGAGTCCAAGAACCTTGAAAGGAGATCAACTGAACCAAATGAAATATAAATTTGGAGAGGTCAATAATAACATATGCTCTTACAAATCTGCTACTCAAGGAGTTATCATCAAGTTTCACAAATGATTCCACGCGATTGACCAATAATTTGATAGGCTCTTTTTTTCTCAACATGAATGGAAAATGGTACCATCTAATCCAAATGAGATCAATTGAAATAACCACCTTTGAAGGATCAAAGAAGGGAAATCAAAAACCAAAAAAGAACTTGAAATTACCGGAGAACCATGAACTCAAAGACCAAACAAAGTCCCTATCAAAGGAGCTTTGGAAAACCATTTGGAATAAACCACTATTTAGCAATGAGAAAGATGGAGGAGCAATGGAGCTCCAAGCCAAAGAGGCCCAATTGACAGAGAGAGGTGAGCCCACACATTTGCCAAACAAACATTTATTTCCGATGTGACATGCTTAGCAACTGCATGCACATGCTTGACAGCGACATGCATACGTACAAAGCATCTTTCTTGTCCATTCATTAGAATTTTGAATGAACCAGGGTTTCAATTAACTTCAATAGTCATAAAAATTATAATGTCTACTTACTAATTTAACTGGTGAAGATGTGGTTCACAAAGAATTTTGTAAGAATCAATTTTTTGTCGTTAGCAAACTGTGTCACGATGTAAGATAAAACCATAATCAAATTAACGTTTTCAATCCAATTTAAATTAGGAAGATTTTATCCTCTTGCAGACAAATCTGTCCGGCATTGATATGCTTGGCTGTTAATGATTTTGCTTTTGGTGATGGGCAAGGGGCACTCCTCTGCAAAACAATATCTTCATGAGGAAGGGATCGCTCTCTCCAAGTTCATTTTCATTGAGTTTGTGCTTTGGAAGCTGGAGAGCTCTAACAGCGAACTAAAAAATGCCGAATGCAACAGCAGGTCAGGTCATCACCTGCAGAGGTAAGTTGGCCTTTCTTACCCACTTTTGAATTGTTCCATTAACACAACAACACAGGGAATCCATCATGTCCAGTTTTATTTCAGTAGAGAAGGCTAATAATGTTTGAAGCAAAGCAATTTGGTTTTGTGAACAGCGGCCGTGGCATGGACAGCAGGGGAGCCCCTTAAGATTGAACAAGTACAGGTCGCCCCTCCACAGGCCATGGAAATCAGAATCAAAATCTGTTACACTTCCTTGTGCCGCTCGGACATTATTTACTGGGAAGCGAAGGTCAGTCGTCCTCCAAATAGAATTAGAGAATCTGAACATTTCTTAAGCTAGATTAAAATGCTTCTCCTGATCTGTTGCAGGCCCAAACTCCTATTTTTCCCCGCATCTTGGGACATGAAGCAGCAGGGTAGGGTGTCTTGCCTTTCTATCATGTCTTCTAAATTGAAAAGAGTAGTACATCTGATCCAATTTGGAAAACTTCCCAATTTCATCAAGTTTAGTGATAATTTACCTGAAATTGGGTCAATTGGGTCCAGTGAAAAAGATTACTTGCTATGTTTTTATTTGTGAATGGCAGAATCGTAGAAAGTGTGGGAGAGGGAGTAACCGATCTGAAGGAGGGCGACCATGTACTGCCTGTGTTTACAGGGGAGTGCAGAGAATGCAGGCACTGCAAATCAGAAGAGAGCAATATGTGTGATTTGCTAAGGGTTAACCCGGACAGGAGGGGTATGATTAGTGATGGCAAGTCCAGGTTCTCCATTAGGGGAGAACCTATTTATAACTTCGGGGGGATATCCACATTCAGTGAATACACTGTTGCACATGCTGGCTGTGTTGCCAAAATAAATCCAGCAGCTCCTCTCGACAAAATCTGTATTCTAAGCTGCGGTGTCTCCACAGGTACTTTAGCAATTAAACCATATCCCAGGTAATGTTCAATATTTATTAGCCCTGAGAGCTAGGTGTCCCTGTGTGAAGCTGTTTCCCAATAATTACTTCTTCAAAGTTACCCTTAAGCCAAAGAAAATTAATATTTATTATTACTTCAAATAATCCATATAGAGAACTCTTATTTCTCTTTAAAAAAAGACTCAAAATGTCTAGATTTGAGTTGTGATTGATCCATGAAAATTTTCACAATTCTATTTACTTCATGTGGAATCAGGGATGGGCGCTACCTTAAATGTGGCCAAACCCAAAAAGGATTCTTCTGTAGCAATATTCGGTTTGGGAACTGTGGGGCTTGCGGTAAGAATTGCATTCATTAATGTGTGATAACCGATTTCCACTGCAGTTTGAATGATATTTTGAATTTTCTTCAGGCTGCGGAAGGAGCAAAAATTGCTGGAGCTTCTCGGATTATAGGCATCGATTTGAATCCTGGAAGATTTGAAAAAGGTGTTAAGTGGTTGCTTTAATTTTCTTTTTTGTCAGGTTGTACTTTTTATGAATAAAGTTATTCTGGAGTTAACTGTTTAAAATAGTGTTCAATGAAGAAAACAATTCATTCCTTTTTTCTGAGATAAAAACCCTTAGTTTTATACTGTTAAAAAACCATAGTGGTCAAGAAACTCTAATATAGAGACAAGATCAAATACCAATTCTCGTTTCCACATTTTTTATGGCAACATTTACATATAATTTAACAATATTTTTAATCATTTACTCATATATCCTAATTTGAATGGTGTTTCCATCCACATATCAGTACCTGTATCCCCATATCTCTTAATAACTATATAAAAAACTAATCTCAAAATATGTTTTTACTTTCAAATGAGATATTGTTTTCAATCTTTGCTTTGCTTTTCATTTTCAGCTAAAGAATTTGGAGTAACTGAATGTATAAATCCACAAGACCACCAGAAACCTATTCAGCAGGTACTTCATGCTGTTTTGATTACATATATTATGAATTTATGACTGTCACTCAATTTTATTTTATTTTTTGGGATTGAAAAGTTCATTTCTATTATAATGTTATAATCCAGCATTTTCTTTTACAGGGATTTTTAGATTTATCCTTTTTCGGTTTATATTTAAATATAAAAATATTATTGAATTTGTTTTGATTATACAGGTAATTGCAGAAAAATTTGATGGAGGAGTAGATTACAGTATCGAGTGCACGGGGAATGTTAACGTGATGATTCAGGCATTTGAATCTTGTCACGACGTATATCCTCTCCCTGTTCATCACTCAAATGTTTTTTTTTTTTTAGGTTTAATTGGCAATTAATTTCGGCCACCTAGGTGTACATAACCTACCCCTAAATCCCTGACCTTAAGCAGCACACACAAAGTTGACTCGATTGATGTTTTATTTATCGACTTCTGAATCAAATCTGCCCCGAAATTGTTTGTTGTTTTGGTGTCGGACAGCCATGGGCAGCATTTGTGCATGCTGCTTAAACTCTTCCCTCCTAAGTAAGTGTACATAAAACTACTTCTTTTGATCGACGTTTAAATGACATCCCCTGATCTATCATCAGAAGTCACACCATGTGGTGATCCTCCATCAAAAATTCCATCACACAGATTTTATGTCAATGTGGTGATATCATATAATAGAAATCTTATTAAAATGCCAATCTAGTCTGAGGTGTAAGTTTCTGATTCTAAAATCCTTATTTATTAGGTTTAATTAGAATGATGTTTCTCATTCAAATGCAGACATTTACTACTCTCAAATCATTTCATTCATCAACTTCAATTATGATGAAGTATTTCATTCAAATGCAAATCATTTCATTCATCAACTTCAATTATGATGAAGTATTTCATTCAAATGCAAAATTTTAATCTGTGATTCAAATTCATTTCATCCATTAAGTTCTATTATGATGTTTCTTCTCATTAAAACATAAACTTTTAGAACTCTATAGTCCTTTTTCTTCATTAAGTTGAATCATAATGATGTTTCTTTTTTAAAAGAGGACTGTGTATATGTTATATTAACTAGTTTTAATTAATATTTGTTTTGATTTGAAGGGATGGGGTGTTGCTGTTTTAGTAGGATTGCCTCAATCAAATGCAAACTTTTCCACTAGTCCTTTGAATTTTCTGAGTGAGAGAACATTAAAAGGAACATTTTTTGGAAACTATAAAGTCAAGTCAGATCTTCCAGGTCTGGTGGAGAAGTATATGAATAAGGTAAAAATTCTATAATTATTTTTAAATGATTTTAAAAATCTATATTAAAAAAGTTACAAACTTTTTTATATTTATTTCAAGTTATTAATGTTATATATATATATATATATATATATATATATATATATATATAATTACAGGAGTTTGAATTGGAAAAGTTCATTACGCATGAAGTCTCTTTAACTGAAATCAACAAAGCATTTGATTACATGATTCAAGGAAAGAGCCTGAGATGTATAATCAACTTGGAGCGCTGAAAGACTTAACATACATGGCTAAACAATGGAGGAAACATTGAGAAGTGTGCAAGGTTTTAGTTTATGCATAGATGTTAATTGTTGAAAGACTTAAATTAGATGATTGTTTCCACTAAACAATGGAGGAACTTTGAACAGTGTGCAGGGTTTTAGTTTATGCATAGATATCAATTATTTTAGTTTATGCATAGATATCAATTATTTTAGTTTCTACATAGGTGTCAATTGTTAAAAGACTAAATACTATTTTCCTTTGAAAAAGAAGGTGTGGATTTTAAAATGGCTGCTTGGGATTTCAAATATTATGCATATTAATTCAAATTTTGTTAATGGCTAGCTTTTTTAGGCCCCTGTGAAGTCCACTAATAAAGAAAAATATACTACTTTTCATAAAAAAGAAATTATTATGTTAAAATAAATAATATTTTTAGTTTTTGATATATTTTGTTGTTGCAATTCTTTAATTATTTTTTGAAATAATTCCAAGTCTTAAAAACCTTTTATTTTAAATGTGAATTGAAAAATGTCATTAGAATAATAATAATTTGTGAAAGCCATCTTAAACTATATACATGAATAAAATATCAGAAAAATTAATAATTCAACATTTATAATTCATGTGCAAGACAATAATAATACGTAATTAATTAATGTATAGAGTAAAATCTCACAAAAATCAATAATTTAGCATCCATAATTCATGTAGAAGACAATGATAATATTTAATTAATTAAGAAATAGAAATATAAGGAACATAGAGAGATAAAAATGAAATCTCTTATCTAGAACAATGTAGAAAACTTGTTGCAGAAATATAATCTTGAAAATGTGCAATTAAAGTTGTGATGAGTTGACTTGAATTTAAACAAGAATGTCAACACTACACAACTTGCTTTTAGTAGGTGTTTGGAGCATAAACTTTGCTCCTAGTCAAGCTTGTGAAATTGAAATCTAATTTTCTCAGTTTATTCACTAGTTTCTTTTATTCGCTTCTACGTTCTCTTTTTGAGTGGTGTGACTTTTGTGTATATAAAATAATTGAATATTTGACGTAGATTTTTAAGAAAAATAAATAGAAGCTTATATTAGGATTTGGGTGGTTACTGTATGCTAACTAACCCTCTAATAATCAAACTCCATTTAGAGTAGAAACTTTGGAATAATATAATATGCCTCTCATGCATGAAGAATATGCCCAATGCTACAAATATGTAATCAATAGTGCTTGTGTGTAAATGGATAACAAATATTTTCTATTTATGTCACTTTGAATTCACATTTGGCAACATTGACATGCACGCATACTCCCAAAAACTAGAAATCTTAAAAAATGTAGAAAAATAATCCAATATTTTCTTTTACAGGGATTTTTAGATGTATAAAATCGCTGCCTGGGATTTCAAATATTAATTCAAAATTTGTTGATGGCTAGCTCTTTTAGGCACTTGTGAAGTCTACTAATAAAAAAATATATATACTGCTTTTTGTAAGGAAGAAATAATTGTGTTAAAATAAATTAATTTTTTAGTTTTTGATATATTTTGTTGTTGCAATCATTTAATTATTTTTTCTAAAATGTGAATTGAAAAATGTCATTAGAATAATGATTATTTGTGAAAGCCATCTTAAACTATATACAGGAATAAAATCTCACAAAAATCAACAATTCAACATCTATGATTCATGTACAAGACAATAATAATACTTAATTAATTAAGAGATAGAATAAAATCTCACAAAAATCAATAATTCAGCATCCATAATTCATGTAGAAGACAATAATAATATTTAATTAATTAAGAAATAGAAATATAAGGAACATAGAGAGATAAGAATGACATCTCTTATCTAGAACAATGTAGAAGACTTGTTGCAGAAATATAATCTTGAAAATGTGTAATTAAAGTCCTGATTAGTTGTTCTGAAATTTGCACAGGATGTCAACACAATACAACTTGCTTTTAGTATGCGTTTGGAGAATAAACTTTTCTCCTAGTCAAGTGTGTACAATTGAAATCTAATTTTCTTATTTTGTTCACTAGTTTATTCTATTTGCTTCTACATTCTCTTTTTGAGTGATGTGACTTTTGTGTATATACAATAATTGAATATTTGAATTAGATTTTTAAGAAAAATAAATTGGGGCTTGTATTAGGATTTGGATGGTTAGTGTCCACTAACTAACCCTCTAACAATCAAACTTCATTTAGAGTAGGAACTTTGGAATAATATAATATGCCTCTCATGCAACAAGAATATGCTCAATGGTACAAATATGTAATCAATAGTGCTTGTGTGTAAATGAATAACAATGATTATCTATTTATGTCACTTTGAATTCACATTTGGAAATACTTACATGTGTGCATGCTCCCAAAACTAGAAATCTTAATAGAATGCAAAAAAATAATCCAATGTTTTCTTTTACAGGGATTTTTAGATTTAAAGTTGTGATGAGTTGTCCTAAAATTTGAACAAGGATGTCAGCACTATACAAATCACTTTTATTAGGTGTTTGGAGCATAAATTTTTCTCCTAGTTAATTGTGCAATTACCTTCTAATTTTCTCAGTTTATTCACCAATTTTTTCTATTATCTTATACATTCTCTTTTTGAGTGGTGTGACTTTTGTATATATATAATAATTGAATATTTGACTTAGATTTTTAAGAAAAATAAATTGGAGCTTGTATTAGGATTTGGGTGGTTAGTGTCCACTAACTAACCCTCTAACAATCAAACTCCATTTAGAGTAGGAACTTTGGAATAATATAATATGCCTCTCATGCAAGAAGAATATGCTCAATGCTACAAATATGTAATCAATAGTGTTTGTGTGTAAATGGAAAACAACAATTATCTATTTATGTCACTTTGAATTCACATTTGGCAACATTGGCATTCATGGATACTCCCAAAAATTAAAAATCTTAATATAATATAAGAAAATAATCCAATATTTTGTTTTACAGAGATTTTTAGATTTTTTTTTTTTTTTTTTTGGGTTTATATTTAAATATAAAAATATTATTGATTTTTTTTTATTAGATAGGTAATTTCAAAACAAATTGATGGAGTAGATTACAATATCGAGTGCACGAGCAACATTAACGTGATGATTTAGGCATTCAAATCTTGTCATGGTGTACATAAACTATTCCTAAATCTTTGACCTTAAGTAGCATACACAAAGTTTCCACCAATGTATGGACCTCGCATCTCCCTACACAACATCCTCACTACTCCCCTTGCATATGCTTTATTTGATTTATTTAACGATTTCTGAATCAAACTTGCCCCAAAATTGTTTGTTGTTTTGGTGTCGAACAACCATGGGTAGCATTTGTGTATGTTGCTTAAGCTCTTCCCTCCTAAATAAGTGTACATATAACTTCTTCTTTTGATCGACATTTCAATGACATCCCTTGATCTAACATTAGAAGAAATATATTTTATGATGAATCACACCATGTGGTGATCCTCCATCAAAAATTCCATCACACAGATTTTATGTCAATGTGGTGATATCATATACTAAAAATCTTATTAAAATTCCAATCTAGTCTGAGGTGTAAGTTTCTGATTCTAAAATCCTTATTTATTAGGTTCAATTATAATTATGTTTTTCAATCAAATGAAGACTTTTAATACTCTCAAATCATTTCATTCATCAACTTCAATTATGATGATGTATTTCACTCAAATTCTAACTTTTAATTTGTGACTCAAATTCATTTCATCAATTAAGTTCTATTATGATGTCTCTTCTCATTTAAACATAAACTTTTAAAACTTTATAATCCGTTTTATTCATTAAGTTGAGTCATAATGATGTTTATTTTTAAAAAGAGGACTGTGTATATGTTATATTAATTAGTTTCAATTAATATTAGATTTGATTTGAGGGGATGGGGTGTTGCTGTTTTAGTAGGATTGCCTCATTCAAATGCAAACTTTTTGACTAGTCCTTTGAATCTTTTGAGTGAGAGAACATTAAAAGGAACATTTTTCAAAAACTATAAGATCAAGTCAGATCTTCCAGATCTAATGGAGAAGTATATGAATAAGGTAAAAAAAATTAATTATTTTTAGATGATTTTAAAAATCTATATTAAAGAAGTTACAAACATTTTTATATTTATTTCAATTTACTAATGTTATATATATATAAATACAAGAGTTTGAATTGGAAAATTTCATTACGCATGAACTCTCTTTAACTGAAATTAATAAATCATTTGATTACATGATTCAAGGAGAGAGCCTGAGATGTATAATCAACTTGAAGAGTTGAAAGACTTAACATACATGACTAAACAATGGAGGAAACTTTGAGTAGTGTACAAGGTTTTACTTTATGCATAGATGTTAATTGTTGAAAGAATTAAATTAGATGATTGTTTTGACTAAACAATGGAGGAACTTTGAATAGTGTGCAGTGTTTTAGTTTATACATAGATATCAATTATTTTAGTTTATGTATAGATGTCAATTGTTAAAAGACTTAATACTATTTTCCTTTGAAAAAGGAGGTGTTGATTTTAAAATGGTTGCCTGGGATTTCAAATATTATGCATATTAATTCAAATTTTGTTGATGGCTAGCGTTTTTAGGCTCGTGTGAAGTCCACTAATAAAAAAATACACTGCTCTTCATAAGAAATAAATTATTATGTTCAAATAAATAAATTTAAAGTTTTTGATATATTTTGTTGTTGCAATCCTTTAATTATTTTTTGAAATAATTCCAAGCCTTCCAAACCTTTTTTTCAAAATGTGAATTGAAAAATGTCATTAGAATAATGATTATTTGTGAAAGCCATCTTAAACTATATACATGAATAAAATATCACAAAAATAAATAATTAAGCATCTATAATTCATGTACAAGACAATAATAATACTTAATTAATTAATGTATAGAGTAAAATCACACAAAAATCAATAATTTAGCATCCATAACTCATGTAGAAGACAACAATAATACTTAATAAATTAACAAATAGAAACATAAGGAACATAGAGAGATAAAAATGAAATCTCTTATCAAGAACAATGTAGAAAACTTGTTGGAGAAATATGGTCTTGAAAATGTACAATTAAAGTTGTGATGAGTTGTCCTAAAATTTAAATAAGGATGTCAACACTATACAACTCATTTTAGTAGGTATTTGGAGCATAAACTTTGTTCCTAGTCAAGTGTGTGCAATTGAAATCTAATTTTCTTAGTTTGTTCACCAGTTTCTTTTATTTGCTTCTACACTCTCCTTTTGAGTGGTGTAACTTTTGTGTATATACAATAATTGAATATTTGACTTAGATTTTTAAGAAAAATAAATTGAGGCTTGTTTTAGGATTTGGGTAGTTAGTGTCCACTAACGAACCACTAATAATCAAACTCCATTTAGAGTTGGAACTTTGGAATAATATAAAATGCCTCTCATGCAAGAATAATATGCTCAATTCTACAAATATGTAATCAATAGTGCTTGTGTGTAAATGGATAACAACGATTATCTATTTATGTCACTTTGAATTCAAATTTGGTAACATTGACATGCGTACATACTCCACAAAAATAGAAATCTTAATAAAATGTAGAAAAATAATCCAATCTTTTCTTTTATTGGGATTTTTAGATTTATAAAATGGCTGCCTGGGATTTCAAATATTAATTTAAAATTTATTGATGGCTAGCTTTTTTAGACACCTGTGAAGTCCACTAATACAAAATATATATACTGCTCTTTGTAAGAAATAAATAATTATGTTAAAATAAATTATTTTTTAGTTTTTGATATATTTTGTTGTTGCAATCCTTTAATTATTTTTTAAAAATAATTCCAAGCCTTCCAAACCCTTTTTTTAAATGCAAATTGAAAAATGTCATTAGAATGATGATTATTTGTGAAAGCTATCTTAAACTATATACATGAATAAAATATCACAAAAATAAATAATTCAGAATCCATGATTCATGTACAAGACCATAATAATACTTAATTAATTAAAAGATAGAGTAAAATCTCAAAAAAATCAATAATTCAACATCCATGATTCATGTAGAAGACAATAATAATACTTATTTAATTAACAAATAGAAATATAAGGAACATAGAGAGATAAGAATGACATATCTTATCTAGAACAATGTAGAAGACTTGTTGCAAAAATATAATCTTGAAAAAATTCAATTAGCGTTGTGATGAGTTGTCCTAAAATTTGAATAGGGATGTCAACACTATAAAACTAGCTTTTAGTAGGTGTTTGGAGCATAAACTTTGCTCCTAGTAAAGTATGAGCAATTAAAATCTAAATTTCTCATTTTGTTCATCAGTTTATTTTATTCGCTTTTACATTCTCTTTTTGAGTTGTGTGACTTTTGTGTATATACAATAATTGAATATTTGACTTAGATATTTAAGAAAAATAAATTGGAGCTTATATTAGGATTTGGGTGGTTAGTGTCCACTAACTAACCCTCTAACAATCAAAATCCATTTAGAGTAGGAACTTTGGAATAATATAATATGCCTCTCATACAACAAGAATATTCTCAATGCTACAAATATGTAATAAATAGTGCTTGTGTGTAAATGGATAACAATGACTATCTATTTATGTCACTTTGAATTCCTATTTTGTAATATTGACATGTATGCATACTCCCAAAAATTAGAAATCTTAATAAAATGCAAAAAAAATCCAATATTTTCTTTTACAGGGATTTTTAGATTTATCTTTTTTTGGTTTAAATTTAAATATAAAAATATTACTAAGTTTATTTTGATTATACAAGTAATTGTAGAAAAAAATGATGGAGTAGATTATAGTATCGAGTGCATAGAGAACAATAACGTGATGATTTAGGCATTAGAATCTTGTCATGATGTATATCCTCTGCCTGTTCATCACTCAAATGATTTTTTTTTGGTTAATTGGCAATTAATTTTGCCCACATAGGTGTAAATAACCTACCCCTAAATCCATGACCTTAAGTAGCACACACAAAGTTGCTACCAATGTTTGGATCTACCATCTTCCTGCACAACATCCTCACCACTCCCCTTGCATATGATTTATTTTATTGATGTTTTATTTATCAACTTCAAAATCAAACCTGCCTAGAAATTGTTAATTGTTTTAGTGTCAAACAACCATGGGTAACTTTTATGCATGCTGCTTAAGCTCTTCCCTCCTAAATAAGTGTACATACAACTTCTTATTTTGATTGAAATTTCAATGACATCCCCTGATCTATCATTAAAAGAAATATATGTTATGATGAATCATACCATGTGGTGATCCTCCATAAAAAATTACATCACACATAGTTTATGTCAATGTGGTGATATCATATAATATAAATCTTATTAAAATGCCAATCTAATCCAAGGTGTAAGTTTATTATTCTAAAATACTTATTTATTAGGTTTAATTATGTTTCTCATTCAAATTCAAACTTTTAATACTCTCATATCATTTCATTCATCAACTTCAATTATGATGAT